>CM040241.1:146427343-147027343 GCA_022545495.1 Chrysanthemum lavandulifolium | reverse complement strand
TTGTCAGGAAAATAATTGTTAAGCAACCTCAACTCCACAAAAAGATCCTTTGCGTCAATATCTGATTGTTCATTATTCTTGAGTGTAGCTTCAAGATGACTACAATGGGAGTTTAGAGTGTTGTCATCAAAGGAATTCAACTTACGAGAAGTGAATAAAAAGCCAAAAACTTTTTCATACTCTTTGTATTGCTCGAAGCATGTTCTTAGAGAAACAAGTGCTTGATCAACAATATATAGGAAATATTGAACCTTAAATGACTCTTCGGCGGAATATGAAGTATCTTGAATAATTTGCGATCTAATTCCATGAGAAAGTAATTGTATTAACTCATTTTGTATTGAATGCCCAAGATAATGAACATGAATTTCATCACTCGTGATACGACGCACATGCTCTTTGATAAATGGATCAAACTCTTCCAACATTTCAATCAGACCCAAAAAGTTTCCATTGCTTTCAACATGCAATTTCTCATTTGTACCATGGAATGCTAAATTGTGTTTAGCAAGAAACTTCACAACTGAAATTATTCTCAACAGAACTTTCATCCAATGATCTCTCTCTTTCTGAAATTGTTCATGTGCCACTTTATCAATTGTTTCATTCTTTTCCAGTCTACGACGCATGTCAAACCAAGTGGCCATGTTTGTGAGATGTTCTAAACCAACTTCATGCTCTTTAAGTCTTGTACCAACATGTGTCCAATTTGCGAAACCCTCATTAACTAATGAACCTTTTGCATTCCCTTTTTTAAATATTTTAGAACAAAAACAAAAAAAAGGTAATTACCTAAATAGTCCATTTAGGTACTCATTTTACGAATATGAACTCTTTTTCGATCATTTACCAAAATGAACTCAATCTGTCACATCATAGTCTACCCTACCCAACTTCTCTCACTTTATGTTGCAGAATCAATTATTAAAGTAAGTATCACTTTGGCCAATGTTTAGTATAGCCTTTACCTATTGTCTACATTGTCAGCAACAATGTTTAGTATTGCCTTTATATAAAGAAAATTGTTCCATTTTTTAAATTAAGATTAAACAAATCATATTTATCTAATATTTATATATGCATGTTGAGAGTTGTGCTGTTTGGATGTCAGGTGCAACGTGCATGCATACGACATAAATAAATTACCAAGGAATTGATTGACAAGACTAGTAGGAGAAATTAGTTCAAAAAAAAGAGACTAGTCGGAGAAAGTTGTGCTCAAATAGTAGAGTTTTGAAATTACAAGCCCCTCTTTAATTATCACCTTCCATCCACACATTTGCTCATGTACAATCTGATCCATAATAGTATTCACAACTCCACGCCCAGGACATCAAGGTTCCACGCCCAGACAAGAATCTGCTCCACGCCCAGGACACCAATCTGCTCCACGCCTAGGCATGCCACGCCCAGCTCACTCCCTCGCCCAGGGCACGCCCAGAACACGCCCTGGTTTTATCACGCCCAAACTTCTCGCCTCAACCACGCCAGGGAATTTGTATACACGTGTACGGTTTAAAACGTATTACGCTACAAATCTAACGTGTAATATTGAAAAGTTCATTCTAGAAAATTGTATGGGCGAGGTTTATATGTGTAAAGTAATAGGCGAAAGTGTTCATTTAAGAAATTTCCTCAACAAAAAACTCTATGAAGCTCTTTGGAATACACTAGCCATTCTTTATCACACTTTTCATTATTTGGTAGAACTCTAGTAAAGAAAGTGGCAGAAAATCTTCGAGAAAATTTATCTTTTGGACCTTTCTTAATAGAATTATCTCTTTTAGGACCTCCTTCTACTAAAGCTTTAATCATGTCGAAACTAAGCGTGGATCAAATATATCAACATGATGAACATTAACATTAGGTTTATCAACATTCACATTGTCAGCATTAATCTCATCAGTGCCATCATCACCGCGCATATTCTCAAGGTTAATATCATCAATGTCATCACTATCAACACTAACATTACCACCAAGAACATCACCCGTATCGTCAATATAAGTATCATTAACTCCATCATCATCAACATCGTCATGACTAATACCATCAATATTCATATTATCACCATCAACATTGTTATCAATAAGTTCTTGATTATCGAAGCATCTCGTGGCTCTTTTGAACATACTTATGTATGGATCCATATTGTCTCTTATTGCTTTGTTTAGTTCTTTGTTTCTTCAAACGCTTTTGAAATCCGGACGCTTGTTTAGGAGGCATGATTTCTCTAAAAAATATGTAAGTAAATAGCCAAAAGATAACTAAGTAACTAATTATAGTGCTTTAAACTTATAGTCATCACATACAAAAAAATTAATAATTGATTAATTAATTATGTACTTGTTGATTAAATAATTTATGTTATCAGTTATAATATTTGTGGCTTACTTCCTCAAAACCTACGAATGTCTAGCATATGTATATTCAATCGTTAGATATCATATGCCTATCATCCTAACAATTAAAATTAGTTGCTTCTAAAATAATTAAGTGATGATGCCTTTTTCTTATGCATAATTTAAACAAAAATATCTCATAACCATGCTTTCAAAACAATTGCTTAAATTATAAGTGGTGACCATTGTAATTGTGCAAAAGTACTTTGACTATTAGGAATAAAAACATCATGAAAAAAATCGCAAGCCTAGTCTAGTAATATACATCTACAGATCTACTGCTTCGAATGAATACAATTATACAAATACAATCAATCAATATAATATGTAAAAGAGTTACTACTATGTTTCAACATTAAAGAAAAAAAGCAATTAAACAATTAATAAAAACAAAGTAAAATATACCTTTTGGTAGATGCAGTAAAAGCGATTGATAGGTGGTCAGTTTGTGTTTTTAATGAATAAAAAAAGAGGACTCCTTTTTATTTTATAGTAATAGTTTGATGGATACAATTAGAGTTGGACAAAGATAAGACTTGAAAAGTAAGCCTATATTAAACATAGCAGTACATAAATTTTGGTGCCCCAAAAAAAGATGGGCCCTGTGCATATGCTCCTGTTGCACAGCCCCATATCCGGGCCTGATGTCAATAACGTGAATGTATTTTAGTAAATCATTGTAAACACATTTCTTTTGTGCATCACTCGTTTTAATTTAATAAATCAAGTTGATCTACAACAACTACCTAGCTATATCATAAAATGCATCTAGTTCAACATTATAAAATCCAAATTGAACAAACTTATATAGTCTAATGCTCTGATCTGGTTAAATTTTATAATTCTTAGATGGCTATGGAGGGGGTCAATGACCTCGTTACTCCCAATTGGAACTGTGTTGCAAGGGAAGGGTGTAATAACCCGTTTCTTTCTTTCAAAGACAAGCTAATGAGTCTTAAAGGTGAGTTGAAAAGGTGGAACAACAATAAGAAAAACACCCGAAATAGTGACAGTATCAGTCGTGAGATTGCTATGGTTGACCTCGAGATTGCTAATAAGGGTGGTGATTCGGTTCTGGCCAAAAAACGCAAGGATTTGTTACATGAACCGCAAATTTTTAACCACGGGATAAACAATGATTTGAAACAAAAAGCTAAAACTAAGTGGGCCGTAGAGGGCGACGAGAACTCTAAATTTTTTCACGCTGTGATCAACGCTAAGAGGCGTGCAAACTCGCTCAATGGGATTAAACACAATGGGGTGTGGCATGATGGTCCAAAGAAAATCAAAGCCTGTTTTCGTGATTATTTTGCTGGAAAATTTCAAGAGTTTAAGGGTGCAAAGTTTTTGATCGAGGGCTCTTTTTCTGCGCCGATTCCTCTCAATGTGTCTACGGAGATCGAATCGGCTTTCACCGCTGAAGAGATTAAGGAAGCCATTTGGAGTTGTGGGGGTGACAAAGCGCCAGGTCCCGACGGTTTTTCTTTAGCTTTTGTCAAGAAATATTGGAATATTTTGAAAGAAGATATTCTCAGTATGGTGGATAATTTCTACACCCATGCTTCAATACCGCCAGGTTGTAATTCCTCTTTCATCACTTTGATTCCCAAGGTTAGTAATCCAAATATCATATCGGAAATCAGGCCTATTAGTTTTATTGGCATTCAGTATAAAATCATTGCTAAGCTTTTGGCAAATCGTCTTGCCAAGGTTGTTGATCTTTGCGTTAGTCAGGAGCAAACGGCTTTTATTAAGGGTAGACAGATTCTAGACGGGCATTTACTTCTTAGTGAAGTAATTGATTGGTTTAAGAGAAAAAAGAAGAAATTGATGCTTTTCAAAATTGACTTTGCCAAAGCTTATGACTCGTTATCCTGGGATTTTATGTTTAAAATGCTTGAAATCAAAGGTTTTGGGGCTAAATGGATTTCGTGGATTAAAGCTTGTTTAAAGTCTGCTAGATCCTCGGTGTTCGTTAATGGGAGTCCTACCGAGGAGTTCCCTGTTATGCTTGGGTTGCGTCAAGGCGACCCCATGGCACATTTTCTTTTTATTATTGCGATGGATGGGTTGCACATTGCCATAAAAAATCTTGTTAAAAATGGTCTTTTCTCGGCTGCAAAGATTAACCAGGTTATGATTTCTCACTTGTTCTACGTAGATGATGTTATTGTGGTTGGGGAGTGGTCAGATGACAACATGAGAAATATGTCTGCGGCGTTAAAATTTTTCTATGGTATCTCGGGTCTCAAAATTAACTTTGATAAGTCTTCTATTATTAGGGTCGGGGTGGAGAGTGCTGAAGTTGATATGATATCTAACTTATTTGGTTGCAAGCCCGAAAAACTCTCGTTCAATTATCTCGGAATTCCCATAGGAGGAGGCTCTAAAAGAATTTCTTTGTGGGACCCTATAATGAACAAGTTCAAGAAATGTTTAAACGGGTGGAAAGCTAACTTGTTATCGATAGGTGGGCGGATGAATTTAATCAAGTCGGTGCTTGGATCTTTAGGTAATTATTTTTTGTCCATTTATCGGATGCCGAAATCTGTTTCTAAAGATTTGGAATCTCTGAGAGCCTCGTTTTTTTGGGGTGGGTCGGTGAATAAAAAGAAACTGCATTGGGTCAAATGGAGTTCGGTTTTAGCTAGTAAGAAAGAAGGGGTCTTGGGTGGGCGGTTTGGGCGATGAATATGTCTTTATTGTATAAATGGAGATGTAGGGTATCAATAATAAGGATAGCTTGTGGGTGCGTGTGTTTCGATATTCATGGGCGGATTGCTTCTTCAACATGTACGCTAATTCTAAAGGCGTGGAATAACATCGTATTCGCAAACGGTATGTCCATTCCATATTCAAGCTACCGGTCGATGTCATTAGTAGGCGGGTGGAAAGCGGTCAAACTACTAGCTTCCGAGCGACATTTGGATTGGTGATATGTCACTAGCTTCCAGATTTCCAAGACTTTTTGCTCTTGAAACGATTAAAGTTGCAAAAGTGGCGGATAGATTTCTTGACTCTGGTTGGATATGGAGTTGGCGACGAGAAATTCGCCCAGGGATAGAACAGGAACAATTCGATAATTTCATTGGTGTCTTGCCTACTGACTTCGAGACTAGGGGGACTCTTGGGCGTGGACTTTTGATGGTAAAAATTCTTTCTAGGTTTCTTCTATTCGGACTTTCATTGATCAGAAATCTTTACCATCGGAATCTCAACGATCTTATTGGAATAAACGTGTCCCTAATAAAGTTAATCTGTTTGTTTGGCGGCTCTTCCGCAATGTTCTTCCTACAAACACGAACCTTTTCAGCAAGGGGATTGACGTTTCTACGGTCCGGTGTGATCTTTGTAGTAATGGTATTGATGATGTTAGTCATATTTTTGGGGATTGCAACTTTTTGAGAAAGGTTAGAAGATGCCTTAGCCGATGGATACAACACCCTATACCTGATGTGGCTCCGCGTGAATTGCTAAATTGGCAATAAGGCCTTCGGTTGGATAAACATCAACACAATGTTTTTGAAGCTATATTATTTATTTGGTGGTGGCACACATGGAAGGAGCGGAATAAAGTTCATCACAAGGGGATCAAGATAAGCGTGACTATGTTTGTTAACTCGGTCATCTCGACGGCCTACTTGTGGATTTCCGATCGCGATCGTGACATCAATATGAGTGGATCAAGTGGCAAGAAAATCCGTTGGATAATGGCTAAAATTTGTTGGAGCCGGAAGTGGGCGTAGTTTTTTTTCTCGTGTCGAGATCGCGCGTGTTGTGGTCTCCTAGTTATGCTTACGTCATTATTATGACGGTTTGTATTTTGTTTTTTTTCCGGGTGTTGTTTCGGGACCTCGAGGCATGGTTGGGATCACATCAAAACGCCATGAAGTGAAAACGGTGGCTCGGCCTTCGTTGGTTGGGAGTTTTTCGTGTCTTGGGTCACTGTAATCGCACGAGTTTTTTCACTCCTTTTGTGATCGCCAGATTAATGTTCCGGGATGAGTCTAGATGTCGTATGTTTATTTTTTTGTTTATTCTAGACTTTTTGTAATTGTATTGGGGCATCTAGCGCCTTGCTAGTTTTGCCTCCTTTAGTTATTTAATTCCATTGCCGTTCAAAAAAAAAGTCTAATGCTCTGATCAGTCATATCCAAAAATGTCAATAAAATTCAAACCTGCTCTTTTTTAGTCTAGATATACACTTTCAGAAGAATATTGGAGTATTTATCATCAGAGTTGTTAGTTAGCCTTTTAATTAGGTGCAGAGTCGTATTCAAAATGCATCAAATAAGAAGAGACAAAGCATATAGCCACACATAAGAAAAAGCAATGTGAGGCTCACATTGTTATGCCGACTTTATCATACCTTTACACCCTCTTCTCTAGTTGGAGAAGTCAAAATAGTCAAACTTATCAGATAAAACTTCTAAAAGGTGCGTATGATATTGCACGTATCAACTTTCTATTTGTATATCATATATTAGTCCGAATTGAATGTTACAACAGATGTATATATATACACACACACAAATTTAAAACTTTGCAACCTCTTACCATAACTAAGACAATCCACCATAAATCTAACTTTCAAATTGTGTAGTCGTTGTTATGTATATCTATTTTCATACAATAGAGTTGTCATGTAAATTTGTGTAACACACGTGACCAATATTGCAAAAATCGGCCGAATCGGCTGATTAATCGTTAATCGGCCATATATTTTGTTGATTTTTGAAAATCGGTGGAAAAATCGGCCTAAGCAAAAAAATCGGCCACTAATCAATCAAAATCGGCCGAATCGGTCAAAAATCGGTGGAATCGTCCAAATCGGCCAAATCGGTCGACTTTTAAAAAATAATAATTTAGGCATTCTACTTAATTTGGGAATCATTTATTTCACTTATAACACATAATGGGCATCATAATCATAATTGAAGTCTTTTATTGAAGTTTGGAAACATAGTAGGCTTGAAATCAGTTAAGATATTTAGTTTGGTCTCCAGAAACACCCAAAACTTGCAGGAAATGCCAATCCGATTAATCATCGATTAATCCCGCCTTAACTGATTAATCGCTGCAGGGTGGTCAACCGCCCAACTACCAATTCACGATTTTTGCAACATTACACATAACTACAAATCTATACTACTTATAAAGCATTTAGACACTTCACTCATATTTAATTTTTAAGATTTCCTAAAATAGATTTTAAGCAAATACAAGTCAAAAAAACATAATTTACAAGTATGTAAAGCACAAATCAAACTACAAAAACACAATTTCTTACATACAATTAATACATTATTAAAAACACCCATTCACCAAAATATACAACTATTTAATCACAATATACAATATAATCAAGCTACTAACCCCCCTTAATTCGTAGACAACAGCCCAAAGATGTGACTGGAATTTTTATCACATAACACATGGAAAGACAAAAAAAATCATTTGTGTTCTTCGCGGGTTACTCGAAACGATCAAAAAGTGTTCTACATTTTTGTGTTGGTGTTTCAATTGAAGAAACGAATCGGAAAAAAAAACATGACTCGACTTATTCAAAAAACACACACTCACAGTCTCCAATGAAACCCACCACTAAGTTCATCCTCCACAAACCTCCCCTCACCACCATCACCACCCCCACCGTCTTCTCCTCTCACTCCTCATCATCATCTTAACCTTCTCACTCTTCAACACCGCCCCAACCTCTTATCCCAACCCATCTTACCCCAATCCATCTTACCCCAACCCATCTTCCAACCATAGCTTCGTTTATATCCTAAAATAAATAATGGTTTATAAAAATCTGTTACAATCATTCTTTGGTTCGTTTAATTAAAACACAATAACATAAACACCTACCCGAGACCTTATTTCAAAGATCTTAAAGTCGTGGTTTGTGATTGCTTCGAAGAACAAAAGACGATGTGCAGCTTTGTGGTTGTTAGAGGGTCGTGGTTTGTGATTCATCTTGATAAGCTGAGATCATGAAGAAGTGTAGTGTTTGTGTTTATCTAATCGGTTATTATTGATGAAGGAGATGAGTTTGGTAGTTGAGAGGCGATGTGAGAAGGGGCAGATAACTATGTGTATGTTTTAGGGTTAGGACAAACAAATGAACAAAGTGTTGGAAATGTATATATTTACAAACACGTAAATGTCCGGATTCGAACCCGTGACCACGGGATTGCACACATTAGCGAATGAGAATTAAAGTTAAATAATTAATGTTAATGTTTACGATTAATTATTGCACATCAAGTCCGGTTAACGATCGTTAAGTATTTAACGGAAAAATGACTAACGACCGTTAAATGAAAAGAGAAAGGATTAGTAATGAAAAATCTTGAAAAGGAAAAGTTATGGGTTTCTCTTGGGCTTGTCTAGTGGCGGCCAAGGAATGGGTTCTCAACCCAAGCCCTAACTTGTTCCCAAAGTTTTCCATTTACTATATAAACAAGGCTAGGTTACAGGGTTTTCATAGCTTTGTGCATTGAATTAACCCCAGATCTCTCCTCTCTCTCTTGTCCCTATTCGGCCGAACACCCCATTGTTGGGAGTTTGGTTTCGTTTTTCCTTAAAGCGAGGACTTGTGTTAGATCTAGCAATCGCTTGATTCGTTGGTTAATTCGTGCGTCAAGAGCGTGATAGTAAGACACTATTCTTACACCAATTGGTTTGAGTTGTAGAGCGGTGAGGACAACTCTTTAAACCACTTCTTTGTTTTTGTTCAAGAGATCTGACATTTGCAAGAGGTACGTTACGTATACTTTCAGTTAATTAATTTATTTGTTATGATCTTTAGTCTTCCGCTGTGTACTCTTGATGTCTACATGCTTTATTCTGTATCATGTTTTATAAACTCAACACAAAGCGTATAAGTGTTATCACTTATACCGGGCATGAGTTCGATCGGATCGGGCATCTCTTTTGGTGGGCTTGTGAACCGTGTATTTGATTTAGATTGGGTTGAATTACTAAATGGACTAAAATGCTACTGGGTTGACAGAATGATTGGATTAACAAAAGTGTTATATGAGTATTATTTGGTTACTATCAAACGACTTTGACCTCCTACCTTGATGATATTAATAATTATAACCTGTATTATTTTGCAGCATCGATAAAATAACTTACTATTTTGTAGATATGCAATTTTGCTATTTCTTCATGTTAATCAAACCTAAAACTCTCACCATCCGTAATTTGAACCTCACAATAAATGTATAATAAAAAAAGATCGTTAGCCGTAAAACTTAGTTACAGGTTACCCGCCATCGTAACGCGCGGGTACGCTGCTAGTTAACAATAATAAAAATTAGAATGACCTAATCAAACTTTTACTCGGTATGAGATATGCACGCTTATTCCACATAAAAGACACATTTAAGCTTTCGTCACAACGCATTACTAATCACGTTTGTCTGTTTACATGCTTATTTTAATTGGAAATGCTCACCTAAATTATTGTAGTTTTTCAATATTATCACATTTTCACCTAAATTATTGTAGCTTTTCAAGATTATCACATTTTTGGTAAAGGGAAGGAAGGACTCCGCCAACTCTTCCTTAACCCAAGATTATCTGAACCACAACTTTCTTTTCATGCATGATTCATGACATCAGACATGTTAAGAATTTAATTATAAATAAACCAAATAATTAATCGAGCAAAATCAAATACAACTAAATCTCCAAACTTTAGCATTTTGTGAGAAGATAATTCTATATTTATTTTAAGAAAATAATTCTAAACACATTTCGTGCATGCATCAATCATTTTCAACTTAATTTATCAGAGTAACAATATAGCAATTTAAATACCTTAAAGTGCATCGAGTTTAATATCGTAAAGTCCACAAGAAACAAATCCCATATTGTCTATCATCCCATAAAGTTAATAACAACTTTCTAATTCATTTCTTTCAAATTTGTTTTGAAACCATTAGCATGCACAAGATAGCTCAAATTGTAGTGATATAATTAGCCTTTAAATAACGTTTAAACCTATACCATCTTGAGGTTAGCCCTGTAAATAAATAGCATGGTCTTCTCAAGTTTCTGATTAAAAAAATATATACACATATTTTTTGCATAACAAAATGTTGACAAAAAGTTTCTGTTTAGCATCACATTTGGTCACAAAACTCACTTTAAACCCCTAGCTTTATGGTAAATATAAACATGTTTTTGCTCATACTAATGTATTCCCTCATTTTTTTTTAATAACAACATCACTTTTGTTTTTGTTTTTTTTTTGTTGAACGGCCACTTTATATATAAAAAACGCTAGCAAAGTTTGAAACGAACTTACAAAGAAATCAAAGAAGGGTTTGACACCATCTATCCCAACTAATGGAAGAATTACATCTAGCGGAACACCACAACAAAGAACGCTCAACAATATCATCGAAGATCACCGCTTTCCGAGGCTTGTGAACCGCAAAGAGCTCTTGATTTCTGAAATTCCAAATGCACCACCATAAAACATAAAACACGCCTTCTAACAAGCATTTGATATTGGATCCCATCCTAATAGACTTAAACCATGATAGCCAATCCGAGTAAGAGCCAAGAGGCATCCAAACCACATCCCACCATCGACACACTAGCCGAGCAACATCAACCGCCAAAGAGCAGCTGAAGAAAGAATGCGACACATCTTCGTTATAAGAGTTGCAAATCGGACATAGCAAGGATCTGACCTAAACACCCCTATGCAACATATTCATCTTAGAAGGCAAGCGATCAAGAAACACTTTCCAAGCAAAAATATTGATTTTAATCGGAATCTGCTTAATCCAACGCGTAGCTACATCAGCTTTAGGAAGGAAGAACTCATCTAGCAAGTTACGAGCGTCTTTAACGCAAAAAACCCCGTTCCCATTCAGTTCCCAATACCAACGATCACAAGAATTGGACAGAATCACCGACCCTAGAAGCTCCAAAAGCTGCTCTAGTTGATGCGATTCGACCCCTCCTCTGACAGAACGGCGAAGGGAAAGATCAACCGAAGACTTTAACTTGTCCGCCACACAAATATCCTTATTCAACTCAAGGGCATATATACGTGGAAACCGAAGGCTTAACTGAGTATCCCCTACTCATATATTGCTCCAAAACCGAGTAAGCAAACCGTTGCCCACTCGTTTTTTACAATGATAAATCAAATCAATACGTTGAGTCTTTTGGGCATGAACCTCACGAAGGATAACATGCCACATCAAGGACGGAAGAGAAGACCAGATATGTAATTGAGGCCCATGTGTGGCTGTAATAAAACGACGCCACAATGAATTATCTTGAGAGATAAACCGCCAAACCCATTTGAAAAGGAGAGCTCTATTAAGCGCAAAGAAACTAGAGTCCCCTAACCCGCCATCTTGTTTAGCAAGAAGCACCTTACTCCATTTTACCCACGTGATCTTCTTATCCTCACCTTGAAAGCCGTTGAAAAAATTCCTACGAATCGATTCCATCACATTCAAGACAGCCTTAGGCACCTTGTACAAGGACATAGGATATATGGGAGTAGATAAGACCGATTTTAGTAACGTGAGACGTCCCCCAGTAGATAATGTTTTTAACTTCCATTTTGATAATCGAGATTTCAGCTTATAAATAGTCTCATCCCAAGCAGTAAGCCTTGACATATTACCACCAACCATAACACCTAAATACTTGAAAGGTGTTTTCATAATCGAGCACCCTAGTTTCATAGCCGCATAAGAAGTAATCGCATGAGGAATACCCACACCTAAAAGTGACTCTTCTTAACGTTAATCTTCAAACCAGAAGCTAAAGAAAAGCAATGAAGAACATGCATGATCCGATTAAGATTATCATCAGACCATTCCCCAATGAACACAACGTCGTCCGCGTAAAAGAGATGAGAGATCGTTACGGCATTATCAATCTTGATACCCTTAAAGATACATGCATCAACAACTCTGGAGAACGAAAAATGAAGAGACTCTATAATGAGAATAAAAAGATAAGGGGCCAAAGGATCCCCTTGTTTCAACTCACAGTGGAACTGAAATTTAGCCGACGGACTTCCAATAACGAGAATAGAAGCCATGCTCGAAGTTAAGCTTCCCTTAATCCATGAACACCATTTATCACCAAAACCAAACTATCTTAAAACAACATCACTTTTGTTATTTTATCAAATGTATTTCTTTCAATTAGGACAATGCTAGAAAAATAAACAATAGTTAGGTTTGATTTCTTTCAATTAGCATAATGCTAGAAAAATAAACAATAATAAGTCATTAGGTTTGATAATAATATACGATATTACGAAAATACTAAGGGGCTGTTTCTTTTTTTATATGGGGAAAAAATAGTGGGGTCCATACCTATATTAGCATTTTAATAGGGAGAGGTTATTATTTTTTAGCTTGTGTATATAGAGGAAGTAAAGGAATATTAGTGGATCATATTTAAAAAAAATATTATTAAATGTTATGTGGACCAACTCCCTTAAAAAAAAAAAAAAAAAAAAAAAAAGTCATAAACTCTTATCTTCTTGTTCAAACATGCACCAAATCAAATAGTATACACATAAAAGCATATGCAATTCGGGCATTATATATATATATAAAAGAGATCAGGTGAGAAAATAAGAAGAATTTCACCACATATTTCAAACAGAGAGAGAATTTTAGAAAGAGTTACATCTACTTTTGTAGATGCATCCGTAATATGTGGTTGTAGTTTCATCTTATCCTTCTCATATATATATATATATATATATATATATATATATATAGTGAGGATCATGTGCGAATTTTTAATTTTAGTCGGACGGACGTGCAGACGGATCCGGACTACACATTTCAGATCTGATCTTGACATTCTGTAAAAAAGTCAAGATTTGCGGTAACTTTCATGGTACCAATTGACCATGTAAACGTTTTTTTTTTGATTTTTTTCCTTTTGAGCGATATTTACTATTGCTATCTTCTTTCATTTTTTTTCAAATTTTTTCTGAGCATTTTTTTTTTATTATGAGACTTACCATGATATTTACAATATTATTAGACCTACTAGTGATATTAAGTTTTTGCATGTAAATATGAAGCGTGATATTAGAAATACATGATAGTTACTATGATATTAAAAACTAAAAAAAGAAGTTGTTTTACATGTAAAAGGAGTGCGATATTAACAATTTTATTGAAAAATTATTTTATATTAGTAAAAACTTAATTTCATTGTTTTT
The DNA here is from genome assembly GCA_022545495.1 of Chrysanthemum lavandulifolium. Classification (NCBI taxonomy): domain Eukaryota; kingdom Viridiplantae; phylum Streptophyta; class Magnoliopsida; order Asterales; family Asteraceae; genus Chrysanthemum; species Chrysanthemum lavandulifolium. The sequence goes on along the minus strand of CM040241.1, from coordinate 147,013,705 downwards.
TATTGCGATATTAAAGAAAACGCACGGATCCTTTATATATATATATATATATATATATATATATATATATATATATATATATATATATATATTTGATGAGGGGCTTATGAGGGTTTATGAGGCTTGGGTTTTTAAAATAAGTCTCGTTTATTACGAACATGAAATCATAAGCCTTTAAATGGGCTTAAAACTTTAGCCCCATAAAAGGGGCTAAAAACTTTAGGCAGAGGCTTTTGAACAATAAATTACTTATTTACCCAAAAAAATATCTATCATATACAAAAATTCATATAATTATATCATTTTTAGTAATTTTGCAATTATAAGCTTAAGCTTAAGCCTATTTGCCAAACAAGTTTACAAAAATACAAATTTCAACTTTATTATAATAAAAGTTCTACCCAAATTTCAAATTTATTGTCAAACATACCCTATATATATATATATATATATATATATATATATATATATATATATATATATATATATATAAATAAAAGACTAAAAAGTATATATATATATTTTTTTAAATTCTCCAAAATTTAAAAAAATTCCACAAGATCGGGTATGTTGGTGATAAAACTTTTGTCAAAACAATTTTATAATTTTGAGTTTGATACATTTTTTTTAATGCGTAAAAATGAATTTTGATGCTAAAAGATTTTGATGCACAAAATTTTCAACTTTTTTAGTTAGATCTTGTGATGTTATTTTAATGAAAAAGTCGAAAGAAGTGAGTACAAAACCAATTTTGATGCATAAAAAGCGATTTAATGCAATAAACGTATTTTTCATAATTGTTTTCGGAAAAAATATCCACTTTTAAAAAAAAGTTTTCACAACTTTTCATGCACCATCATACCCGATCTTGTGGAACTTTTTAGGAATATTTCGAGAACTTTTTTTGAAAAAAAAAATATTTTTATGTATCGGTCTTTTAAATTATAATTTTGTTACATCGTTAGTTCTCGAAGGACCTAGTTTGCAAAGACAATTAAATTTTAGGGACTATTTTGGTTAAATGGCTATACATACTAATTAATGCTACAATGTGTTAAACAATTAAACTTTAAGGATTAATTTGGTTAAATGGCTATACATAGTAATTTTTTTTTGAACGGCAACGATTTTATTAGAAAAAACCACTAGCAAGGAGCTTGACAATTACAAGAAAAGAAGATAAGGGTGTTGTAGCCGACTATCCCAAGCAATACTACTTTTACATCTAGCGCTACACCAAGTAAAAGATCTCATAACAATATCGTCAAACAGAACATCTTTACGAGAATTTTTTGGTGCAAAAAGGATTTGGTTGCGAAATACCCAGATGCTCCACCAGGATGTATAGAAAACCCCTTCTAGCACGTCTTTAGTACGAGATCTCATCCTCAACGCCTTGAACCAAGAGAGCCATGAAGAGTACGAGTCAAAAGGATGCCAAGTCGATTCCACCACCCTGGATCATCCGAGATACATCGCTTGCAATATCACACTAAATAAAATATGGCCCAAGTGCTCTTGACTGTTGTTGCAATTCGGACAAGAAAGGAAGGCACATACACACCACGTTGAGCTAAATTATCCCGAGTGGGGAGACGATCCAGGAAAACCTTCCAAGCAAAGACATTTATCTTAATTGGAATCACCTTAACCCACCTCGTAGGAACCTCGGCTATACATAGTAATTACTGTTACAAATGTGTTCCTGCCTTTTAGTATTAAGTATTTTGTTTGATAAAAAATTATTGAAATATATTGAAGTTAATGGCCGTGCCTCACTTAAAAGATCTTTCTTTTTTTAAAGGCAACAACATATAAGAAAAGAAGGCAAAAGCCACGAAACAGGAATACAATCATATCCTAACAAACTGACAAAATCATTTCCAACCAAATTTTAAGAGACTTAAGATGCCAAGAAGTTTAGTGGGACACGTATGGTAATTGGAATCTAAAAAATGCTAAGGTTGGGGTAGCCACGCCCGAGTGAACAACATATGTGATGTGGTCAATTGAAAAGATGTTAGCGAAAAATATTAGATCAATGATTTGTACTAGTTTTATACGAACTCTTGAACCAAAAAACAATACTGTACAATGTAAGCCATATATACGTACGTTTGTTTCCCCTTGAAAAGATGTTAGTGAAAAACATTAGACCCCACAGTATTTTATTTTCAGCATTAATTAACAGCTTATTTTTGTTTAGAAAAGTTTAATAGATACTATTCAGCTCATGAATCAACGTTAATAACTAATGGTGAACGGAAAACACAATTTTATGTGGTAATTAACATATGTCATATACTAGGTGAAGACATTAACTTAAAGAAACAGTGGTAATTATTCGCAAAGGATTGGAGTACAAATACGAAAAAATAAAACCGGAAAGTTAAGAAAAGCTCTAAATTAATTATCTTCAATGAGTAATAAAGTTGAGGGGGCTATAATGATGGTGTCCCACCTGTCCCTATATAGTTTAGACCCCATTCCTCATAGATTATTCCTCAAATCTTTCTATTTTCTATAGCCTTGTTTTCACACATTCACCCACTCTTGATTTTTCATTTATTTGGTTTGGCCGGGTATGACTCCATTGAATGAAAACTTCTCTTTGGAACCCTCTTCAGCTGCATTTTCCGGGGAGTCGAGATACCTGCCGGCACTTTGGGTCTCTGGAAAAGCTGATGAACTTTCTCAATCTACAACTATTAGTGGTATATCTTTATTCCTAACTACTTTCTAATTTTTAGCTATGAAAAGAAACTTGTCCATGCATGTATACTTGGTGTAATTTAAGATTTGTGTGCATATATGCTTCTGATTGGGTTCGTCATTTTTCTAAAATCCCTATAGATTATGAGCTGATGGCTGCCAAAATCGACCCAGTAGAGGATAAGATCAAAGCTGTCCTAAAGTTGCTAACTTTCCGTGAGCAACGTGTTCTTGTTCAGTTTTGGTCACCTCATGTCGATGGGAAACACCAACTGCTTACATCTATAGATCAACCATTTGGTCTTGGTGTAATTGATGAAGGACTTCTTTTGTATCGAAAGGACTCTTTGCACAACTCTTTTGTTGTGGCGAAGGATGATGAAGATGAAGATGAAGACACTAGTCCTCCTGCTCGAGTGTTTAAACGACGACTGCCCGAATGGACTCCAGATGTGGCTAATTACTCACTAAAACAATTTCCTCAAAAAGAGAGCGCAATTCGTTACAATCTCCATGGATATCTGGCTTTACCAGTTTTGGATACACCTACAAGGTCATGTATTGGTGTGCTTGAACTACTGTTGACCAATTCAAAATATCCCAGTTTTGCTTACGAGGTTCAACAATTTCAGAATGCTTTGAAGGTATTAATCTTTTCAATTTGCTAGTGATCAAACAATGTTGGGTATTGTATTATATATTCTAGTTTACAATATCTTTCGTAGCTACATACTAATTTCCAAAATGTTTTCAACTTGGCAGACACAAAAACTGACATGCCTGCAAGTATTGGATGATCCTGCTTCAAATGTAAGTTGTGCATGGCTGATTTGTTATATGAAATTCTACTATTACGACTATTCTAAAAGAGTTGTTTTCGAAATCTTGTTTTTCTTTGCAACACTTATGTCGGAGTTGTCTTTTAATTAACCTACAGGTGAATGAAAGCAGGCAGAATGAATTGGAAAAAATATTCAATATTCTGAAAGTTGTGTGTGACACTCACCAATTACCTCTTGCTCAGACGTGGGCTCTGTCCCCATTCACTAGCGTTGCTTCCTATGAACAAGTTTTAGAAAAGAGCTGTAATAGTTATGATAGTAGATGCCTTGGGAAAGTCTGCATGTCAACATGTGCTTTACCATTTCATGTTCATAAAATGGCTTTGTGGCCTTTTCGGCAAGAATGTAAAAAACAACACTTGGACAAGTCTCGTGGCTTTATTAGCAGGGCCTTGTTATCCGGCGGTTCGTGTTTTTGTGAAGATGTAACAAAACTCAGTGAAGAAGTCTACCCTTTGGTCCACTATGCACGGAAGTATGGGTTAACTAGCTGCTTCGCAATCTATCTGCATGGTTGTGAAAGCAACAACGACTATGTGTTAGAGTTTTTTCTCCCATCGCACATGAAAGAAAGCAAACACTTATTGAACTTGGTCCAAATGTTGAAGCAAAACCTTGAGGTTGCTTCTGGATTTAAACTAGGTGATGAGTTTTAAGAAGTTCTATTTCACCTTATGTACGTAGGTGGTGATTTTCGTTACAGTGACAATGTAACATATCTTTATGGGGTCCACCTCTAATGTATTGATTTTTCTTATAATAAATTATGTTGTATATTTCCATCTCTTATATTTTATTATATTAAACACTAGAAATATAATACTCAAAGACTTAAAAATAACCGAATGCGTATGTATGCATGACACTACATATAATAATTATGAATATATTTTGGTAGTATGTATGTATGTATGCATGACACTACATATAATCATATGTAATATATGTATGTATGTATGCATGCCACTAAAAATAACCGATTATAGTACGATATAATAATTTCAATATGTATCATTATGGATACATTTTGGTCGTGCATGAGTCACTTTCAGGTTTTGTGAACCGTTGTAACATTTAGAACCAACATATATCTTACGCCATGACAGAATAAGGATGGGTCGCGGGAATCTTCAATTTTTCTCAAATACACAAAGTCTCAAAAAGTTGTGTTTATATTATTGTTTAGTTTAATTTATTCCAAATGTGCTTAGTTACTTTGTGTTCTGATTTCGTCCATAATCTTAAGCGCATTGGTCGACTGGCTGTATGTATACCAAAATTATAGCAAATGCAAATGACTCAATATTATAAATTCCACATGAAACTAACCCGATAATTAATTTCATATTGTCCATCTATCTAGCTATAATGTTCTTGACCATATAGCAATGAACAATCCATCGTACTATTAGGGGGCGTTTGGTTCACATAATGTTTTTGAAGGAATTGTAATCTTTGGAAGGAATTGTAATTTGATGTAGTTGTAATTTAAAGAATTGGAATATGTTGTAATTGTAATTGATGAAATCTGCTGAACTCCAACGCCCAGTAACGACAACCTCCTCTTCATCAGAATCAATTGGTTCGGGCTCGGGGTCTTTGGATTTTTTTGATTTTCGCTTAATACGACCTTTTTCTTTTTTGGAGGCGTGGGTGTGTCGGCAACATCATGTGTTTCGGTTTGTGATTGTTGTGATTGTTGTGTGAATGTAGATTTTGAAAGTTGGAGTTTAATTGGGTATTTTGTTGGTTTTGTTGTTGCCAATACAAAAGTGTTTGATGTTGTTGATACATTTCTTGGCTCGAAGCCCTAGTGGGTTGGGGTTTGAAGATGGCCGCGTTGGGTTAGATGATGAACCGGGTTTGAGGATTCCACCCACCACCAAGAAGATCGAAGAAAGTGTCATCCGCTTCTCGACATTGTTTTTTTGCAGTTAATTGAAGTTGAAAGATTGAGAGGATTTAGTATTGGAAATGTGAAAAAAATGGTGTTTTAATTGTGTATTTATAGTGTTAAAAACAGTTTTTTTTTTTTTTTTTTACGCCTTTAACGCGCGTTAGGATGGTAACGTGGAAGGACCAACGCCGTGAAAGAACCACGCCTCCAAGGGGGTAACGCCGATAACGGCGTTATTTGGCCTATAACGGGCGTTACCCCGTTAACGTTGGAATGCTCTTATAGCGGAGAAAATAAATACGTAATAATTAACGTTAATTGCAAAAAAAAGTTAGTGGGCCTTAAATTCTTATGTGATGATTAGTGTGAAGAGAAACAAGATGACCAATCAACATAAGCACGGATCGGTTGAGTGTGGACCAAAACATGAACCAAGTTCAAGTAGTAGCATCTTTTTGGACCATAGAAATCTTTTGCTTTTCGGTATTCGGTCGCTTAAGTTTGATTTGGTGACATTGTTCGGTTCAGCTTGACCAATTTCGAGATTAGCTGGTATTAGGAGACACCAGTAAATGGTTGTCCTTTCCATTTATGATTTCTTATAAAGGTTTTGCAAACAACAACTTAAAAGGTTGTGGTTAGCAAATAATTTTTATTACAATATCACTTACGAATGCTTATGATTGGATGATAATCTTAAGAAAATGATGACAATTTAAAAAATAATGAATACACAATTGATACTTGATTGTGATTGGTTTAATTGTATTTTTACAAATAATTATGATTAAATAAGTGTCATTTTTTTAAATGGCCACTTTTGAAGACAGATTATAATAATGGTCTCTTGAAATCCGTTTTATCAAAAATGACGAAGCGAGCAAACTGTGTTTTCATAGATTATATTTGTCGCTTCAAAAAGCGAATTACTATGCTCGCTTGATTTTGCTTGTGCATAATGACCACAACAGATGGTGTACTTGTGCCCGTGCATATGGAAGGAACACAACAAAGAAATAAAGAAGGTGAATATATGATGAGGTGGGGTAGATACTTTCTAGGACTTGATGAATAATTAATGCTCGGTAGTTAGGTTGGACGCAGTAATGGGAGGCGATCGACTTACTCGATCGAGTGAGTGTCGACCGTCCTCTTGTGGCTAATCGATTGAGTGAAGTTTTGAAACCAACATGGTCGTGTAGACGATCGACACTCAAAGTTCACTTTTTCGAATATATCCGTTGCATGCATAACGGTTATAAAAAAAATTAAAAAAAATGAACCTTTATAAATACACAACACAAACACACTTCAATCCACAAATCTCATTTCACACAATTCAACCTCAAACTACTTCTCAACACAAGATTTATTATGGCTTGCCGTCTCCCCCATTCTGTTGAAGATATGAAAATGTTCGTTAACAAACAATGTGAAGAAGATGATGTGGCTCGAAAAAACGCTATTATAGACGTTATCCATCTGTTTGAGCAGGCAAAGCAGAGAAGCAACGTATGAGAGCAGACTACACGACTTGCAACGACATTACGCCTGAACGAAAAGCCGTGATCGGCAAATTTTTTATGGATGAAGCCCGCAAAGACGACGACATTGCTGACAAGTTGTGGGAGTGTGTTCAACAGATAACGAACAACATCAGCACCAAAATCAATTGGAGCTATCGGGAGAACGAAAAAGATGGTGTAGGTGCATCAACTTCGACTGCCAGCTTTGTTGGGGAATCTCTGCTAGACCAGAAAGATTTGGCTCGCATCGAGCAATTTGCTTGTTATCGGACTCCCTCGTATGATTCTGCATGCGGGAACATTCAGATTAGGATTTATGATTTATGATTTCGTATCATTTTTATAATTAATATATTATTGTTTTTATTTAGTATTGTAACTTTTTAATTATTAATGAAATTTTAGTTTATGTTAAAAATGTTTAAAAAAATCATTATGGTCGCCCTTACTGGGGCACCCAATCGCGAAGGTCATTTGGAGAGAGAAAGCCGACGGCGGAAAAATGAGAGGATTGAGTGCCACTTCTTGAGGCGACCTTACAATACAACCCCTTTATTATTCTAGTAACTGATTTATTTCTTAACCATGACCCTTTGAGAAAACCCTTCTCATACAACATGATTAACCACACTAATTATGTTATTAAATAATGTCTTTAAAAATAATTATGTGGCCCTTTGAATTGAGAATCGATTTGCACACATTCAAAATTGATTAGGACACTCCAAACAAAGTACTTGTACAATTTTAACATTCTGCTTTACCTGCTTGTACTACTGAGTGTGCAAATAATAAAATAGAGTGTGCAAATCATCTCCCCTTTGAATTATTCACTTATCATTTATTTCGCTAAATTCAGTTTACTAAGTTATCTTTACTTAACTAGAATACAGTGTAACACCCCCAATTTCGTGATACGCAGCGGAATTCAAGTTGGGTGTTACTTCATGGCACAACAGTTATATCAATAGAAAACGAACCCTAATTGAGTCGTTTTAAAAGATTTATCATTCGATTTATATAAATATCAGAGTTTACAAAATGAGGTCCCAGTGGTTTTACAGTTTATTAAATAAGTTTTCGAATGATAATATAGCCTTCTTGAGTATCCGTGCCCTTCCGTGCCATCCTCATAAATTATGAACCTGAGATAAACATGCTAAAAAGTGTCAACACAAAGGTTGGTGAGTTCATAGAGTTTATGATTAAAACAGTTGAGTTCAATAGTTTCGAGTTTGAGTGATAATCGTAATAAATACAGATACCGATAAAATAAGTAGTGGGCTACATTGTTATTCACCCATAATTCGTTTGTTTAATAATCAGTTGAACACACGTTTCAAGGTTGGGTCATGTTGTTGTACCCATAAATTCAGTAGTTGCAGCATTTGTATCATTGCAACACAGTATATATTGCCTTAAGTCTCATGAAGGCAAACCTTAACACGAACGCGACATAATAATGACGTAAGTTACAAACATCATAATAATGATGTGAGCAACAATGCCCTCTGGTAGGAGTTTGTCATTCTCCTAGTATTCTCAAATAAAGTGCATTTGGTTACCTATCCGGCTAACACAAATGGGGCGTCAACTGCCAATAGATCTATTCACTATAATCGCGTTCACTCGCAAGTGATTAATGGTTCATGATATGAGGGACTTTTAGTGGCAACAGTAAGTACTTAAGCTATAGCAATCAGGATCGCATACAGATAGTACTTGTGTTTAGGTTTGTAGCAAAGCGTATAAAGTGTGATTATGAACTCATAGTAGTATGTAAAAGCTTTAGAGTACTTGTGAAAGTAAAAATAGGTAATTGAGCATGTATCTCCCCCAAAACAGTTTAAAAACAAGTAAAGGTAGGGCTATGAACGTACAGTAATATGTAAAAGTTTTTAGAGTACTTATATAAGTGAAAGCAATTAGTTGATCATGTATCACCCCCAAAGCATTAATAAACAAGTATAAAAACGGGGCTACGAACTCACAGTAATATGTAAAAGTATAGAGTACTTGTAAAAATGTAAGCAAGTAGTTGAGCATGTATCTCCCCCAAAGAGTTTATAAAACAATTCAACGAGTAAAAGTGGGGCTACGAACTCACCTTAGTATGTAGAAATGCAAGAATTAAGAGTAACACGACTGGCATCGAGTAGTAAGCACAACGGTATCATCAAGCAAGGCACAATGATATCAAAGTGTACGGGCACAACGGTACGTCATCGGTACAACCTACTAGTATACGGCTTATCTCAGAATACGTATGGAAAAGTAAATGAGTTTTCAGAAGACAGCGTGTCTTAGTTTTCGTGGAATAATTGTATCAATGTTTGTTTAAAAGTCTAATATCACATCTTAAAAAGTTTATTATTAATGTTTCGTGTAGTGGTAAGAATACAAAGACTCGAAATGTACTCACGCCAAACACAACTCACACCAAAGCATAATGTGCATCACAATACATTATAAGGAATAGTCAATAAATATCGACCAATACTCAAGTTGAGTAGACAACGGCGAAAGATAAGTCGATTTTAGTTAGGTTATGTTTTTGGAGAACATGTTTGGAGAACAAGTTGGAGTACTGTGGGCTCAGCCCATTGTAGTTTGTATTGACTCTATGTAAGCCGGACTCAGAATTTAATGATACCAAGATATCACGACTTACAGTCAGGACATTAACGACACACAATTACTTCATAGCAAGGAAGAAATCAAGAAATAAATTAATGATAAAACAATAGAATTCGACATATTTCCGGAAACCTCAAAATAAAGAAAAGGAAGTTTATTATAAAAGAAAGCATACTTTTAAAACATTCTAAATGAATTATAAGAAATTATAAGATTTTTATGAATTTTAGGATTTTTCGCCTTTTTGTCGGAATTTGAGAAAATAGAGTTTTTGTAGAAATTTTACAAAGTATAGAAATTTTAGAAAATTTCGGCATGACCCGTTTGTTTATCGGACGTTCCCATATTTTACATAACCTGTATTAGACAATATAAAATGATTCGACAAAACTACTATAATTCGATATGACAAAATAAAGCAATAACGGACCCGAGACGCCCCTTTTGGATCATTACATCCAAAAGTGCACTATAATCAAATATGGCTAACCTGAAATCTAATGATAACGAATAGTATGGTTTATAAAACAACGCATAGTAATAACAAAATTTTCCGAAAAAATGACACTTAAACAATATATACTATTTTCCGGAAAATAAACAACTTTGACCTTTTTCAGAAAAATGGTCCGACTTTGACCAAGCTTAAATCCTTCATTTTACACTTTCAAGCTTAAAAACCTCGCGTTCTAAAGTAAAACATCATTTCGGACAACTTTCATGTTTTACACTTAAGCCGGTTCGGACTAGAAAGGGTCCAAAACCTTGTTTCAAAATCATATCAGCAAGTAAATTATTATGCAATTGCTGTTAAAATGTCTTGTATTTTATAAATCTTAAATCAGCCGTATCTTTTTCGTTATAAGTCCGTTTTGACGTTCTTTATATCCCGGAAAGGTAATTAAGGGTACTAACATGTTTTTATGGTTATACATTGTCAAAAATATTTTACTGACTCTTGTTTCTTATGAATTAATTCGGACAGGTTAATATATTAAAATAAGCAATTCCAAACGCCTTTAAGTGCGTAAAATAGCAACAAACGCACCCTTTAGGGGTCAAGGAGCAGGTTTAAACGCACCCATTTGGAAGCTGAAAATCAACTTACCAACGCACCCTATTTGGGCTGAAGTAACAGATTCAAACGTACCCCTTTAGGGGCTGAAATAAGCAGTTCTAAATGCACCTTTGTGCATAAATTAAACCAACAAAACACACCCTATTTGGGGCTGCTATTTCACGCAAACAAACACCCCTTCTGGGTGGGTTGCGACAGCAGACAACCAACACTCAAACGCACCCTAGTTGGGTCGCGGTGTAGGTCGAGACAAATAAACCAAGCGCACCTTTTGGTGCTTCTCCTGGTTCGAACAAGAACAACAAACAAGTACACCCTTCGGGGTGGCTGTGACATCAAGCAAACAAACAAAATATCACACCTGGTCGGGCTGTTTTCACCAAGGGCAAACCAAACCAAGCGCACCCTCTTGGGGTGGGCTGTGATACTCAAAAACAAACACACCCATAGTTCGACACAACAACAAAAACAATAACATCAAGATTATAGTGAAAAGCAAATCCAAATCGATCCGTGACCTTCTCTGGTCTTGACTCGTAACCCAAACGGGTTCAATACTTGACCCGGATCAAAAACAAACAAACACCACCCTTAGATCAGGTTTATCACACAATTTCTTAATCAAAACAAGTTTTTAATCCGTATTATAATTCCACGAAAACTTAAAACTCGATTATTGATATCGGTCGGTTTTAAATAAAAATTATATCACATAACAAGTAGTCACATCATACCAATGGAGAAACGAGATGGAGAGATGATGATAACGAGGTGTGGCTGTGATGTCTAACTCGAACCAAACGAGACCCAACTCCATCACACCCTTGTCTCCTCCTTTCCTTCTTGCCCGACAGAAACCAAAGAGGGAGAAGAGAAAAATGTGAAGTGTTGGTGTTTGAGTTGTGTGCGTATGGGTTTGATGTGCATGCTTATATAGTAATTTGTGAACCATTTTTGTGGCCATGGATTGGAAGATGTGGACATAATATTTATCTGTCAACTTGACAAGTTGAGATTTTTATAGATTGATTACCTTTTCATTTTAGCATTCGGTTTGATGTAAATTTTAAGGCCACATGACAACTAAACGTGACAATCTTTGGTTTTATTATTAGTTTAAGGTTTAAAGGGTATAGTTTGATCCCGATAATTACAAATGTAATATTTTTAAGATGTGATACATAAAACCGGGTAACAATAAAATCCAATGCTTATAAAAATGTTAAAACTTATTAGTATAATCTATTTTAATATATTAGATTAGTCTTGAGTCTATTGGAGTATTCATATGTCATTAAGACTGAAAGACGTAGAGTGAAAACGCGTAAGATTTAAAAGTACAAGATTTTAGTAAAAATGACTGAATAATAAGAGTACATATAAATATGACTATAAGGAAGTAAAATGTATAAAACACTTGTACACTGGCTTTGCTTAGTAGTGAATAATATTTAAAATATGACGGTATAATTTAGTTAGAGATTTAGTCATTAAAAATAAACTTTTAATCGTTATTTATATGATCTGTATAACCAAGCAGAACTTAATTTGGAAATGTGCATTGGTGACTTGTACTCTATGTATGAAAATTTTGTACTTTAGTATTTTAGTTTCAGTAAAATTATAGTCATAATAAATTAGGGTTTCGTGTAAATTCTAATAAATGGCTAACGTTTAGTTCGAAAGTTTAATAATTTTACGTTAACGAAATAACGTAAAGTGGCAAATAAAAGTTAAAAACTTTTATAGTTTTACATATAAAGATGTTTATATTTATTAAAGATGTGAGTTTCATCGCATTGGCTAGTTGTTGTGGTCAAACAAAAGGATATCGTTTCTTAAAAAAAATTTGGACGTAGAAAATGAATAAGTATTCTTTCGTTAGAATATTAGTTTTATACGAGGTGAAATTTACCGGTGGTTACATACAGAGTAATAATATTTGGAGTGGTGAGTTTATACAGACCCCCTATAGGGGGTTTTCAATCATTGCGCGCATCAGAAAGTTGTACCTATGCATCACGGTTTGTACATTTTGACCAAAACCATTCATTGTCACATCATAGGGGGTTCTTATAACATATCCTTTATGTTGTTTGTGTTTTTGACTTTTTGTTGTTGCTATTGCATTATTGCCATTTTTTGAAGTTATTAATTCTTGGATATAGTTGATCCTTCAAAGTTTTTGGGTAATTAGGAACTAATTGTTTGTAATTGTAATGGTATGTAACAAATTAAAACAATTTCGTTTTTAATTTCAACCTCAGCAGACATATCATTATTTTCCCAACGACTCAAAATAGGATTTAACTATATATATCGTGTTCAAACTTCAAAGACTCAAGTACTATACTAGTAGTTAGGCCCATTTATCATTTATGATACTACTATGTTAAAATACTTAACCCTAATGCATCTTTTAGATCTCGGGTATTTTAAGATAGACTGGTATTTACTTAATTGAACCCATGTCAATACTCAATAAGAGTTGTGATCCCTTAAAATGAGAGCAACTTTATAAAGTCTAGAAAGCATATGAGCTATTGTCACGTGTCCCCCACCCACTCCTTCTATTTTTTTTCCGGTTATGGGCAATTTGGTCCTTTTAACTCACTTTTTTTATTCCACCCTAAACTTCAAATTTAAATATCTTTCAAACAACAAACTTTTACAAAAAACCGATTTCACCATAATTTTTCAAATTCAACTCTCTTTAATTTGGTATGCATTTTGATATATATGTGATTATGTGTTTGTAACTTGTAATTATTTTGAAAGAAAATAAGAGAATTATAAGTGAAAAACTTATCTTGGGTTTTGAAAATTCCCGTATTGTTTGTGAGTTGTGAGTGAAATAGAGATCCTAGACTAAGAAATAAGAAGGCTAGTGTTTACATACCTTGTAGAGTCAAAAAGAAAATTACGACGTTTGTTCCATGAGACCAAGACCAAGACGAAGTAGGTTGAATTGTTCCCGCTTCAATGGTTTGGTGAGGACGTCGGCTATGTTGTCTTCGGACGCTACCTTCTCAATAGAAATGTTCCCCTTTTGAACATTCTCTCTTAAGAAGTGATGACGAATCTCTATATGCTTTGTGCGAGAATGTAATACCGGATTCTTGCTTAGATCTATGGCACCCTTGTTGTCACATAGAATGGATATGTCACTAAGATGAATGGCGTAGTCGACTAACGATTATTTCATCCATAGTGCTTGTTGGCATGCTTTGCCGGCGGAGACGTATTCGGCTTCGGTTGTTGATATTGCTAATGCCGTTTGTTTATTTGAAAACCAAGATGTTAAACAACATCCCATAAAAGTACATGCCCCACTTGTACTTTTTGGTCAACATAATCACCGCATGGTCGAATCGCATATACAATTTTTTCTACTCCGTGCCCTTAGGATACAATAATCCTAATTGTGTTGTACCCTTAATATATCTAAATATTCTTTTTACGGCTTCTAGGTGTGATGTTTTAGGGTCTTCTTGAAACCTAGAACATAAGCAAACACTAAACATGATAGCCGGCCTACTTGCCGTGAGGTAGAGAAGACTACCTATCATGCCACGATATTTAGTATTATCGACGGATTCGCCGTCTTCATCTTTTGTGAGTTTGGTGTCGGATGACATTGGTGTCCTAATTGGTTTCGACTCTTCTAGACCAAATTTCTTTAACATCTCCTTTATGTATTTAGATTGATTAAAGAAGATACCATCTTCTACTTGTTTGATTTGTAGACCAAGAAAGAAACTAAGTTCTCCTATCATACTCATCTCGAACTCGTCATGCATGATTTTAGAAAAATCATCACACATGTCTTGACAAGTGGATCCGAATATAATATCATCTACATATATTTGAACTATGATTATATGTGACTCTCTTTTCTTAGTAAAAAGTGTGTTGTCAACTAACCCCATGGTATAGTTGTGTTTAATTAAAATGACTTGAGTCTATCATACCAAGCTTTTGGAGCTTGTTTAAGACCGTAAAGGGCTTTCTTTAACTTATACACATGTTTAGGTTTTTCAAAATCGATGAAGCCCGGAGGTTGAGCTACATATACTTCTTCATTTATAAAACCATTTAGAAAAGCACTTTTAACATCCATTTGATAAAGCTTTAGATCATTAGCACAAGCATACGCAAGAAGTATTCTTATAGACTCTAATCTAGTTACGGGGGCATAGGTCTCATCAAAGTCTATTCCTTCTTGTTGGTTAAACCCTTGGGCAACGAGTCTAGCCTTGTTTCTAGACACTACTCCATTTGCATCTAATTTGTTTTTATAAACCCATTTGGTTCCTATTATGGTTTGATTACTAGGTGGAGGGACAAGTATCTAAACATCATTAGAAACAAATTGATTTAATTCTTCTTTCATAGCCATTACCCAACTTTCATCTTTTATGGCTTCTTGTGTATTCTTAGGTTCTATGGTTGAAACAAAACAAAATAAGCTACTTTGGTTTTTAACTTGAGACCTTAATGTTCTTTCGTTTAGCTTTCCTATGACTTTATCTACGGGGTGATCTTTGGACTCTTTAATGTTTATGACTTCATCATTTAAAGGTTCTTCTTCTTCATTTATCTTTTTCTTTGTTACTATAGCTTCACTTTCTACAATCTCGTCATCGACAAGAGGTGGAGAGGGTTTGGATGGACTTTCATCAAATTTTATATTTAATGACTCTTCTACCTTCATTGTTTCTTTGTTTAATATGACGTAAGCTTTGCTATTTGGAGAGTAACCTAGAAAGATACCTTCGGTTGATTTAGGATCAAATTTTGTAAGGTAATCTTTAGTGTTAAGAATAAAACATTTGCTACCAAAGACTCTAAATTGATCTAACGTAGGCTTTTTGCCTCGGAGTAACTCGTATGGAGTTTTACCTAAGATTGGTCTAATTAAGACTCGATTGAGTATGTACGTTGAAGTATCAACGACATTGCACCAAAACTTTTGAGATATAGATTTCTCATTAAGCATGATGCGACTCATTTCTTGTAGGGTTCTATTCTTTCTTTCAACTACCCCATTCGATTGTGGAGTGCGCGGAGCCGAGAAGTTGTGAGTAATACCATTAGCGTCACAAAAAGCTCCAAATTGCACTTCATTATCGAATTCCCTACCATGATCCATCCTAATAGACACTATAGGACTTCCTAGTTATCTTTGGATTTTCTTGCTTAATATTTCAAAATAATTAAACGTTTCCGTTTTGTTCTTTAAGAATTTTGTCCATGTGTACCAAGAGTAATCATACACTATAAACAAATTGTAGTAGTTGCCTCCATAACTTTGGATAGCGGATGGACCAAATAAATCCATATGTAGTAATTCTAGACACTTAGTTGTAGACACCATGTTTTTAGCTTTATGACTAGAATGAACTTGTTTTCCTACATTACAAGCATCACAAAAATGATGTTCATATTTTAACTTAGGTAGATCTCTTACTAGATCTTTGGATGATAGCGATTGAAGAAGTCGCATGTTGGCGTGACCCAATCTTCGATGCCATAAGGTCGAAGTATCATCCATAGAGGTAAGACATAGTTTGTCTTTAAGTTCATTACCGATTTTAATGACATAGACTCCATGCTTCCTAATTCCTCTTCCTATGGTTATGCCATTTTTAATATCTTACTACGGTTTGGTAAAAAGTACATTGCACTTTTATCACATATTTGTCCTATACTTAAGAGGTTAAAGTTTAGGTTTTCTACGTGACACACATCGTTAATGGATAGAAATTTGTTAGAAATCGTACCTTTACCGATGATTTTACTTTTGCTATTTCGAAACACCACATTACCTCCATTGAAGGATTCATATGTGGAGAATAGATCTTTATTGCCGGTCATGTGCCTCGTGCACCCGCTATCCTTGACCCATTCATCCGGGTCTAGGTCGACCTTTAAGCACACCTAAGAAAGCAATTTGTTCATGGGTCCATTAGTGTTAAACATTCCATTCATGTTAGACATGTATGGATAAGATGCGTATGTATTCCATAGAGCAAAGTTTTGAAAAGGAAAACCATTTTGCATATTTGGGTTCCATCCCATTTGATGGTTACTTCTCGGGTAAACATTATTAGGTCTCCTAGATGGATTAGGTTTTGAAAAAGATGGAGCTTTGTTTCTTGCAAAAATAGGATTATATTTTGGAGGTGGTTGTCTAGTGGTGAAATGAGTTGGTTTCTTCTTATTAACGATAACAAAATCAGTTCTAGATGAAGAAGCTACGTTATTACCACTGTTTGCTACAGCAGACCCACGGATCCCTGGCTTAACACTAGCCGGTTCCCTTTTTATGGGATCCGTGGGATCCGCCACAACAGTGGCTGATTTTTCTAGTGCCTTAACAAATTGTGTTTCTTTGTTTTCAATAGTTGATGGATCAAGTTGTTGAATACCTAAACCGTTTTTGTTGTTATCGGTTTTAACACTATCTAATATCATATCTAAAGTATTCGTACTCATTCTAGCAATTTTAGAATCTAGTTGATCAACTAGTGTTTGAAGTTGAACGCAAAGTTCACATTCACCATTTGCTATTTTACCCTTTTCTAGACGTTTCAGTTTTGCTTTTAATTCTATGACTTCTTTATCTAAACGTTGGTTTTGACTTTTTAAAAGCTTGTTTTTTTTAATTAGTTTTAAGCTAATATTGCATAGTTTGTCATATTCATTATGCAATGAGTCGTCATCAAGTGATGAGCTACTATAGTATTCGTGACATACCTCGTCATTTGCCATGAGACAAATTTGTTCGTCCTCCTCGTCACTCATTCCCCACGTGCCGCTCACGAACGCCTTTTGATCATCCCGTTTGGGACACTTACTAATAAAGTGGTTTGGGTCCCCACATTTAAAGCAAGTACGATCATCTTTTGGTTTCGTCCTCTTTGCTTTTAGGAAGCCTTTCTTATCGTCATACGGTTGTTTGGCGTATCTACCCTTCCTTCTAAAGAACTTTTAAAGTCCCTCACCGCCATAGCGTACTCCTCGTCGTCGCTATTCAAGAGGAGTTCTCTTCATCGCTTGAATCCTTTTTGGCTTTAAGGCAAGAGATTTGTGTTTCTCTTTCACCTTTGAGGCTTGAGTCTTTAGCAAGGACAAGCTCGTAGACTTTTAAGTTGCCTATGAGTTCATCAAGGGTGAGGATTGTCAAATCTTTTGATTCTTCGATCGCCGTCACCTTGGATCTCCACTTGGATGGAAGTGCCCTTAGATATCTCCTAACGTGGTTACGGCTAGAAAAAGATTCATCAAGTGCTTGTAAAGATGTAATAATAGTATTGAAATTAGCAAATGAATGATCTATAGTTTCCTCATCCGATATTGAAAATTATTCATATTGTTGAACAAATAAATCAATTTTATTATTTTTAACTTGTTGATTACCTTGATGAGTTACAACTAAAGAATTCCAAATTTCTTTAGAGGTTTTAAGCATAGAAATTCTTTCGAATTCCTTTTTGGGTAAAGCATTATATAAAACAATTTTAGCTTCACTATTTCTAGAAAGCTTTTTCTTCATTTCATCATTTCGTTTATCATGAGGTATGTTAACTAAATTTCCTTTATCATCTTTTGAGGTAGCCTCAAAATCGCCTTCAACAATAATGTATCAAAGATCAATATCTTTAGACTTCACATATGTTTCGAATCTATTTTTCCAATATATAAAACCATTAGTTTCAAGTAGTGGTGGTCGTTGCATAGATTGCCCTTCCTTGTAATTTTCAGAACCCATAGTGATCGAAAAGTTTTTAAAATACGGTTTACTTTAAAACTTTTATAAACTTAGCTCTTGATGCCAATTGTGGAAAACTAGAAGGGGGGGGGGGGTTGAATAGTTTTGCCGATTTTAAGTTAGTTTCAAAAACTTTAGATTTGATAATATGTGAGATCGTATGAATGTTGAGAAAGTATAGATCTAATGATAAAGCAAGTAGATAAAGTTAAGCAAAGGGATAGAAATGACACAACCAATTTATAGTGGTTCGGCTACAAGGACACCTTCCTTGCCCAACTCCACTCCTCGAGTCACCTACTCGAGAGTTCAAGCACTATGTTAACAAACTCCTTCAACTTGGCGGAGAAGCCTTCACAACGTTGCTTACACCTTTTTCCGGTACAAAGCTAAATACCGAGTCCGTAACATGGTGGACCAAACCAACACGACTATTACACAACAAATATGTGAAATATCAAATACAAGATCTTCGCTATGAAATTTTATGAGGAACAAATCAATCAAGGACCCTTGCTTGGATGACTTTGTAGAATGCTCGTGATCTCGCCTTAGAGAAGGACCTATATGAGAATCACTAAAGAAAGAAAGAAGGAAGTACTCTAGATCAAGTGATCTTTTGTTAGAAGAGAATGAGAGTATCTGAGAGAATTAGTAAGAAGAGGGTGAGTTAGAATGAAGAAATGGCTCTCATTTATAGGCAATTTACGCCATTGTTCCACGGATCCCTCCACAAGGATCCGTCTAGTGAAAACCTAGAGATCCGTGGGACGCTCCTCTTTGCCCATGGGTTTTTTGGTTATGGGTCATGGGTTATGGGTTGGTCCATGGGTATTCCTTTAGATTCAATGTATCTAATGAATACATTGTATCTAGTCAAATGGGTATGGGTCAATGGGTTATGGATATGATCCATGGGTTGTGGTTTTTACCCATCATAATACACTATTACAACAAATGATTAATTACAACATTTTTGTATTTAAATGGCTATATGTAAGTGCTTTACAAAAATAACATGTATCCTTATAATTGTACTTAAGATAACATTATATTTGTTATCAACAAAAACACAAAGAGATCGCAAAATATTAATAAACGTTTTTACGGTGTATTTGTATTAACACAACTCATGAACATTATATTTTTTATTTATTGATAAACAATATTTTTTATTGATGAACAACAAGCAACTGATAAACTGATGAACATTGTTACCATAACTGATGAACATTGTGATTTTTTTAGACAACCGATGAACATTATAATTTTTATTTATTGATGAACAATATTTTTTATTAGGTTGTTTCGTTCATCAGTTAGTGTGTCGGTTGTTTTTCAACTTGTTCTTGTTCATCAATTAGTGTCGATTGTTTTTAACATGTTTTTGTTCATCAGTTAATGTCAATTATTATTCATCATGTTTTTATCATTAAATATTGTTCATTAGTTATTGTTCATCAGAAGTATGTCTTGTTCATCAGTTAATAATAATTGATGAACAAGGTTAACTAATGAATAAAAACTAACTGATGATATTGATGAATACAAGTAAAATGGGAAGACAAGTGATGAACAAAATCTCGTTTTGATGAACAAAATCTCGTTTTGTTGAACAAAAGTATGTCTTGTTCATCAGTTAATATTGTCCATCACCTCATCAGTCTTGAACAAGATTATTAATGAACAAAGACTAATTGATGAACAATACTAACTGATGAACATGATTAACTGATGAAAAAAAACTAACTGATGAACAAAATGTACATTTCTTTAAGAAAATTAACGGTTAAAAAACCTCACTTTTTAAATCTTACATTAATAAAATTATTAATAATGCGTTGTGGTAAAAAAAATTAGAGTATTTGACGTAATTTTAACACTAAAAATCTAAGCTAAACATTTCACCAAACACCTTGTGTGCAACAAATATGAGTAAAACGTCATCTTTAACGGATGATATCTTACTCATATGACATGGGATTCGAGTGATTCAAAAACCTGTGTAAAGAGTGAATGAAAATCTATAACTTTCATGTTTTAAGTTTTTCACGAATCGACATTTATGAGGGTAAAAATAAGGATGAAAATGCTCAAAAATAAAGAAAATTAACACCCATTTGATATGTAAAAAAATCAAAATTTTAACAAAATTTATACCAAATTAAAGAGGATTAAACTTTATAAATTATGGTGAATTCGGTTTTTCTAAATGTTAGGAATTAGAAAATTCCGGTGTTGAAAGAGTCGGTCACCCCAACTATTATCTAGCATAAGTTAGCTCGTAGACTAATCGTTAGTTACTTATTTATGTTGTTATGTAGTTAGTCGATGGCGTAATATAGTTTAGTGCAACACCGTGGAGGAAGGTCGGTCTTTACCCTCTGTATCCACGATCCACAGCCGTCGAGGAGGTCGTTTAGTTTGTAACCTATAAATACCTCTACCTTGCAAGGTAGAGGGTTGGATGTTCTTTGGATAATCTAATATTCCACAAGTTTCTCTCACTAGAATGTCCCACTCTTTCTCTCTAAAACCATCTATGTGCTCATTGTGTTAATGTTATGATGTGTATGTGAAATCCAATATCTTACAATTGGTATCAAGAGCCATGGTTAGATCATATCTTGCACATCTTTGGATTTATAGTGATTTTAGGTGGTTTTGAGTTTGAAAAAGTTTAGTGGTTTTGCATCATTTGGTTGATTTCTTGTGTTAAAGTTTGAATTTTGTTAGTACTTTTATGTTTAGAATCATCACAAGTGTTTAGGTTTTCATTTGGTAGCTTGAATCATCTTGGTTGGGTTGTTTTGGATTGAAAAGTGATGTTTATATGGTTTTTCAAGCTAGCGACTTAGCTCACGGAATATTTTCTTGGTAGCGACTTGCTTCACCTTTTGTAGCGACTTACGGTGTTGGAACTAGCGAGTTAGATCTAGCGAGTTAAAAGACAAGTAGTGGACTCTCCACTACGGTTAGCGACAGTGGTAGCGACTTGATGCAGAGCGAGTTGCTCTTTAGCGACTTGCATCGTTAGCGACTTGAGTAGCAATTCTTTCACGAAATTTTGCTAGCGACTTGAGTGTTAGCGAGTTACTACTTAGCGACTTACATCGGCTAGCGACTTGGAAAGCTAGCGACTTAGCGTGGTGGCGAATTAGTGTTGGCGACTTGGTGTAGTTTAGTTGGTAGCGAATTGATTCTAAATCCTCTAGAGACTTGGGAGTAATTCATAATAACACAATGTCGGTCATCACGGATTCTTTAATCACCAAAGTACTTGCTCTCTATGACACAAACGAGAATAGTGAAGCAGAATGCTTATCCGAAGGCCACACACTTAATGATTCAAGATCAATCAATCGAACAACTCAAATAAGTCACTCTTAATATCTTGAGATGATACTAAGAATGTGGAATGCACTGTGAGCCGTTTCAACATCTCGATCGACTTCTCAAATTACTCTTATCCACAACCATGGATCGAACAAGTTGTGCCATCCTTCGTCAGGACTTTCCCACTTTAACAAGAACTGTTTTGCTTAACTTAGAACGACCGAGGTTTCAAATTACCAAAGAAAAGCTCTCAACCGATGATTCTCATGCTGCTCTCCAAACCATCTTCAACCAATTTCAACCACTTACCCGGAAGAATACTCCTCGATTTTGATAATATCATGGTGGAATGTCTTTCAAGAAGCACACGGAATGGAAATTCATGAGTTCGAAACTCATTTATTCAACGTATGAGTAACATGGAAACATACATCGAGGAAGCGCAAAAGAGAATAACAAGTGAAGGAATTGAATGAGTGTCAAGGGAGTCCATGGAGCAGTGATGAAGTGTCATGCTTCATTCCAGTTGAACCAGGAGAAGACACCGAGTGCGAGAATCTCGGTTGTGATGGAAAAGGATGAAGAGAACAGCATTGATCTCAAATTCTCGAGTCGGAAAAGGTATCAATCAACAAGGTACACTTATCGATCACACTAATTCTCACAAAATGGTACATGACTCTTACCCTGAACATAACAATATGGAATCAATCTTTGTTTTGTCTCGAATCTAATTCAAGTAACATGATTGAAAAAGGGTATATGATGAGCTCTCAAACAAATTTTCAATTCTTGAAAACACCGTATCTCTTTGCAAATTGAAATACAACATAAGAATGAAATGTTTTATGCAAAAAAAGAGTAGTAACTGGAACTTCGAATTTAGAGAATTTTTGAAATTAATCGGTTAAAATCCGATTCGGGACAAAGATTCGACCATAAGAAATCAAATCGCTTCTTCGGAAGCCCGAAATATATTTGTCATGAGATGAGTGATACACTAGAATCTAGAAATTCTGAACTAGCTCTATGTGTGTCCAACCTTCTAAGAGATAATGAGCATTTAAGAAAGAACCTTGAGGAAACAAACTCTAAGTTAGTCAATCAATCTAATCTCTTGATGAAAGATATTGATGACCTCAAAGCACAAATTCAGGATAAGAGCTTCAATATTGTTGCACTAAAAAATGAGCTCAGGAAGCATGTTGGAAATAGGATGAACACTAAGTTTGCAAAACCTTCAACTTTGGGAAAGTCAAATGTTCAGAACAACTTGAAACGAACAGTTATTAAACAACCTAATGCCTATAGGTCTGAAAGAGCTAAACCATTAAAATCTAAGCCTACATCCCAAGTTGATAATCAGTTTGTTTTGTCAAAACCAGTCACTTCATTGCCTAGTTCAGATATGATGACTCCCAAGCATAGGACTAATGGTCATCACCCACAAATCAGAAATGCTAGAAGCTTAACTAGGTCTCATGCAAAGCATAGTCTGACAGATCAATCCCCTAAGAAATTCTCTGATCACAAAAAGACAAATAGTCAAAACAAGGGTGTGCACTCATTTAGTTCAACTCACTGTGGCTTCAAATGGATTCCCACTGGTAGATTATTTAAGTTTACAGGACTTAAACGAACTTACATCCCTAGATCATGCCTCAAATGGATTCCTACAGGTAAACTTTTCAATGTAGAGCCTAATAGGATCCCCATTAATGATAAGTCTGTATTATACTGTGATGCATCCAAATGTGAGACTAATCATGTCACTAACTCTTCTATGTACAAATCTACATGTGCTTCCAGTACAATGTGCTCTCGATCTTTTCGGTACAATGCTCAACTCAATCAGAACTTCATGACTTGGTTCCCATCGATATGAACATAGCTCATTCAGAGCTATAGCGTGCAACAGATTGATGCACTACTTACTTTGACTCCTATTCATCATTGAATCGGGACTCGTTCATCCATATCTTTGTATAAATCAAGTTACTTTATAAAAAAAAAAAAAAAAAAAAAAAAAAAAAAAAAAAAAAAAACATTTTTTGACTTACAATTTTATCACGTTTCAATTCTTTAAATTTACAATTTTATCACGTTTTTCCAATCTAATAAAGAATATTTTCACTGTTATCGATAACATCTACGGTCTTAGAAATGTCATTCAATAATGGCACGGGATCATAGATGAAGTTCGAACAATTGAAATATTCTTGTTTCCATTTTATCGGGGTAAACTTGGGTCAATCAATGTTCCTTGATGAACTTGATTGAGGGGGAGATTGTGTATATGTTTCTCTTGACTATCTATGCCATTGGCTTCTATGCTGGTTATAATGCTTGCTCGTTTGTAAGTTGAGGTCGTGTTTTGCCTCTGTAACTATCTGGTTATGGTTCTTGTTGGTTGTGGTCGTATTTTGCTCATAGGATTATCATTGTGTACCTTCGTATTAAGTGCCTAGTATTAAATGCTTATTGGTCTAAATGATTAATTGATTCATGTTGATCATTGTGATAATCTTTGCTAGCGACTTAGTCTATATTCTGTGTTAGCATCTTACCACACCCTCCTCAAAACCATAGGGACCAAAATTGTCTAATATGTGAATGTTGTGTTGCTCTAGCGTTTTACCTCTCATTCAAAAACCACGAGGACCAAATGTGTCATAGTGCCAAAGTTAGTTTGAATACCCCTAGCGTATTACATGATCTCTTCTCAAACAAGTTTCCTTTTTCTCTCTCTTTTTCTTCCCTTCGTATAATTGCTCTATCTAGCGACTTAGCAAAAGGTTTGTCTCGAATCACTCGTATATTAGATCTCTTAAGCGTTTGTGTTGTGTTTCTAACCTGTCACGTTTACCAGATTCGAACGTGCATCTCGTGTACTGCGACTGATTGGATTCCCTCTTAGGTTCGAAGGGTTGATGATTATTATGATAGCATATATTCTAAGTGTTGATGCATTATTTTGTGATTGTTGTATATGTTACCATGAAAGGATATTGATTGTTTGGTGGATTGGGTGGTTTGCCTGTTGAATTTTTGAGTGTTCTTGGTGGCGAGTTAAATTGTTCTTGGTAGCGACTTAGTCTGTATGTTCTTCATAGCGAGTTAGTGTTCAAGTTAGCGACTACGTTTCTGTAGCGAATTAGTTCACTAAATTCTAGCGACTTGGTTAGCGAGTTAGTAGTTAGCGACTTGTATTTACAAGTTAGCGAATTAGTTACCTAGCGACTTAGTTGACTGTTTTGTAGCGACTTGGTTAGCGAGTTAGCAGTTAGCGACTTGTTTTTACAAGTTAGCGAATTAGTAACCTAGCGACTTAGTTAACGAATTGATAGCGACTTGGGTGTGTTACTGTTCATGGCGACTTGACTTTACATGCTAGCGAATTAGCATAGCGACTTAGAGTGTTAATCTTTTAGCGACTTGTCTGTGGCTCTAGATGACGACTTGTCTTTACAAGTCTGCAACATTGTTCACTTTCAAGTTGAGAATTAGTATTAGGGTCAAGGACTATTAAAATGTTCAAAGGTCTTTGTGCTAAAGATGATCTCACTCTCTCAACACTTAGGATCTCCTTATTCGACTTGTTGAATCAACATACTCTATGTAATCTGTTATGACATCTCTGTTTAGGCAACAGGTACTTGGCTTATCTCACGACTGCCAAATGTTACTTTTTGCCTCATACATATTTGTTATATCACTTTTACATATGTATCTTGGCTCTTGTCATGATCTCTTTGAAATGCACTCTTTGCCCTTTAAATCACTTATATGCTCGTCATGTAATTATTTATCTATATATTGTACTTCATTGAAATATCTCAATTATGAATGTTATCATATATTTGAAAGTTGTCATGAATTTGTAATCTATGCCTCTATCTTTCTCTGCATGTGTTTTGGGAACTCCCTCTGAGTAACTACTTCTATGTGTCTATGTCATAAGGGTGCTCTCATTGTTGTCTCATCTACCATTTATCATCTAACCTGTTCCCATTCATTACTGTTGATTGTATGATTACTCAGACCATCAATGGCTAGTTCAATCCCAGAAAAGAGCGTTACCCCTTCGGCATCATCCAGAGTTCTCTCAGACGAAGAAATTCTTCCCAGGAGTCAATGGGCAGTTATTGGAAAAAGCAACTGTTACGTGGACCTACAAAAGCTTCAACATAATCCGATACTCAAAGTTTCTATCGACATCCTCAAAAACACAAACTTCTTCGGAGCAATTACCAAGCAATGCTCAATTCCATCCATTTACATTCAACAATTCTGGAACACCGTTCAATGGAACAAAATCACTGCACAATACTCTTGCAAACTGGATAATAGGGAGTTCACAATTGATTCTGACACTCTGAGCAAGGCCCTTGGAATCACACCATGTAACCCTGACGTTCGTTCTGAATCTCCACCTGGTGCTGACGATCTGATTGTATTTCTAATTGGGTTGGGCTATCAGAATAGTATTTCAAGAGCATCTGACATCGTCACCGGACACATGTATCAACCACGAGAGCTATTACAACCATTACGAACTTATGCTTATCGGGAAAACTTGAGGTTCGATAAAGTGAGAATACCTATCTTGCAAATCCTATGGGAATCATTAATAGGGTTGATGTGAATGTCTCGGATCGTATTTGGGAAGAATTCTCGTTATCAATGAACACATTCATATCGATAGAACCTATTTCGAACAATGCTCAAGGCGAAAGAAGCAGAACAAGCTTGTAATTCCCAAAGATCGATTCTCTAAGCTTGTTATCCAAGACTTACAACAAACTCATAAATTCACTCCTAGGTGCGAGTCAACTTTACACAAAGCGAAGATGAATTTGTTTTAGGAAACACGAAATATGTTCCTAGAGTGCGGATAAAGAAGTATTTGGATTGCCAATTCCTGATTGTCTTCTCACAGAAGATATCAAGAAGAAGGACTACTTCAAGCAATACATGAAAAGAGCAACCAAACTCTCTGCTGATGTCACACCCTCTCCTTTACAACCAAATGCTCCCGTGACCAAGTCAGCCTCACAAGCATCCTATGCCTCTCTTCCTAAAAAGAGACGTGAAAGTTCTCAACAGTCTGACACCGCCTCCAAGAAGCAGAAAGCAAAAAGGAAGAAAGTGGAAAAGGAGATTGGTGAGAACACTGAGACACCAAGGAATGTTTCGTGCTAAGCGATGAAGATGATCTTGATCGCAACTTGGAATTCAAAGAAAGCCTTGAAAGTCAGAATGTGAAAGCTCCAGTAGGTGGAATTGTGTTAAGAGAACCCGCTCAACCACCTCGACAAACAACCCCAATTACACTTGACAAGGGTAAAGGAGTTGCAAGTGTTGAAACTGAACAAGCTGCTCACATGCTGTTAACTATCTCATCATCTCCATCAAGCACCACAAATCCATATGAGCTGAAGAGAAGAACAGATTCATCTCATGAAAAAGAACAATCTGGAGTGGTCAAGGTGCCTGAAACGTTTAAGGAATCTCTTACACTTGGTGAGACTCAATCTGACTTGAATGTTGACACTCTGTTACATAAGGGCTCACAGGAGAACCTTGAGACAAGATCTGATGAGACCTTGAAGATGGATGAACCAAATCTGTCTACTAACTCTCTATCCTCACTTAAGAATCTTGATGAAGATTTCTCTTTTGGTGATCAATTCATTAATGACAAAACCTTAGACTCTGCACAATCCATGTATAATGTCAACATTCAGAAGATACGTCAACCATTCCTCCAATGACTGCATCTTCACTATCAACTGCACTTCCACCTCCCTTACCTACTCAATCAACTGTACAAACACCACCAACAATGTCACCAAACCCAGAACCCGTCATTACAATTGCAGATGAAGTGGCTCCACGACTTCCCTCCATGATTCTCACCTCGATCAACTCTTTGGATAAAGCTATTAAAAGGATAGAAGCTCGGAAAGGCAACTTCCTAAATCAGATTCTCCGGTGGATCGTGTCTATAGATTGAGCACCTCAACTTCAATGAAGCGATCGACGCTATTGAAGGAGAAGTCAAGGATCTTGTGGAATGGGCAATGGAGGCTCCACTTAGGCGATTCAAGGACCTCCCATCTCCGATATGAGAGCGACTGTGTGAAAGGATGTATGAGGTCAAGAGGACAAGCATGAGGTTCACATAGAACTCTATGAGGCACTTGAAGAATCCATCAAGTTCGACAATTATGAGCGGTTTAAGATTGAAGTCGGAGAAAAGGAAGCTAAAAGAAAAGGAGAACAATTGTAATGGAAGCATTGATAAAGGATCGCAAAGATCCACCTCCTCCCCACCACCAACGGGAGCTGGAACTTCGGATCCGTAATCCTTCTACAACAACCAACACACCTCCATCACAACCACCATCATCACCGCCGAAATCTTCCGGTCAATCGGATCCGACAAAAGAGCGTAGTACTCGGAAAAATCTGCGCACGGACGACGGTTGATTCAAGGTTCACATCCACGTCCACCTCTATTCCTGATGATCAAATGGTTAACGAAGAGTCGCATATCATGGCGGACTCAGAACCAGATGAAGATGATGCATCTACAAAGCATATTCCTAAGCCCTCAGATGACTGGTTTGATTCTTACATGGCTGGGAATCGCACTAGCACATCCAGAGTTGCACCTTCAAGAGACACTATTCAAAGCTGCATTATGGAAGATAGACCTCCTTCCCCGAACCCACATGGACCATCCAGTCGACTCTATGATTCCCGACAACAATTGGGCATCAATTATCACCAATAACTATGAAATTCGGTGAAGACTCTCTTCTACACTACATCGGTGATATGGGAAGCTTTATAAGATGGTTTTGTGAGCGGAAGAGCATATCATCCATAACACCAAGAGATCTTGAAGGTCAAGCTTACGAAATTGTCAAAGTCTTCCACTCGGATGCAAATCATCTTCAATATCGGATGGAAGAATGCCATAAGATGCTTAATGACCAAGTCGGTGATCAAATCGATCGCTTCAATGTCAACAAATCTCTTCCTCTTGGTGGTGAACACGGTCGATGACCATTCGGGCATAATTCTTCTTCAATCACGACTTAGACTATCGTGTGCTCGCTCTCACGAGAGAAGACCGCTCTATCAATATCAAAGATGAAAGCGCAACCTACTCGATCGGGGCTTGGCGGATGGTTCCGATCAATTCGGGCAAATGAAGAACAAAAGTATGATATTGCGACTTCTTATGGTATTTCTCACCGGTGGTTCAAAAGAAGAAGTTCTACATCGAAAGACATGGTGTCGATAAAAGACGCAATGATGTCGGATCAAAGTCGCAAATCTTAAGTGTTGTTAGTGTAGAGATCTTCCCTATCTATGGATATGAGTACTTGAAGAAGATTGTCCTTAAAAGAGTCGACTTCAAAGTGTATACTATTGAAGAGAACGACTTCAAACATCTTACGCCAAATGATTTCAAGATCTCTATCTCTTAAATCTTCAAGGACACCTTGAGCACTTACTGCACGTGAGAAAAAGGCCCTCTGCATTGTCACTCTTTGGATCGGGGCTTAGTCATTCGAAAACGAGTTGAGGACTTTCGACTTGGCATTGAAAGCTACCAAACAAGGATCAACCTTACAAGTCCTCAATGGAATGCAAGCGGGCATGAATTTCATCGAGAATACAAAGTCCTTGACACCCCTAGAGCCGTCATCTTCACCGATGATATGGATCTCGTATGCTTATGCGTCTATGTGAACTCTACAAGTTTAGTGATGGTACGCTCAAATTGGTGAAGAAGAACTTGACACCGAGTGAAAGAAGCCAAACTTGATATGAAATCTTGGGTTAAAACTATGTTTTGGACCGATGATGACGTGAAGAGATGTGAACACTTCATTCTCGCAATCGAGCGAAGACTCAAGACACGAAGGATCTTCCGACCTTGAAAGTTTTGTTGGTGGAAGGCTTCGTGATGGTCACTACAAACTTCTTGAGAACCGAATGAAGACTTCTTGGGATCTTGTTTATGGCGTGTCTTTAACTATGTGTAATATGTGGTGTAATAACTATGAACAAGCGTAATACATGTAATAGTGCTAGGATTTGTCTTGTGGTTTCCCTTGTAAAAGGGAAACATATGTGTTGTCCATTTTTTCATATAAAATCGGACACATTTTTCTCCTACAAATATTTTACCTTATACATATTTAAATCACTTGAGATCCAAAATCTCAAAGGATTTAAGATTTTGATCGGGGAGAAAATGTGATATAAATATGAAAGATGTTAAAAGATAAGATGACCAATTTTGTGCAAACTTCTCTCTTATATATGCTAAACAATTTTCGAATCTCGAAGCATATATTAAGGGGAGAACTCTCTTTGCAAATTCATTCTTAAATATTTTAAGGTACCTTGATCATATGGCTTCTAATCCTTTGATGATAAAGGGTTCCTCTAGTATGTGCAAAACTCTTTTCAAACCTCGAGGCACATATTGAGGGGAGCAAACTTATGGAAACCTCATCCTTCCGAAATGCTATATCTACTTGATTTGATATGGGAAGTGATGTTGATATCTTTAGAAAATGGTAATCAAAGAAGTTAATTCTTTCTCTTGCCTCCGTGTGCAAAACATTTTCAAATACTTGATGCACATGTTGAGGGGAGTTCTCGTTCTAAAATATCAAAAACAATTCGGTACAAAATGCTTTGATAATATATCACAAGTATCCGAATTGAGTTTCAAATGGTTTTCAATTGGATCCAATGGCGGACAAACAATACCAAATAGACCGACCAACTTTACTTATATACGGTGATATAAGGATGATAAGGTTAGGTATGTGTTCCCATGATCCGCCGAGCCGGAGGGATCTACCGAGGACAATCCACTAGTTAGTGTAGAAGTCCTTAGGTATGATGATAAAAGGAGAAAATGAGATATGGGAAGAGTGCGGACTAAGACCGAGCTAGTCTTGGAATAAACCCAACAAGGTTCTAGCTATGAAGTCTCGGTAAGCTTCAAGGGTTGAAGAATTAAAAGAATTGAATGAGAAAAGGGTGAAAACAAATAGCCTCCATTTATTCAACCTTAGGGCAAGAACCGGGTTCAATTCATATGCTACGATGGTAACATCGGTATTGAAGACAAGACGTCATGGACCCAAAGTGACGACCGCACTTCAACTTTCCAAACCACTCAAGTTCCTCTTAAAGGGCTTGTTTCATTCTCACGGGAACCGACATTATCTATCGACTCTCTTAGAGATGGTTGATATTGAAGAAGGAGACCTCTCCCTAGTCTCCGTTATAGGATCCAAATATGCACAAATTGAGTCTAGAGCCATGAGATCATCAATAAATCTCATTAGGACACTTTCAATGAAGACTCTCTGTTTCACACAATGTGGAAAAGAGATTATATCTTGAGTCCCACGCATTATCCTTGTGGTATTGCCGAACATCCGAGTGATGTGTTTACATATTCACAATGAAGATGGAAAGCCTTCGAGCCAACATCAAACAAGCTCTCGGTAGGTGGCATGTGAGATCTATTATATAGATCAACCATGTGACAACCGAGCAGAAACAATGGGGCGATTCAATCTCTTGAATCAATCACGTTCGAGTTATGGATTGACGGATACCTTTGAAAACCGGTCATTGTGCTTAAAACACTTTTCTTTAGCACATCGACCGTGTACTAATTTTTCAAACTAAAAGGTGTTTTTATGATTGATAATTGATTTTCAATAAAACCTTCGTTGTATTGCAAAAACAATTTCTATTGAGCAATACACGATTGTTTTCAAATCTTTTTCATCAATCGGTGGACTTAAAATTATTTGGTTCACTCACTCCGTGTTGTCTTCTTTGAGACGTTCGGTTTGAGAACAGCTAGAACAATTGCTAAACCCGTCAAGGAGATTCTTAGGAATCCTACGATCACAGCAAGACTTGTCTCGATCAGCGGGAACCGTGGGCGTGTACCTCAATTCAACGAAGTGATCAAAGACACTTTCGTGCGATTTATTGCTAATGTTGTATGCGGTACACCCGACGTTTGCGGTGATCGAATGAAGCGGTCAATCCATAGTCGCATGCTCACTTAACACATTCATCTCAAAAGAAATCATGAATAGTGCATCAATGACTCGATATTTTCACTCAATGCTTCGCTACGCTGCGCCAATATCATGATTCAACAAATGCTTCGCTACTCGATGAGAAGAATTCATGATCCGAATGTGAGCATGTCGGTCCTAAAGTCACAACACCACAAAGGATGCCTCGAGATTGATGATTGCGATGATCTCAAAAGATGGCTCCTTATTATTATCTCATGGATCATTAATGACCTCCACTTAAAGTACAAATCATGCGGACTTTGAAGTTGCACTACTTATGCACAAAGATTGCATTGTTGAAGTTGTTCTATCTACGAGCTCAAGAACAAAGTCAAGACTAGAATGCTAGGACTTGAAATGTAAAACATGGGGTGACCTCCTTGGGGAGATTGTTAGGAATTAGAAAATTCCAGGTGTTGAAAGAGTCGGTCACCCCAACTATTATCTAGCATAAGTTAGCTCGTAGACTAATCGTTAGTTACTTATTTATGTTGTTATGTAGTTAGTCGATGGCGTAATATAGTTTAGTGCAACACCGTGGAGGAAGGTCGGTCTTTACCCTCCGTATCCACGATCCACAGGCCGTCGGAGGTCGTTTAGTTTGTAACCTATAAATACCCTCTACCTTGCAAGGTAGAGGTTGGATGTTCTTTGGATAATCTAATATTCACAAGTTTCTCTCACTAGAATGTCCCACTCTTTCTCTCTAAAACCATCTATGTGCTCATTGTGTTAATGTTATGATGTGTATGTGTATGTGTATGTGAAATCCAATATCATTGTGTTATATATAAATTAAGGTGGGAGACACGTGTCACACTATGAATGGCTATCTATACTTTTTAATTTTTTTACACTTTGCAATAGATCCCCTTTCTTTACTCTAACGGGGGTAGCAACCATACCTAACAAGATTTTTCATGCCTAATCACCTACCAATAATATCCTTCCATCTCATCTCATACCTAACAATAAATTTTTAGTGGCAACTATGCCTAACGCATACCTCATCTAATTTTATTTTTATTTGCCTATTCTTTTTTGTCTTCCTCACACACACGTGCTCATGTAGATTCGGCAAAGTATACCGAATTAACAACATTTGATGCCACACCGATTGATGCCTAATTGATGGCAATGATCATGCCGATCGGCATGATGGATACCGAATCCATGCCTAGAGGCATTGCCACCCCCCTAATAGTCTTTTTTCTTTTCGGCAATGTTTAGGTTTTTTAAGACAAAACAATAGCTTTTATGCATATTTGAATATACATCTAATTTTGTATCTTTACAAAGATAATGAAATAATTGATAATTGGTTAATTACTCATAATGATTAAAACAAGTTTGTGATTTTGATTTGTTCATGTTAGGTATTCTTTTGTTTAGTTTGCATCGTTGAAAAGGTCACGTGATGGTGACAGGTTACTTTTTCTTATTGTAGAAAATGTTGATGGATTGAATGGAAAAACAATTATATTTCTTTTTACTATTTATTCATTTTCATACTTTCGTAATTGATATTAAGGGCTCGTTTAGTACCGGGTGTTTATCGGTTTTGATTGAAAACATCTTTTAAAACTACGCAATTGTTTGATAAAAAATATGACGAAGACTAAATAAATCAAATTCATTGAATAATTCGAACGCTTGAGAAACCTGATTTTGAGTGAAAATAATTGTTTGATATTTGTTCTGAATGATCAATCTGAGTTACCTGAAATTACCAATTTAAATTTTCTGTCTGATCTTGTATTGAACAAATTAAACCATTTGATAATAAAGTTATTAACTCAAATAAAATATAATATAAAAAGTAATGTTGGATTAAAAAATATAAATAGTCTTATCAAAATACCATAAAAATACCATTTTACCCTTATATTCCCACAATGCTAATAATAAATAAGTCATAGAGGTGCATTGTTAAAAATAGTCGAAAGAGCATAACAACTGAATGTATAGTTTAGTCAAAACTTTGTAATAAATCAACATTTTATATTTCTTATTTATACAAACTCAATAAAGTAATATTCTTTTAATAATCGAAGTTGTGAAATTTACATATTTATTGTGGCATGTTGGACAGTGTATCAACTGAAAATAGCACTAAAGTTCAATTTTGTAAAACAATGATATAATAATAATAATAATAATAATAATAATAATAATAATAATAATAATAATAATAATTCGGTTCACGTTTCTTTGATGTAAAAAAAGGTAATATTGTGAAAAGAATGGGTGCTGAATGGTATTGTATGCTTGGGGCCCATAATGAATCAGAAGCAAGTGGAATGGTTCAGTTGTTAAATAATTGCTACCAAACAAACTTGTCTCTTACCGATTTTAATCTACCCACTGAATTGTCTCATTCAAAGGCTTTCAAACACCCCCTATGTTTGGTTTGATCCTAAATCCCTGACACTCCTCTGACAAGGGGATGCGTTATCTTCATGCAAAATTGTTGGTGCCTCTTTTTCTGAAGAAATACCACATGATCTACGTATGTGGTGTATCACACTTCTTAACCAAACACATTCTCGACTTGCTTCATGGATTGCTAGAATTTCTCCATGGTTGGATGAAGTTGCTGAGATTGTCTGCTTTACTAAACGCCTTGAAATTGTTGTTCCTCCACTTATAAATAGATATCCAGTTTGAGATCGACATTGTGAGGGTCAGACATATATCTTGCATCTGCAAAACCAACTAAACTTGTATTTGATGGGTTAGTGAAATATAAACCCATATCCTTTGTACCTTGAAGATACCGAAATATCTGTTTTATCTCATTCAAGTGCCTCTTCGTGGGGCATGCGCTATATGTTGCTAATAGGTTTACAACAAATGTTATATATGGTCGTGTATGACCAGCAAGATACATTAAAGCTCCAATACCACTTAAGTATGGAACTTCAGGACCAAGAATTTCCTCATCAGCTTCTCAAGTTCAAAATGGGTCCTTTTTAATATCAAGTGTCCTAACGACCATTGGAGTGCTTAACGGATGTGATTTATCCATATAAAATCTTTTCAACACCTTTCGATATATGTTTCTTGATGCACAAGGATTCCATTCTTAAGATGCTCAATTTGTAACCCAAGACAAAATCTCGTCTTTCCAAGATCTTTCATTTCAAATTCTCTTTTTAAGTACTCAATCGCCTTAGGAAGTTCACCAAGAGTTCCAATTATATTCAAATCATCAACATACACCGCAATTATAACATATTCAGATCTGAATCTTTTAATAAAAATACATGGGCAAACAGAATCATTTTTATATCCTTTCTTTAACAAATATTCACTAAGACGATTATACCACATTCGTCCTGACTGTTTCAACCCATATAGAGATTTATTCAACTTAATTGCATATTTTTCTCGAGAACTAATTTTACATGATTCAGGCAGCTTAAACCCATCAGGAAGTTTCTTGTAAATTTCAGTATCTAGTGAGCCATACAAATAGGCAGTCACTACACCCATTAGACGCATATCAATTCCTTCTTGTATTGCCAGACTAATCAGATAGCGAAGGGTTGTTGCATCCACCATAGGAGAATATGTCTCCTCATAATCATTTCCAGGTCTTTAAGAAAATCCTTGTGCTACTAGTCGAGCCTTGTATCTCGTGATTTCATTTTTCTCATTTCTCTTTCGAAGAAAGACCCACTTATATCCAATAGGTTTAATACCATTAGGTGTTTGGACTATTGGTCCAAATACTTTTCTCTTCTCAAGAGATTTTAACTCTGCCTCAATTGCGCTTTCCATTTTGGCCAATCATTTCTATTTCTGCATTCCTGCATAGACTTTGGTTCTTGATCCTCATCTTCCATTATTTCTAGCGCTACATTATATGCAAATATATCGTCGACGTTGATTTCATTTCGATTCCAAACTTTTCTAGACATGACATAGTTTATTGAGATCTCTTCATTTTCAGGTACATGTGGTTCTTCTTGAACCAACATGTCTAGTGTCTATTTAGGAGACTTTGGCGTTTCTCTAACCTCGATTATACCATCTTGAATACTTGCTCCCCTTTTCTTTCGAGGATTTCTATCTTTGGAACCGACTGGTCTACCACGTTTCAAACGTGCGTTAGACTCATTGCCTATATGAGGTTGTCCTTCTTGGACATCAACTTTAATTGGAGCATTAACAGCTGGTATATGTGACTTTGTCACTTTCTTTGGGTCAGTAAATGCGTCTGGTAACTGATTTGCTAATCTTTTTGTAAATGAATTATCTTTTGAACTTCCAATTCACATTATTTAGTTCGAGGATCAAAATTACATAATGATAATTCTTTCCAACTTATCTCTTTTTCTAGCTGTGACACACGGTAAATTTTCACTCAAATTTAACTAATAAATGACAATTTATTTTACTAAACCTAGTCATTAGCATGCATAAGCTTTGCCTGATCCTTTGAGTAGATAACTCACATACAGTAGACTATTGCATCACTTTTGCATTCATATCATTTCATGAATATTTCATTTTTGTCTTATGATTTAATTTATAAGACGAGAGGTTATCTCGTTTTTCCCCGATGACCATTAATCGCACGCTGCATCGACACTATGATAAGGGCTTGATAAAACAAATGACAAATGTCCGTGATATGGAATATTACAAAGATAAAAATATTTCAGACACGTAACTATAAGATACTACGTTATAAAAGTTATCAAACAATGATACTTCGGTCACAATTTAATATCGCGGGACACAAAATATTTAACACACTTTTACTTAAACAATAACTCTTATAATGACTCAAACACAATTAATACATAAGTGTAACACAAGTACATACATGTACACAAATAAATCATAACTATACTATACATATACATACATACGTTTATTTTTATTTTTTTTCTTTTAGATAAAAACCTTTATTAAAAATTGAGATATAATATCTCTTTGTCTTCTCTTCCCACACACGACAAAACAAAAGCACAAGAACCAGGAAAGAAGATATCAAATATTCTTCTTCAACCTCTAGACCTGCGCCTCTAGTAGGCCGAATCTCCCAAAGAGGAAAACCCAACATGTTTCTTCCATCATATTCTCTTCTCACTTACCAAAACCATGAAAGTTTTTGTTTCTCAAATCCCCTCCTTTGATGCGCCGGCTACCCTTCGAATGAATCCAAGAAGAATCAAGATAAAATCACCCAAGAGAAGCATATCTTCACACCAATCTATCTTGAGCCAAAATCCAAGATTCGCCTAGGTTTTGGAAGTTAACCAAATCCGGCTTCAAACCAAGTCACAAGGAGAGAAAGATAGTCAAGCTTCTTCCCAAAATACTTCCTTTATCTCTAGTAGAGATGCAAACGCCCCAAACTCAGTTCCTCATCAATTTTACCAAAAACTAGGGTTTGTGAAACTTAAGGTTTTCAAAAATTGATTTGGGGGTTTTGCAATTGGAAGTGTTTTGGAGCTAAATCAAGTCTCGTTTGGTCCGAACCCACGAAGCCACTCTCGTTCCTCGCGCAACATCTCTCAAGTTGAGGTTACTCATTTTCTTGTTGTAATGTCTTTTATGTTGTTTTATGATATTAAGTTGGAAAATGTTATCAAAGAAATTGTTATATGGTTTGGTCATATCAATATTAATTGTCCTTTTGGTTATTTGAGATTTGAGTTTTACTTTGTTTTGCTAATCTTGTTTTGTGACCATAAAACTTAAGTTGTCATTTGCACAAGGGTCCGTTTAGTTTTCTGTCGAGAGGCATGAAACAAGAAAAACTAGATAAGTCAAGTTTTATAAAGTATACTAGTAATGTTAAGTGTCGAATCCGGAAAACTAATATTAGTTGCGACATTCTTGTCTAAGTACTCAAACTTTCACAGAAACTTTAGTACCTTGTGTCGGAATTCGGCTATACATTAATCGAGTTAGTCACATCATCCTTTGTAAGTATGATAGGTTTTGCCTCGACTGAGAACCCACTCGAGGTATTCTTCGGTAAATGTCTTATTGTTTCAAGTAGATATAAATTTTAAGCTAGAGGAAATCATCTTTGTCATCATAAGTGGTTTTGAAACTTGGTGATGAGTTGGTCATCTTAATACTTGCGTGAATCTAGACATAGGATTTTGTGTATGGCACCTTGTCGAGCTTTCGAAAACTAAGAGCTGTTAGGATAATCAAGTGAAACCGGATTTAAATTAACTTGAGTATTGGAAGAGTAGAACTTTGATGTCTACTCGACCAACCTCTTCCGTCTAGAATATGTATAACAACATGTGTTATGTTCATTTTGGAGTGAGCCAAAGCTCACTATAGTTATCAACATTTTCTTGTGTCTCAAATTTGCAACAGGAACCGGGTTGAGTAGTACTCGACCAAACACATGGTTTCGTCACATCGTTGCTCTAACCCTTCCATTAATGTGTCAAACTTGAGTAATATGCTAGGCGTTTTAGAAACATCGGGTAGTTGAGTATACCTTGGAGCACGTCAACTGTGATACCCTCGGTTTGAGTTTAGCTTCGAAATGTTAGTATCTTGTTCACTTTAAATGAACACTTGTTATATCATTTTTCCTTCTGCGTATGGTTTACCCAACAAAGAATTGGCGCAAACAGTGTACTACCAAGATACCAACTAATACTTAGACATCAAGTTCTGGGCCACAGTCCAACTAATGAATTATGTTGCAAAGGAGTCTGTTTATTTTATGGGCCTCGGCCCATATCTGGTACTTAGTCACTATCGACACCAGGCCGCAGCCCATGGTGGCTCGGGGTGTTCGTTGGATGGTTTAAACTGCCTCACAAAATAAAACGTGTAACGTATAACCGGAAGTCAAAATATAAGCTTAACCCGTCCCCGTCTATTCTTTTTTTTCACCTCGTTACATATCGTCTTAACGTCAATTATGTACACAAGTCATAACTTAACGAAAATGTGTGAAAGTTTGGCATAAACAACAAGTATTCTAAAACATGATTCACGTAGTAATGTACGTCAAAATTTAACGACAATGTGTAAATGAATGTATGTCAAGTGAACTCCTCGTTAGAACTATATATATATATATATATATATATATATATATATATATATATATATATATATATATATATATATATATATATATATATATATAAATCAAATCTTGATAAATAAATAAAGATCACTATATTATTTTATGATCCATTAAAATTGGAAGACTTCAATTTTAACTCAAGTATTCTTCTAAATACATTTAGAGAATAAATTAACTATAATGTTGACAATACCAATTGTGTCAACTTAAACAAGTATATATACATTTATATACTTACTAGTGGAACCTTATAATTATTTTTCATATCAAACTTCGGATTTTAAAACCATATTAATGTCAATATGAAAAGTATATATACTTCGTATACTTATTAGTAAAAGTCATTTTAACAATTTTTACAAACTTACGTTTAGTATTAATACAATTATAAAAACCATTGAACTACTTTAAGTAAGTGATACTTAAAACAATGAACTAAAACATTGCCCTCTTTATCTAGGTCGCGTGTGGTGCCGCTTCACAACATTCACTAGATCCCACTTTTGGATTGCACTTTGCTAAGGTGAGTTTTCATAGCCCTCTTTACTTGATAAACTGTTTTATACATTTTGGGGTGAGAAATATGCAAAACCTTTTTATGGACCTAAACTATTACATGATTACTATAACGTGGTTTAGCCTAAGCCCTTATGTCCCTAGAGAATGCCCTTTTCATGAACCGTCAATTCCTCATTGGGAAACGCGAATGTTATAAATAGATCTATTGATGGTGACTCCTCCGTTCGGTTGGCCATGCTTAGGCCAAAGCGAAACGTATACCATGTCGGAATCGAGTGTTGAGGGACAAAACACTCGTTATGGGCCCCTATATTGTATGACATCTTTTAGCATACAGAAACTGTCGTAGTATCGGTTGCATGAACTTAGAGCTAACGTAATAGACATTCATCCATATATCATTATATTCGTTGTAATGATTATATGACTTTGCTTATGGTCCAAACTCACTATTTTAACTTAAACCTATGAACTCACCAGCTTTTAGCTGACCTTTTTAGCATATTTTCTCTGGTGCTTAGTTGTGATCATGGATGCAAGGCAAGAGGCGGATAAATGGTCGTAGTAATTTCTAAAGAAGTGTTTTTACACAAAAACGATGTTTTTATATTGGGACCACTAAAATTATGGGATGTGCCCATTTATCTAAACAATGTTGTAAGATAATGTTTTAAAATATTTTATGAAATTAAACGGAGTATGTATTCCGTTCTTTATTACTTGTGTTATGATTTACCAATTTCGTAACGCTCCCAAATAACACGTATGCTTCCGCTAAACAAATTTGGGGGTGTTACACTAGCTGTCTTATCTCTCCCCCCAATGTTGGAAACATTGACTCATCAAAATGACAATCAGCAAATCGAGCTCTAAATAGACCCCCCGTTGATGGTTCTAAGTACTTAATTATTGAAGGTGAGTTATACCCAACATATATTCCTAACCTCCTTTGAGGTCCCATCTTTGTGCGTTGTGGTGGAGCAATTGGGACATATAACGCACAACCGAAAATTCGTAGATGGGAAAGATTTGGTTCCTGACCAAAAACCAATTGTAATGGGGAGTAAGTATGATAACTTGTTGGCCTGATGCGAATCAGTGTTGCTGCATGTAAAATAGGCCCCAAGAAGAAACTGGTAATTTTGATTTCATAATCATCGGCCTTACAATCATCTGAATTCTCTTGATAAGCGATTCAGCAAGCCCATTTTGTGTATGAACATGAGCTACGAGATGTTCAACACTTATCCCAATAGACATACAATAATCATTAAAAGCTTGAGATGTGAACTCACCAGCATTGTCTAAACGAATTGTCTTAATTGGATAATCTAGAAAATGTGCTCTCAATCTTATTAATTGAGCAAGTAATCGCGCAAACGCCATATTGCGACTTGATAATAAGCACACATGTTACCATCTAGTTGATGCATCAATCAAAACCATAAAATATCTAAATGGTCCACAAGGTGGATGTATTGGTCCACATATATATCCCCTTGTATCCTTTCAAGAAAATTAAGTGATTCATGTTTTAATTTAGCTGGTGATGGACGTGTAATCAACTTTCCTTGTGAGCAAGCAACACATGTAATATCCTTAATTTGTAGAATTTATGATTCTTCAAAGAATGTCCTTTGGAATTTTCTATGATTTTTCGCATCATTATTGACCCGAGATGTCCCAGTCGGTCATGCCAAACAATAAAATTCGCACGGTCCATAAACTGGTGGTTTATGACTGCGTTTGATTCAATAGCACTATCTGAGTGTAATATAAACCGGAGGAAAATGCGGGCAATTTTTCTAGTACGTGCTTTTTACCCGAAATCATAGTTGTAATGTGAAGGCACTCAACATGTCCTTCATTGACTGTCTCAATATGATATCCATTTTTACGAATATCTTTAAAGCTTAACAAGTTCCTTTGAAACATGGGGGAAAATAATGCATTATCAAATTTAAATTGTGTTCCACCTGGTAATAATATATTGGCTATGCCGTAGCCTTTAATCAATTTGGCACTACCAGATATAGTGCTAACATTCGATTCATGTAAATTCATATGTGAAAAATATTTCTCTTTCTTGAGAATCGTATGAGTAGTTGCACTATCCACAAGGCATATATCTTCATCATCGATCATTATATGATCCATTTTCTAAAAAAAACATATAAATCATGTGCTACGTTAATAAAAACAGACACTTCAAATCAAAGGATAACAAATATACTCATAGATATCATAATATAACATATTCACATTATAGGGAAAAAACGACATGCACAAAAGGATAACATGCCATTGCAACAAACTAACATGAGTACATGGCACTATAATATGTACAGAGGGTGATAATATACCATATATAGATCCACATTAAAGAGACATGCACAGAGAGTATTATATACATTCACATATATTTCAACTGAATGGCATGCGAGTCATTTTATCGAGAAACAAAATTTTATAAATTTTATATATCATGTTATATATATACTAAAGAGCGTTGTCGGCGCTCTTTAGATATATTTTCCATGAAATGGTCGGTGCAATTTAAAACAACCTTCGATTTACTGGTCGGTGCATAACATTATATTAATAAAAGTATTTGGGCTACTTATTTAGTATGATCGTTATGTACTTTATCAATATCAACTATCACTTTACTACAAAAACAATGAAACATGTTATTATCAGTAACTACAGATTAGTTTCGTTGTAAATAGATGTAAACACACTTTTTTTTATAAAAAATAACACATACTATTTTAGTATGATTGTTATGTACTTAATCAATATCAAATGCCACATTACTAAAAAAGAATGAAACATGTTATTAGACCAAATAAGATTAACAATCAAGAAATCAAGAATTACAAATCGGTTTAGTTATAAATCGATGTAAACACTTCATTTGAATGCACCTAACATCTAATATTTTAGTATGATGTTTTTCTATGCAATCCATATCAAATGGCATACTATTTTAGTATGATGCGTATGTACTTAATCATCATCATAAGCATCCGTTTCACAAATCCTACACTATCATAAACTTGGTGGCCTATGTATGTAACTTCCATTAATTGTTAAACAGAAATTACAAATCATTTTCCTTATAAAGAGATGTAAACACAGGTTTTTGTAAATCACCTAACATTTACAATTTTAGTATGATGGTTACTTACTTAATGAATATTAAATGCTACCTTACTACAAAAACAATGAACCGTTTATTAGACCAAATCAACATACAATAGTTAAATCAAAAACTACAAAAAATTTTCGTTATAAAGATATGCAAAACACTCTATTTGGAAGCACCTAACATAGTACTATTTTAGGATGATGTTTAAGTACTTAATCAATGTCAAATGGCATCCTACTACAAAACTATGAAACATGTTTTTTTTACCAAATCAACATACAAGGGCCAAATCAGTAACTACAAATCAGTTATGTTATAAATAGATGTACACACTTCACTTGAAAGCACCTAACATCGACTTTTTTTAGTATCATGCTTATGTAGTTAATCAGTATCATAGCCATTCATTTCCTAAATCCTACCCTATTAGAAACTTTGTGGCCTATGTATGTAATACAGTATATCAATATTAAGCAAGAGTCCAATAACAGATTTATAAAAAAACTCCAAATATGCATTATGAAATTTACATTAATCCGAATGAAATACCCTAGATAACAAATTCTTAATTAATCACAAGATATATAAATCTGTTATTGGACTCTTGCTTAATTAAGAATTTGTTATCTAGGTATTTCATCGGATTAATGTAAATTTTCGATTCTTACTACAGAATGTCCTTTGGATTATATGTGTTACGGACAAATGAGACCAAGTTCGTGTTCTATTTCATTGTGTATGAAGATGAACCGAGATAAGTATGTATAAGATAGAAGTTGTGTATTGTGTTGTGGCCTTCCAACTAATTTGCCAAGATATTACAACAATCTTAAAGGTATGTTCTGTTAATGCTTAAAATATGGAAGCTTGGATAAAGAAAATGAACAAGCGAGAAATGTGTTTATGTCATTTACGCTTTTT
Source organism: Chrysanthemum lavandulifolium (assembly GCA_022545495.1). NCBI lineage: Eukaryota > Viridiplantae > Streptophyta > Magnoliopsida > Asterales > Asteraceae > Chrysanthemum > Chrysanthemum lavandulifolium. The sequence continues at coordinate 146,970,089 of CM040241.1, read as the reverse complement.
TCATTACGTTCTCACATTAATTTTATCTTTGTTATTGGGTTTATGAGCTTTTTATAGATATAGGGGTAACTTTTGGTATAAAATAAAGCATTTTCATTAACACATCATCATACATTTGTTTGCACTATAAGCTTGGTGAATCCGAATCGTTCTCAATGAATCGGGAGCAATTTACTGGTGCGAATTAACACCGAAAAAGATAAGGAATGTCATGGTGATCCTCAGTCGTAAGGCGCGAATTATTTGCAAATGAGTTAGTCCATATGAGAATGAATATACTTATATATGATTTAGCTATGTTTATATTGTAAAGGTATGGTTTACATATACTTAATCGAGGCATATGATAAAAGGCTTAGTGGTTCAACCCATTCGACCCATTTGACTCTTCCTTTAAAATTGATATTTTGTAATCCATTTCCGATCATGGTAATGATAAAGTTTTCCTAGGTCTTGAATAATCCTATGGGACTAAACTAAATACCATGTGTGATCGTGATGAAGATGAAAAGAGGGTGTGAAGTCAATAGTTTTTTTATATTGCACGAATGTCTTGGACTTAAGGAAAAGTAGTTGTTTAAATAGACCCTTGTTCTTTAGTATGCATACCAAAGTTACATAATTGTGTTGAGTTTATGATATATAAAATACAATAAAACATAAAGACATCAAGTCTGTGTGGAAGACTTAAGATCATAACAAATAAATTAATTAGCGAAAGTATGCGTAACGTACCTCTTGCGAATGTCAAATCCCTCGAGCAAAGCAAAACAACCCTCGAGCAAAGCAAAACAAAGAAGTACTTATTGGTGTAAGAATAATGTCTTACAACCACGTTCTTGTACACGAATTAACCAAGCGAATCAGCGATTGCTAGATCTAACACAAGTCCTCGTTTAAGAAAAACGAAACCAAACTCCCTTACAAATGGGGTGTTCGGCGAAATATGGGACAAGAGAGAGAGAGAGAGATCTAGGGTTAATTCAATGCACAAGTGTATGAAACCCAGAACCTACCCTCCTTATATACTAGTAGGTAAACTTAGGGAACAAGTTTGTGAATTAGGCTTTGTTTAGCCCATATGGCGGCCACCAATGCAAGCCCAAAGCCCATTCCATAACTTTTCCAAGTTTCCATTTCTAGTCCTTCTCTTTTCCATTTAACGGTCGTTAGTCATTTTCCGTTAAATACTTAACGATCGTTAACGGACTTAATGTGTAATAATTAATCGTAAACATAAACATTAATTATTAACTTTAATTCTCATTCGCTAATGTGTGCAATCCGTGGTCACGAGTTCGAATCCGGACATTCACATGTTTGTAAATATATACATTTCCAACGACTCCCACTTGGATATGTTTACAAAGCGTGAAATGACATTGGTTAGCGTCTAGCAACACGCCAATGCCCCGGTACAACTCGTGTATGGTTTTCTGGAAAAACCAAGTTTGATGATTCATCATCATATTCATCCTTTGTTTCTAATACCATGTTAATAAGAATATGGATCTCACTCATTTCTTAATTAACTATTACATTTCTCGCTTTATGTGATTGATTAAGATTACCAATTCTTACGAACATATTCCGAAGACCTTGGGCATGGCCATGCAAACATCTTAACAACCCTACGAGGGGCCCAGAGTATTATACTTCAAAATAAATTTGAAGGAAACAAATCCCATTTGACTACAAGCGAGATTCATAAATTTCGCAACACTTACGAAAACAACCCTTATAACTACCGATTCGTATAGCGTTAGATTGCTTCACAAAATGCACTACATCCATGACATATCTCTTGTATCTCAAGTCGGAGGATAAATATCCATGATATACTTAATGACAAAGATCCATAAAGTATCATCATGTGGGTGGGATAAGTCCTATACTCGATTCATTGAATATCATCGAAATTAGTCATGCTACGCATCAATATACTTTCAAGTATATTCTAACTAATACTCAGATTTGTCTTAATTCAATATCATTCCCATGTTATTGATTGACAACGGACTATTTAGAATAACTTAAGTTATTCATGGATTTAAACATGCAAATATAGGACACAATATTATAAATGAAATTAAGCGTATACCGTACTTTAATTCATTATAAATAATAATTGTTTAACATCCTTTATCCAAATACTAAATAGATCAATGCATGATAATACTAGTTAATGAATTTTGCCACAAGTCATGAAAATCATACTTGTTGACAAGGCATAATTTCAATTAACTTTGATCTATAGGAATTTTGAGAATACTTATTTCAAAAATTCAATAAGTGAATTTCTTGTATATGTTTACACATATCTTGATATTGTCATATCATTCCATAAGGTGCGTGATAACTTTGAACCACCTTTTTATGACAATCATCTTTCAAAACTTTAAAGTTTTAAAGTATTCTTCATTCTTTAATGTATAATGCAACTATGCTCTTAGTTGAGCATAACTAGTCAACATGGTCATTATCAAGGATACCATGACTAGAATTGAGTGTCATCTCAATTATACCGGCATCATTGTGTACAACAATATGCTCTTTAAACATCCGTAAACTTTGAGCGGTTATAGTGTAATGTTGGTGCCTACCAAACTCAAGTTTGTTGGCAATGACAATTATGAAATAATTGCCATATTTTCCATCCATAGAATCTAGGAGCATATCCGGGTGTGGAATGTGATTCTAAATCAAACATATTCCTTTTAAAATATTTATTACACTAACAACTTTCAATGTTGTCAAATCATCTTGTAACCAAGCATGACACAACAATCTTATACACAACATGATGTACATGATGAATCTTCAAGTTAAACTTTAAGATCTCATTCATATTATATCTTGTTAAAGATATGTATTTATCATGTTTTATTAGACTCATTTATTTTACCGCATATGTTTATAGTAATAAACATATATTCCAAGGTTGCATGTCTTATTTCCAAATCTTACAAACAAAGTTTCATTCCCAACTAAAACTTAATTTAAGTGGAATGTAGTTGCCCATACAACATATAAGATTTAAGAAAATAAAATAATACTCCCACTAGCTTTCGGGAATACTTATGAGCTATCTTATTTTAATTATTAAATCAAACATGGATTTAATATTAAACATAAGAATCATCTCTAGATGCATGCATATATCCATTCATGGATTCTTGCGGTTTGTACATATCCAAGGATTATTTGAATTCATAAAACTTCTTTGTATTACTCATCGTCCTCGCAAAAGTAATTCCACAACAAAGAGTTATGACATTCATTGTCAAAATTTCATATCAATGAAACTAAGTATGACAATTATAATCTTTATACTTCTATTTAATGTATCTAGTAAAGAATATTCAATCATAGTTAATTGCTTAAATATGATTAATATTATTATCACTAGACATGCATTAAATATGTGTACAATATTGTCCATATGATTTCTACATAAAGATTTAAACCACTAGGGTTTCCATCCTTTGAAGAAACTCATATTCATTATTAAGATAAACCAAGTATCTAAAGTTGATTATCTTTATGGATGACATCTCAACATTCATAGTATGATTGATTTACCACAATTCAACATTTGGTAAATTCATCATTATGATTAACGAGCTTACCATGATCACGTAACTCATATTCCTCAACATATTAAATATCGAGATATCCTTACGGATCTATGAATGACAATTCCATCATATTGAGGTCTATCATTTACATGTTTAGCCTCATCATGATATTTGCTAGTGCATTTTAGAAGATTATGTATTTTGTAATTCAATCTTTCAAGATCTAAACAAAACTCCCACTTGCCTTTAACAATTTAAAGATTACCTTTAAATAGTTTAGCAAGTAGAGCAACAATACATTGTTCTCTTTTGGGATATTACAAAAACATTGTGAGTTCTAACATTAGTTTGTTACAACTCACTCTACAAGTAGTTTAACAAATTCGAACTTCATTTATAAGACTTAATGTGATTCATCACATTCCATAAACAAATGGTGTCTTATCAATCTTCTAGGTTGGAGTCTTATTGAGTATATTCAATCTATACTCAATCTACTAACCTTGATAACTTTTGGAAGAAACTATAGTTATCTTGAATCAAACATGCCAATAGATTTTGATTCTTCTAGCGAACATACCATAAAACTATGGTATTTCATTAGAATTAATATTGTAAGATAATCTAACAATATTTAAGATAACCATCTACTCTTTGGCTCATCCTATTTACCAACAAAGTAAAACTTAATGGTACAATAGAATTACCAAATCAATTGCATGTATTATAACACAAGTATTTTGACCAAGTCAAAAGACATATCGATTATAATCCCACTATCGTTATAAGTCATTGATCAACTCATTGACTTCATGCATATGTCTTAAAACATAGCAAGTTAACGTCTTACTTTATATTGTAAGTCTTGTATTAAAAGACTTCATGTTTGTGACTTTACAAAATCATAAACATTTATAATTAAAGTAATTATGAACACCACCTCGGGTTTCAATTAATATTTCAAGTTAATATTTACTACATATATTTAAGTCATTCAACGAATACTTAAATTCAAAGTAGTATTAGATTACTTCATTTAATTATGTCATTCCATGAAATGTTCAACGTAAGCGCAAAATCATCCATGCTCGTTCTCACGACACGTGGATATTTTACCTTGGGCTACAATCTAGTTCACGTTCTCACGTAACATAAATTGTAACTACAAGTGTTTCTTAAATATTGAATGACATAAATATTTAAAATAAAGTAGTCTTTGTTATCATCTTGACACATGTTCTAAATGTGGCAATCATACACATTTAAATGTATAATTCCTATTGGAACGTTACTCTCTTACCTTGCGGTCAAGAGAATCCATTTAAATCATATTTATATGTGTTGTACCTTGCACACAATAAAGATTTCTCCCACTTGTGCATGGAACAACATCATGTAGCAGATAAACAACACGATACACGTTCGTTTATTTGATTAATATGATTTGTGTCATAGATATAACAAGTAGATGTAGGACTATATTGTTTAGTAAGGAAGCGCATGACAATCCTTAAAAACATAAGTGCCTACAATTGGAAAGTAATTATCTTTGAAGATAATTTGGGTTACTACACGGAAATAAGGCTTGTAGCTCCCTTGAATTAGAAATCATTAAAACAACTTCTTATTCGATAATGCAACACAAATGCTCCCCTGAATCGACAACATTGTAAGTGTTGCATAACCGATGAAAACAACTTGCTTGCTTTTTACTTTCCTACACCTTTAAAGAACCATACGTAATCATTACTAAGGTACTAAAGGTGTATTCTACTCTATGAATGATGGGTTATCCATCAAAGTTATTAACGAAAAATTGGGTATGCAATTTCTTCCTTATGAGTCTACCATCCCATCTTGGTATGTAGCACCTTTAAAGGCTAAAGCAAAACAACTAGATAAAATATGCTAGTTTGCCTTTTACCAATTTTCGCGGTAATTAGTCTAGCTTCTAATTTAGTAACTCATATACATGTTTTCCGGTTAACCAACATTCATGTTGTTACAAAAGGATTCATTCACCAAATGAAGGTAATGAAATCTTTATGGAAAATAAGATGTGCAATTCATTGCTATGAGTTACATTAGAATTTAGACAATTCAAATGTTCTATTATACCTTTCTCATTCATGAAAAGGAATAGGATTGAGTCTCATGCTTCTCCCATGGAAAGAGACTTCGTTTGTCTTTTCGGTAAATTATTCTCGATCAAACATTTGTTTGAAAGCGAATGGATCAATTCTTGATCAAAGACTAAACTTCGTTCTGGTTAAATGTTGCAATTATACATTCAAAAGAATTACAAAATTCAATTTTAGTATTTTCGATAATTAACCTTTTCAAGAAAATTAAACACCCATGGTTCATAAACATATAACCATTTAATTTTCTTTGAAAACTAGGATCAAATTGTCATAATCTCATCACATCGGTTGATGCGCTAGTAATGAACCTTATACAAAGTGGTAGAGCTTTTGCTCAATTGCCAATTTCAATTGCAATTCCTAGATTTATGGGATTTACATATAGCCAATTTCAATTGCCATGTAAACATGTTTTATCCCATCTTATGCCTTGAGTTGCCGGTTCTCACTACAAAACTCAATTAAGTTGTCCAACTTAAGCGCAAAATCGTCCATGCCCGTTCTCACGACACGTGGACATTTTACCCTTTGATTAAGATCTAAGTCACGATCTCACGCAAATAGAAAGTAATCTTAGGTGTTTCCGTTTCGTTGGATGGCATATAACTTAAATTAAAGGGTAATAGTTTTGATGTTAAATCAAATATGTACAAAGATGTCATGCATTCATCTTTGTAACATAGGTTTTATTAAAACATTTATATCTTGTTTTAATGTTTAAGCTTTTCATCATCAAACTTTAATTGAGGTATTGGTTTCACCAATCAAGGAATTTAGTGTTAATTATCATCCATTATACCGTACTTTTGCATAAGTGTAAACACTTAGTGTTTGGATAATTACCACCTAAGTGGCGCATGGAATCAACACTAATTCGCCCTTAAGATGAGCTTGCACATTTAATGGCTTACTAAGTAGCTCCATTCGAACTTACAGAGGAGAGGACCGGTGTGCGCTAAAGCACAACCTTAGACATCCATTCGATGTGTTGTGCGCACTTCTTTAAACCCTTTTATTAGTTCATTCTCATGGGTGAGCCGTTCGGTCATTTGTACCAAAGTCATCAATCAATTAAGCGATTATGATTACTATTCTTAAAATACATGTTTCACCATTGTTTAGGTCGGTTTATTTTTCTTGTAAAAATACCCTTGTTACAAAACACAAACAAGCAAGTATTTGAAAAAATAAACAAATAAACAATGAATGCATAACAAATAAAAGTCATGCATATCAAATAGCCACATGCAAACGGTTTTGATAAATCTTATTAATAACCAATTCTAGATCATCAATATGCATATATTTAATTAAGACTTCCACCGTTTTCATCTATGTACAAGGTGAACCACATGCATCGATTCATCGATTGCGTAAGTCAAAACTAAATATATACCACATAGCACATAATTGATTAAATAATAATATTGAGGTCTTCCCAATTTTAGATCTATCATAATTTAGTGTATATCACTTAAACATGAAAGACATACAATAAAAGCAGATCCATGATAAAACATGCAGATAATTATCATGGACATAAAATTACACTTAACAATTAATGCAATTAAATCAAAGTTACGCATATACACATAAAGTTGTATGCATCTTAGGGTTTCTAATCCAATTAAAACAATAGTTTACAAAACCTAATTAGGGCACAAAATAAAAAACGCCCCCCCCCCCTCAAAATTAGGGTTTAGGTTAAGCAAACCCTAGATCTAAGCATACAAATAATAACACATTCATGTTTATTTTAATTATGTGTTTGATAATTAATTACTTGTTATACAAGGCTCGTGATGCCCTTTGTTGAGTTTATGATATATAAAATACAATAAAACATAAAGACATCAAGAGTACACAACGGAAGACTTAAGATCATAACAAATAAATTAATTAGCGAAAGTATGCGTAACGTACCTCTTCTTGAATGTCAAATCCCTCGAGCAAAGCAAAACAACCCTCGAGCAAAGCAAAACAAAGAAGTACTTATTGGTGTAAGAATAATGTCTTACAACCACGTTCTTGTACACACGAATTAACCAAACGAATCAGCGATTGCTAGATCTAACACAAGTCCTCGTTTAAGAAAAAGCGAAACCAAACTCCCTTACAAATGGGGTGTTCGGCGAAATATGGGACAAGAGAGAGAGAGAGAGATCTAGGGTTAATTGATGCTGTGAGTGTATGAAACCCTAGACCTAACCCTCCTTATATCTTAGTAGGTAAACTTAGGGAACAAGTTTGTGAATTAGGCTTTGTTTAGCCCCATATGGCGACCACCAATGCAAGCCAAAGCCCATTCCATAACTTTTCCAAGTTTCCATTTCTAGTCCTTCTCTTTTCCATTTAACGGTCGTTAGTCATTTTCCGTTAAATACTTAACGATCGTTAACGGACTTAATGTGTAATAATTAATCGTAAACATAAACATTAATTATTAACTTTAATTCTCATTCGCTAATGTGTGCAATCATAACCACGACCACGACCTCCATTGTGATCATTATAAGTTGCCACATTCACTTTCGATAAAGGAGCGGTACCGGTGGGAAGACTATCATGGTTTTTCGTTAGAAGCTCATTATTTTGTTCGACCACAAGCAAGCATGAAATTAGATCACAATATTTTGTGAAACCTTTTGCTCGATATTCTTTGTTGCAATAGTATATTAGAAGCATGAAATGTTGAGAAAGTCTTTTCAACATTTCAAGATCACTATTGATTCTCCACATAATGCAAATTTGGAGGTAATGCGATGCATGGCGAGTTAAACTTACTCATTTGTTTTGAAATCGTAGTCTTAAGTGAGTCCATTCATACAATTATTATGTTTCGCTATTCGGACAATTATTATGTTTCCGCTATTCAGACAATTATTAGCGTTGATTGTTTTTTTTCTCATTGTGTGTACTGAACTTTCAAATTTCTATAATTGTGTGTATTTTGTGACTATTCAGCCACGTAAAATGACCATTTTACCCTTCAAATTTTGAAAAAGTAATGGTAAAATGGTTACAAAATACATACAATGATCGAAATTTAAAAGTTCAGTACACACAATGAGAAAAAAAAAAATGTTCAACACACACAAAGATAAAAAATGTCAAGTTAGATGACTTTTTAAGTAATTAGCCCTTCTTGATATGACATGTAATAAGCCAAACACGGGTTAAAGTTTGTTTTTACGTTAAAATTGATTCAAGTTGAAGCAAATCATCAGCAAGAATGATGTTGAACGAACGCTATGAAATGCGATTAGATGTTAATGAAAATGTACACTTTGAATAAAACTATCAAAAGTGTATACTTTGTAATGCATAAAAAATGTTTGTTTTTGCAATTATAATGAATAAGAGACATGAAAGTGTTTACGGGTTAAACTAACCAAAAATGACCCATTTTAACCCATAACTAAACCATCGATCTTGTCACGTAATTTTCATTGTTACCATCCTTATATCTGCTATTTGTTTGTTGTTCTAGTAAATGTATGTTTTTTCATTCAATAATACCAAAACATAATTAATCAAGTAAACCAAACAATTAGCAGGGTTGCCACTTGCCACCAAGTCCAAGTCATCAAAGGCGACAAAAGAGGGGGCGATCTTGTTACCTTGATCATTAACTATGATCTGAACACGGTTGTGCTAACAAGCAGCCACACAAGAGTATGTCAGTCCATAGATCGATGCTGTTAATGTTATGATACAGTACTAGCTTTAAAGACAGTGACGATCAAATACTGTATCATTATCACTTTATAATTAACCTTGCTAGTTCAATATCATGTTCGAGTTGATACGTCTGCATAAATTGCCGAGTTCCATTTCCTTGCTCTTCAACTCATCAATTTCAGCAACAGGGATTTCATCAAGCCACTCAAGGACCTTCTCAGTTTGACGCTCCATATTTTTCAAGTCTTGTGCACTAATCCTTAATCGAACGTTGTTATCCTTAATTTTGGCCCGTAACTTACGAGCATACTTTTCTAAGTCCCCACGAGCCATCACCTTACTCAAGTATGCTTCATCCTCCAACTTATATCGTTCAGCATCTTCAATCATCTTCTCAATCTCCACTTTAGACAAACTACCTGTGTTTGTGATCGTGATTGCATTCTTCTTGCCAGTAGTTATTTCTCTAGCTGAGACCTTCAGTATCCCATCAACATCTATCTCATAGCAGACACATACCTTTATAACCCCTTCGAGCAAGTGGAAGGCCAGACAGCCAAAATTCTCCCAAATAAAAGTTTTCTGTACACTTGATCTCTCACCTTGATATATTGGAATTTGCATTGATGTTTGATTGTCCATGATGGTATATAGCTCTGCTTCCTTCTTGATTGGTATAGGTGAATTTCTTGGAATTAACACTTCCATAACATCCCCATCACACCCGACACCAAGTGACAAAGGAGTAACGTCAATTAGCGTTAGATTCTGCATAGCTTCATCACCCATGCTACTTAATTTTGCAGCTACAATTCCAGCACCATGAGCAACAGCCTCATCAGGATTGATCTCATGGCAAAGTGATTTTCCATTGAACAACTCCTGCAACAATTCTTGAACCTTTGGTATCCTCGTCGATCCACCAACAAGAACAACTTCGTCAATGCTATCCTTAGTCATTTTCGCATCTCTCAAGCACATTTCCACAGTCCTCATGCACTTCTTGAACAAGTCCATGTTAACCTCCTCAAACTTTGCTCGGGAGAACATTGCAGAAAAATCAATTCCATTAAATAAACAATCAACGCTAATAATTGTCTGAATAGCGGTTGAAGTAATCCTCTTCGCTCTCTCACATTGATCCCTTAATCTACCTAAAGCTTTTAGGTTCTTACTAATGTCCTCTTTGTGTTTTCTCTTGAATTCTCGGACGAAGTGATTCACCATTCTGTTATCAAAATCCTCACCTCCCAGATGTGTATCACCACCCGTAGCTTTAACCTTAATGACTCTACTTTCATCAATGGTAAGAATGGAAACATCAAAAGTACCACCACCCAAGTCAAAAACCAATACATTCATCTTGCCAATTATATCATCTTTCTTGTCGAGCATAAGCAATTGCAGCAGCAGTTGGCTCATTAATCATACGGATAACTTCTAATCCAGCAACCTTTGCAGCATCCTTAGTTGATTGCCGTTGTGAATCATTAAAATAAGCAGGAACAGTAATCACTGCTTTTTCAACAGTCGATCCAAGATATTTCTCAGCAACCACTTTCAACTTAGCTAAAATCATGGAAGATACTTCTTCAGCAGCAAATTCCTTCTTTTTATTTTTGTATGTCACTACAATTTTGGGCTTGCCGTCGTGCCCGGCCACAACTATAAAAGGCCACAACTTCACGTCGTCCTGAACAGTTTTATCACTTGCTCTTCTTCCAATCAACCTCTTAACATCTGCTTATTGTAACATAACAAAACAGTGCTTTGTTAAAACCTAAATTAATTCACTAAATAGAACATGTAAAAACAATGAATAAAAGTTAACTAACCGAAGATGGTGTTGGTGGGGTTATAAGCAGCCTGGTTCTTGGCAGCATCCCCAACCAAACGCTCTGTGTCATTGAAGGCGACACACGAGGGGGTGATTCTGTTTCCTTGATCATTGGCTATGATCTCAATGCGGTTATTCTGCCAAACAGCCACACAAGAATAAGTGGTTCCAAGATCGATACCAATGGCATGAACTCTATGTCTTGCTGACATCGTTTTACAAATATACAGAATTTATAGTCTTGCTGTGAAGGTAGCAACCAGAGTCGCAACTCTTGTTATCTGTCAGCTGTTTCTTTGGGATCACGTGATCAACTATCTGCCATGGGTGCATAACAGCATAGTTACTTTAAGTTTACTGTGAAAATAGAATCAAATTGGTCTCAGTGCCATATCAGTAGTGAAACTATATTTGACATTGTCACATATCAATTATCAAATCATATAAAATCTTATATCAGACTTGTAAACAGAAACTATTAACTGAAGTACGAGTAGTACATTTAGTTAAGTTGAATAGGTAACCACGCTTATATAATACTTCATTCTGATCTCGACTAGTACTGCATTTATTCAAATATATAAAGATAAATTTACCGCACATTTGTACAAGATAAATATACTTTAAAAGTGGCGAATTTCAAAGTTCATATTGGATCCATATCAAAATTCTAATGCAGATCAGAATCAAATTATAGTTTGCCATTTAAACTTATACTTAAGCTTTCGGTGTTCGAGGGCCTAGTTTGAACTTTGAACGTAAGCTACTGGACGACGGATATCCTTGATCGGGACAAAGTGATTAAAATCATAACTAAATCACCATATCTCATACCTTTATTCTGTGGGTGAATAACTGATTCTCAGATTTCTAGAAATGAATTCTATTCAAATTACCAATCTCTAATTGGGCTATCTATAATTTTTGACAGTTTGAAATCTTTTTAGAAACAACTTTTAGCAGGAAGTTTAAAAATAAGCGAAGTCCAGGGGCTAAACTCTGATTGCCTTCATTCTCATCACAACAAATCTATATCTATATCTATACTACATATAATAAAGGAATATAATAGAGGAATGAATCTCTATAAGTAGTGCTTAAAATTAAGACATACAAAATACCTATTGTACAATCACACAACGCACTATTAATGAGCTTTCTCATCAATCTTAATTTTAAGACTTACAAGTCTTAAAGCAATGTACAAAATACAAAGCACTATTAATGTGGTCAAGATAATTAACGTAGTCAATTAATTAACTGGTCAATAAATACAATTAATGCAGTTATTAACTGGTCATAATAGCTATACAGAACTATACACGATTGCACGTGCATACCTTAAAAGCGCCGTCACTAATGTAAAAACGAAAATTTTCTTTATTAAAAATTGCATACGGTGTGACAAACTCCTGCGTCCTCTACGGCTAAGTTTTCGGTTAACAAGAATTTCTAGCAAAAAGATTTTTCGGGTGTCATGTTTTTACCCGTCCCAGTTGCAGTTGCGATTTTCCAACAAGAATTTTTTAAGGTAAAACAGATGAATTTCAATATTCTTGGATAGATAAAATGTTCAATCCTCGTACCCTCAAAGCATACATTTTTCTTTAAAAAGAATGACCATTTTTGACAAATGACCTAATTTTCAAAATGGCTCAAGAATCTTTTTTTTTTTTCTTGACATGAAACAGCTGGTTTTGGTTTTATGCCACCAAATTAATATATTGAATGCAACCAAGATGATCAACACAATGATATGCTACTTATAAAAGGAATTTGGAGTACCTATTTTACTTAAAAAGCGTAGATGAGGAACTGGGACCTTTGCGAATTTCAGCACGCTCCTTTATGTTGTGAAACTAATAATAGATAAGAGAACATTGAACAAGAATAAAAAAGAATTATAGTCATGTATATATATAATTACAAGGAGTATTCCACAAGATACAATAAGAGCCCGTTTGGTTTATGAGTATTGGTGGGTAGGGGTGTTCACGGATTGGGTAATATCCACAGTAATCGAAAATCGAAACCGAGCCGAACCGAAAATAACTGAACCAATTTGTGATCGAATCGAATTGGTCAAAACCAACGAACCGAACTAAATATTTGGTTATCGGGTTGGATATAGTTTTAGCGATGAAACCGAAACCGAATTCATATAAAATATATATTTTTCTATTTATATATATGAAAAAAGTCACTAAAACTTTTTTAATATAATTATAACATGATTTAAGCTTGAAAAAATATTTTGTGCTAAAAATATATATAATTAAATAAAAATAATTAAAATTATGTAATTCGGGTTATTTGTTCGGTTTTCGGTTATAGGGTTCGGTTTTCGGTTGGTTGAATCAATTTAATTTGGTTCGGTTCGGTTTCGGTTATACCTAAGAAAAAAAATTAATGAACTAACCGAACCGAATAAACCGAATAACCCGATAACCGAAGCAGATGAACACCCTATTGGTGGGTATTTATTGAAAAAACATGAAATAACTTGTTTGGTATCATTTTGATTTTTTGGGCCCATTATTTTTAATGATAGATTCAATCTTACTCTACTAGTGACTTTTGATGATGTCAACAAATCAAATTTTATCTTTTATTTTTTAAAAACTTTCAACTACATATTTGTTTATTATTAGTTTTATTGTTATTTTTTCTTTTTCAAACTAATACATAATTTAAATAATTATTAATGTTTTCTCTTACCACTTTCTTTCGTACCGAATCCGAATCCAAATCCAATTCCAAACCCACCTACAAACCAAACGGACCCTAAATAAGATAACTACAAAGTCTAAGAGATATGGACATCCACCACATATTTATCTATAACACTCCCCTTTAGATGTCCATTTAAGGATTATGCCTCGTTAAAACCTTACTAGACAAAACCCACTGGGACAAAATCTAGTGAAGGAAAAAGAGTACATACTTCCTTTATACGCTCGGGGATGTTGCCTCATTAAAAACCTTGTGGGAACAAAACCGTGGTCAAGGGAAAAAGAGTGCAACGTGTATCTTCTCTCCCCTGATGATCACATCACTTAAGCTCGTTAAGTCAGTGAAATGCACATTAAAGTGTCTTGATAGAATCACATGAATAAATATTCTCTACATGTTGTTCACATATTCATATTACCATATGTCATACATCTCATGCAAGTATATCATCATACTTCATAAGTTATCCATTGCCAACAATTCAAATTGAATGATATATTATATCATGTATGACCACTAGCAAGAACTTCAATCGTTTCATACGCATTTTAGTATCACACTTTTAAATCTATATCGTGATCATCATCTTTATAAGTCAAGGGGGTCTTTTCAACATCATGTGACCTAATAATCATGAGTATCGTCTATCCATATAAAGATAGTTAGCATTTGTCTTTAGTTTATGCACAAATATTTCATCCTTCTGATGTTCAATTCGTAAGCTAAGACAAAATGTGTCTTTTGTTTCAAATTCAATTTTTATACACTCACTTGCCTTTATATTCATAAAATAAAATTGTATGAAACTTAACCAATATTCAAATCAAGATCTCTTTATAAAGTTTCATAAGCAAATATAACTCTTTATTTGGCACAATACTATACATTAATGAGATTATAAAACATATGCCAAAAACATGATTAATTCAATACAATCAAGTGGTGTTCTCGAGAATTTTTCTTATATGCTTTAAGCATTAAAAATTGTTAATACAAATAAACCGTAAAACCGTTTATTAATATTTTGCGATCTCTTTGTGTTTTGTTGATAACAAATATAATGTTATCTTAAGTATAAGTATAAGGATACATGTTAGTTTTGTAAAGCATTTACATATAGCCATTTAAATACAAAAATATAGCAATTAAGCATTTGTTGTAATAGTTCATTAGGATGGGTAAAATCATAACCCATGGACCATAACCCATGGATCTTAACCCATACCAGAAGACTAGATACAATGTATACTTAGATACATTGAATCTAAAGATAACCCATGGACCAACCCATAACCCATGACCCATAACCAAAAACCCATGGGCAAGAGGGCGTTCCACGGATCCTAGGATTACACTAGACGGATCCCAGTGGAAGGATCCGTGGGATCCGGGAGCAATGAAGAAGTTTGCCTATAAATGAGAGCCATTTCTTCATTCTAACTAACCCTCTTCTTACTAAATCTCTCAAACACTCTCATTCTCTTCTAACATATAGATCACTTGATCTAGAGAGTTGTTCTTCTTTCTTTCTATTGTGATCCTCATATAGGTCCTTCTAAGGCGAGATCACGAGCATTCTACAAGTCATCCAAGCAAGGGTCCTTGATTGATTTGTCATCCGCAAGATTTACGTAGCGAAGATCTTGTATTTGATATTTCACATATTTGTTGTGTAATAGTCGTGTTGGTTTGGTCCACCGTGTTACGGACTCGGTATCTAGATGTGTACTGGGAAAAGTGTAAGCAACGTTGTGAAGGCTTCTCCGCCAAGTGAAGGAGTTTGTTGACATAGTGCTTGAACTCTCGAGTAGGTGACTCGGGAGTGGAGTAGGGCAAGGAAGGTGTCCTTGTAGCGAACCACTATACATCGGTTGTGTCTTTTCTTTCCTTCGCTTTACTTTATTTACTTGCTTTATCATTAGATCTATACTTTCTACATCCACAAGATCTCACATATCAACGAATCTAAAAGTTTTTGAAACTAACGTAAAATCGGCAAAACTATTCAACCCCCTTCTAGTTTTCCACAATTGGCATCAAGAGCTAAGTTTATAAAAGTTTTAAAATATAATTGTATTTTAAAAACTTTTCGATCACTATGGGTTACGAAAATTATAAGGAAAGGCAATCTATGCAAGCGACCACCACTACTTGAAACTAATGGTTTTATATATTGGAAAAATAGATTCAAACATATGTGAAGTCTAAAGATATTGATCTTTGGTACATTATTGTTGAAGGTGATTTTGAGGCTACCTCAAATGATGATAAAAGAAATTTAGTTCACATACCTCATGATAAACTAAGCGATGAAATGAAGAAAAGCTTTCTAAAAATAGTGAAGCAAAATGGTTTTATATAATGCTTTACCGAAAAAGGAATTGAAAGAATTTCTATGCTTAAAACCTCTAAAGAAATTAGGAATTCTTTAGTTGTAACTCATCATGGCAACCAACAAGTTAAAATAATAAAATTGATTTATTTGTTCAACAATATGAACAATTTTCAATATCGGACGAGAAACTATAGATCATTCATTTGCTAACTTTAATACTATTATTACATCTTTACAAGCACTTGATGAATCTTTTCTAGCCGTAATCATGTTAGGAGATATCTAAGGGCACTTCCATCAGTGGAGATCCAAGGTGACGCGATCGAAGAGTCAAAAGATTTGACAATTCTACCTCGATGAACTCATAGGCAACCCGAAAGTCTACGAGCTTGTCCTTGCTAAAGATTCCAAGCTTCAAAGGTGAAAGAGAAACACAAATCTCTTGCCCTTAAAGCCAAAAAGGCTACGAGCGATGAGGAGAATTCCTCTTCGAGTAGTGACGACGAAAATGCGCTATGGCGGTAAGGACTTCAAAAGTTCTTTAGAAGAAAGGAAGATATGTCAAACAACCGTATGACGATAAGAAAGGATTTCGGAAAAGTAAAGAGGACGAGAAGCCAAAGGATGATCGTACTTGCTTTAAATGTGGGGACCCAAACCACTTTATTAGTAAGTGTCCCAAGCGGGATGATCAAAAGGCGTTCGTGAGCACATGGGGAATGAGCGACGAGGAGGATGAAGAAATTTGTCTCATGGCAAATGACGAGGTATGTCACGAATACTATAGTAGTTCATCACTCGATGACGACTCATTGCATAATGAATATGACAAACTATGCAATATTAGCTTAAAACTAATTAACAAAAACAAACTTTTAAAGAGTCAAAATCAACGTTTAGATAAAGAAGTCATAGAATTAAAAGCAAAACTAAAACGTTTAGAAAAGGGTAAAATAGCAAGTGGTGAATGTGAACTTTGCGTTCAACTTCAAACACTAGTGGATAACTTAGATTCTAAAATTGCTAGAATGAGTACGAACACTTTAGATACAATACTCGAAGGTGTTAAATCCAGTAAGAATCAAAAGGGTCTAGGTAGTCAACAACTTGATCCATCAACTAGTGAAAGTAAAGAAACAAAATTTGTTAAGGAACTAGAAAAACCACCATTGTTGTGGCGGATCCCACGGATCCCTAAAAAGTGAACCGCTAGTGTACGAAAGGGATCCGTGGATCTGCTGTAGCAAATAGTAGCAATAACGTAGCTTCCTCATCTAGAACTGAGTTTGTTATAGTTAATAGGAAGAAACCAACTCATGTCACCACTAGACAACCACCTCCAAAATATAATCCTACTTTTGCAAGAAACAAAGCTCCATCTTTTTCAAAACCTAATTCATTTAGGAGACCTAATAACGTTTACTCGAAAAGTAACCATCAAATGGGATGAAATCCAAACATGCAAAACGGTTTTCATTTTCAAAACTTTGCTCCATGGAATGCATACTCATCTTATCCATACATGTATAACATGAATGGAATGTTTAACACTAATGGACCCATGAACAAATGGGGACCAAACTTTTGAGTTTATTATTGTTTTAGGTGTGCTTTAAGGTCGACCTAGACCCCGATGAATGGGTCAAGGATAGCGGGTGCACGAGGCACATGACCGGCAATAGGGATCTATTCTCCACATATGAATCCTTCAATGGAGGTAATGTGGTGTTTGGAAATAGCAAAAGTAGAATCATTGGTAAAGGTACGATTTTAACAAATCTCTAACCATTAACGATGTGTGTCACGAGAAAACCTAAACTTTAACCTCTTAAGTATAGGACAAATATGTGATAAAAGTGCAATGTACTTTTATTGAAACCGATAGTAAGATACTTAAAAATGGCATAACCATAGGAAGAGGAATTAGGAAACATGGAGTCTATGTCATTAAAATCGGTAATGAACCTAAAGACAAACTATGTCTTACCTCTATGGATGATACTTGACCTTATGGCATCGAAGATTGGGTCACGCCAACATGCGACTTCTTCAATCGCTATCATCCAAAGATCTAGTAAGAGACCTACCTAAGTTAAAATATGAACATCATTTTGTGATCTTTGGTAATGTAGGAAAACAAGCTCATTCGAGTCATAAAGCTAAAAACATGGTGTCCACAACTAGGTGTCTATAATTACTACATATGGATTTATTTGGTCCATCCGCTATCCAAAGTTATGGAGGCAACTACTACACTTTGGTAATAGTGGATGACTACTCTAGGTATACATGGACAAAATTTTTAAAGAACAAAGCGAAACCTTTAACTATTTTGAAATATTAAGCAAAAGATCCAAAGACAACTAGGAAGTCCCATAGTGTCTATTAGGACGAATCATGGTAGGAATTCGATAATGAAGTGCAATTCGGAGCTTTTGTGACGCTAATGGTATTACTCACAACTTCCGGCCCACGCACTCCACAATCGAATGGGGTAGTAGAAAGAAAGAATAGAACCCTACAAGAAATGAGTAGAACCATGCTTAATGAACAATCCATACCTCAAAAGTTTTGGTGTAATGCGTTGATACTTCAACGTACATACTCAATCGAGTCTTAATTAGACCAATCTTAGGAAAAACTCCATATGAGTTACTTGAGGCAAAAGCCTCGTTAAATCACTTTAGAGTCTTTGGTAGTAAATGTTTTATTCTTAACACTAAAGATTACCTTACAAAATTTGATCCTAAATCAACCGAATGTATCTTTTAGGTTACTCGCCAAATAGCAAAGCTTACGTCATATTAAACAAAGAAACAATGAAGGTAGAAGAGTCATTAAATATAAAATTTGATGAAAGTCCACCCAAACCCTCTCCACCTCTTATAGATGACGAGATTATAGAAAGTGGAGCTATAGTAATAAAGAAAAGATAAGTGAAGAAGAAGAACCTCTAAGTGATGAAATAATAAACATTAAAGAGTCCAAAGATCACCCGTAGATAAAGTCATAGGAAAACTAAGCGAGCGAACATTAAGGTCTCAAGTTCAAAACCAAAGTAACTTGTTTTGTTTCGTTTCAACCTTAGAACCTAAGAATACACAAGAAGCCATAAAGATGAGATTTGGGTAATGGCTATGCAAGAAGAACTAAATCAATTTGTTTCTAATGATGTTTGGACACTTGTCCCTCCACCTAGTAATCAAACCATAATAGGAACCAAATGGGTTTATAAAAACAAATTAGATGCAAACGGAGTCGTGTCTAGGAACAAGGCTAGACTCGTTGCTCAAGGGTATAACCAACAAGAAGGAATAGACTTTGATAAGACCTGCGCCCCCGTGGCTAGATTAGAGTCTATAAGAATACTTCTTGCGTATGCTTGTGCTAATGATCTAAAGCTTTATCAAATGGATGTCAAAAGCGCTTTTCTAAATGGTTTCATAAATGAAGAAGTATATGTAGCTCAACCTCCGGCTTCATTGATTTTGAAAACCCAAACATGTTTATAAATTAAAGAAAGCCCTTTACGGTCTTAAACAAGCTCCAAAAGCTTGGTATGATAGACTCAAGTCATTTCTAGTTAAACACAACTATACCATGGGGTTAGTTGACAACACACGTTTACTAAGAAAAGAGAGTCACATATAATCATAGTACAAATATATGTAGATGATATTATATTCGGATCCACTTGTCAAGACATGTGATGATTTCTCTAAAATCATGCATGACGAGTTCGAGATGAGTATGATGGGAGAACTTAGTTTCTTTCTTGGTCTACAAATAAAACAAGTAGAAGATGGTGTAGAAAACTAGAAGGGGGGTTGAATAGTTTACCGATTAAAAAACTTTGTTTTGAAACTTATTGAAAGATCAATTGATATTGATCTTAAGTGTGTTAATGAAATATGCAAGCAATATGTAATAAGTAAATAAGGAAAGAAATGATCAAACCACAACAAGTTGTTTATAGTGGTTCGACCTACAAGGACTATTTTTCCTTGCCTACTCCACTCCCGAGTCTCACACTCTCGAGTTTAACTTCACTAGTCAACAAGCTCCTTTCACCGCGGAGAAAACCTTTACACTTAACACACTATTTCCGACACTAAGCTAGATGTCGAGTTCTTTCCAAGGGTACAACTACTCCCACACACAATGTATTTTGAGGACTAAAATACTAACCACTCACACTCACAAGATTATGATGGTTTGATACAACAATGAAGTATGGATCAACACTAGATCATACAACACTAAACAAACAAGACTTCCAACTTCTCGTTGAAGCTTGAATATGACTTGATCTTCTTTGCTACAAAGAGATCACTAATATGATATAAACCGAGTTAGAAAGGTTAGAGAAGATATGTATGAGAGTATGTTAGAAAGGGATGAGAAACTACTTGGCTTGGCATTGCTATTTATAGCCAAATTGACGGAGGCGTCCACGGACCGCGGACCCCTTAAAAGGGTTCCGCCGTGTACCAATTTGGTACCGCTTGATCGACAAATCAAGATATCAAATCTTGCCTAAAGTCAACTCTATCTAAGTGAGATTGTGCAAGATATGAAGAGTACAAATCTTCACAAAATATCTAATGGAATCTTCTAATGATCTCCATGATGTAATACATGATGTCAAATGTTGTATTACTATTTATAGAAATATGCAAATGCTTAAGTAGTGTTTGGTTTTAAGAACCTAACACATTCTACAAACTACTATCATACATAATGATTAGAGTCATATCAAGATGTTACTAATCATAAATGTAAATGCTTGAATGATGAATATATTGTTTGAGAAAGCTTGTTTTAATATCTAATAAACTTGACAAGCTTTAAGCTTTTATAAATTAAATTTACTTTTGTCGTTAACAAAACTTAGGCAAAGATCAAAAATATAAATAACGTTTAATGACGATATTTGTATTAACAGATGGTATCTTCTTCAATCAATCTTAATACATCAAGGAGATGTTAAAGAAATTCGGTCTAGAAGAGTCAAAACCAATTAGGACTCAAATGTCATCCGACACCAAACTTACAAAAGATGAAGGCGGAGAATCGTAGATAATACTAAATATCGTGGCATGATAGGTAGTCTTTCTACCTCGCGCAAGTAGGCGGATATCATGTTTAGTGTTTGCTTATGTGCTAGGTTTCAAGAAGACCCTAAAAATCACACCTAGAAGCCGTAAAAGGATATTTAGATATATTAAAGGGTACAACACAATTAGGATTAT
Source organism: Chrysanthemum lavandulifolium (assembly GCA_022545495.1). Taxonomy (NCBI): domain Eukaryota; kingdom Viridiplantae; phylum Streptophyta; class Magnoliopsida; order Asterales; family Asteraceae; genus Chrysanthemum; species Chrysanthemum lavandulifolium. The sequence goes on along the minus strand of CM040241.1, from coordinate 146,948,529 downwards.
GGTATCCTAAGGCACGGGAGTAGAAACAATTATATATGCGATTCTAACCATGCGGTGATTACGTTGATAGAAAAAGTACAAGTGGGTATGTACTTTCATGGGATGTTGTTTATCATCTTGGTTCTCTAAGAAACAAACGGGCGTTAGCAATATCAACAACCGAAGCCGAGTATGTCTCCACCGCAAAGCATGCCAACAAGCACTATGGATGAAACAAGCGTTAGTCGACTCGACATTCATTTAAGCGACATAGCCATCCTATGTGACAACAAAGGTGTCATCGACTTAAGCAAGAATCGGTATTGCATTCTCGCACAAAGCATATAGAGATTCGACATCACTTCTAAGAGACAATGTTCAAAGGGAACATCTCTATTGAGAAGGTAACATCCGAAGACAACATAGTCGACGTCCTCACCAAACCGTTGAAGCGGGAACAATTCAACCTACTTCGTCTTGGTCTTGGTCTAATGGAACAAAGCGTCGTAACTTATTTGACTCTACAAGGTATGTAAACACTAGCCTTCTTCTTTACGAGTCTAGGATTTCTATTTCACGCACAACTCACAAACAATACGGAATTTTCAAAACCCAAGATAAGTTTTCCACTTATAATTTTTTTCAAACACATAACTACATACACATTTTCAAAGAAAATCTCTTTTAAAATTTTTCTAAAAGAATGATACCTTCCGTATCAATTTCTCACGTCTAGGACAAATCGCTTTTCATTATTAATACAAAGTAAAACCCGTTTCATTGCATCTCATGTCTTTTGAATGCTAAAGGAACACATAACTAATATGTGTTTTGGTACATTCATTTAAGCAAAATGAATTAGGAGCATTGATAACATAATATTACGTACTTATGTACTAAATGTGTGTTTTCGGGTTATCTCAATAGGATTTTTTTTTCCTCTAGTTATTTTCTTTTTCCTTTTAGAGGTCGAAAACCGTAACTCCAAATAGTTTGCATATAGGCACACACTAGGCAAAAATGTTTCCAAAGGAAAATTTTGTCTTTGCTGGATCACTGGACCCACGGATCCCAGCCTTCATCTTGGCCGGATCCCTCGAGGAAGGATCCGTGGGATCCGTGAGACGTAAGCAGTTTTACCTTCTATTCTTCTCACTTTGGATGAAAATCCACATTTGTTCATTTTTTGGAGTATGCTCTTTAATGCTTGTGTTCTCATGATCACATGCCTTATATTCATATCTAATCATTAGATTTTAATCCACATTTTGGGTCAACATTCATTACAATGCTTTGTTTTTTTATATATATAGAACTCCCAAAATGCTTGCATAATCCATCTCTTCCTCACAAACAAAATACACCATGTCATCCATGAACCCTTTAGATGAATCACCTAGTACAAACAATCATCTTCATGATACCCAAACCTTTGTACTACCACCATCAAAATACCACAATCAAACTCTAGGATATCCGCTTGCGGATTAGTATCCGATCTTGTTGCTTAGCAAAACAACCTCCAATGGTTCATCCTCAACAAACAACTCACCACAAGATGCTTCCTTTATAGCACCTCCTCATCACCAACAAGTACACCAAATTCATCACCACCTAAAGTAACTCTTTTGGAACTCCTTAAGACTCCAACAAGATCTAACCAACCTAAAGAAAAGAATTAGTCTTTTCAACACCTCACATCTCCAAATACTATTTTTCAAGATCTTGAAACATCACCACCATTAGCCCCCATCACATTACAAGAACATCTAGGTTCTTTTCCACCACCACTTACAAACATTCCGGATGTTGATCCATATTTTCCTATTTTTCCACCACATCTTCCGCATAACTCAAATCAAAATAACCCGGAAAACTTCCGCACTCTTTACCCACATCATTTACATTGTGAACATTGCCAATCCACTAGGGAAATCGCAATAGAAGTTTGGGAAGAAATGCGATTCATACTGAACCTCATACTTGATCTCATCAATACCATCACTCATTGATAACGCTACACGCGTCGTTCGGGGTCAAAGGAACTTCCTTTTCTTCGAGCAAGTTTTATAACACCCTAGGCAGTGAACCTAATCGTTGTAGTGTATTATTAGGGTAAGCCATGGGTATTGATATCTTTCTCTAGGGGAATAGGAATGCTAGTGAGAAGTTACTACGCTAAGGTTGGGGTTGAGGAAGATTATTTTTATCTTTTATGATTTTTAAGGAAAGGAAAGGTACGAATCTCGGGTTTGGATTTGGGGGTTGGTATTACTACCGATTACTCTACTTATCTAATTATCTAATCTAAGGTGTATGTAGTCTATGTCTAGTTATTGTGTGCTCGTATGATAGTTTAAAGATGTGTTTACTTAGGTTTTACTACTCCTTAATTATCTCCTATTGGTGGTTGAATTGTCACGTCCTTATTCTTAGTTGCGTTGTGTGTCTAAGGTTGTAGGGTATGCGTTTCTCCCTAACTCTTTGAACTTACCAAAGGGTCTCGTCTACAAAACCCACTAGGGATAATAAACTCTTACTCTAAGGCACTCTTTGGATGGTTTAGCTTACAACTACTCAATGAGTTATATTCTAAGGTTCACAAAGATTTAATCAAGCATTAAGTACACAACGAATGACCTATCGCATTACTAGATCATTAATCAACTAAGATAAGAAACAACCAATCAATATTCAATAATTAAGTTTCATATTCCCTAAGAAAACACACAAATAAATTAGCCGGACATGGAGAACATGCAAGCATACACACAAATAATTAAAGACATAATTGTATTAATGAAGTAAAACACTTATCTTGGTGGATAGGGTATCGAACCCTAAAATACTGTACAAGACAACCTTGGTTGGTTTAGGTTTTACTCCAAAAGACTACACACCAATCTTGAAAAATTGATTCTATATATAAGATTACATGTGCGATGGCGTCACCTTATGTTTTGTGACGCCGTCGGTCGCCGTCATTAGGGTTTCGTCTTGGCCACGTTAGACTTGCAACGGCGTCACCTTATGCTTATGGACGCCGTCTCTTGACCGACGCCGTCTGGATTGCATCTAGGCCGTCCGAGTTGCGACGACCTACTATTTTATAACTTGACGTCACTTGAAAATAGGAGTTATGGCTTATGTCCCGTCACAAAATCCTCCGAAGGCGTCGCGATTAAGCGTTGGCCGTCACCTTATGTTTTCATGACTTTGAGTGTCTCGATTCGACTTTGGCCATTTTCTTCATATATTCGCCTTTTCGTCCAAATAAGTGCCATTCCAGCATTTTGCCTTCAAGAGACCTAAAAGTGAAAATGAACGATATTAAGCAATAACGGATACAAAAGTGATCAAATAAGGGCTTAAACGACCCTCAAAAGGTACCTTTTAAAACCTTATCAAATATCCTACACTTGGTATTTGCTTGTCCTCAAGCAAATGTGCTTTAACCAATTAATTTATAAGTTAGGGTCATGAAGCATTGGTTTAAAACATCCACAACACATATAAGCCCATAAAAGTCATAACAAGCACGCAATTTACATACTAGCACCTCACATGGGGTGTTTGGATACTCACATCTCTCTCGGTGTATATGAAATATAACAAATTGGAAATGGAAGATAAACACTCATTAACCGTTCCTAGTACATAGATTACCATAGGCTTTAGAATAGATCAAACCTCCATCGCTTTGGCGTAAGCACCTAGGAAAGACTATCAAAGAGGTCTTTAAAGGGTTGTAACGTAAGGCTTACGGTAGGGAAACAAAGGGTTTGGTGGGATAGGCTATATAGTGGTGGCAAGTCAAAAATCTCTATGTTAAATGAATACGAAGAATGGCGTTGCTAAGCCAAGACTCGACACTTTAGAATCTAGCTAATCGAAATAAACAAACATAAATTTAAAGGATAGATGTAGGATGGTAGCAGTATGGTTTTTTTTTTTTTTTTTTTTTTTTTTCACTATATTTTTTCTTTTCTCTTTTTCTATTTTTTCGATTTTTTTTTCATACACTTTTACTCTACCATCCTCTACGGTAATATAAAAATGATAGGGATTTATAGGCACATTTTTTTTTTGATTTTTTTTTTCATACACTTTTACTCTACCATCCTCTACGGTAATATCAAAATGATAGGGATTTATAGGCACATCCCTACACTTGAGTTTTTATTATTCTAACACTAATTTGACCCGAATTGAAAAGATCAAAACACTTGGGGTACATTATTATGCAAACAAAGGGAATTTGAATTTAACGTTCACTTCCCGTCATTTCATAAACTTTAACTTTTCCCATGAATCTCAATCGTCCCAAAACTGTATACAAATGATATGACTCGACTTAGCAACTCATGCAAGCAACCAGATAATTGAACTAAGGGTTTAGGGTGATAACAATAATGCACTAAAAGTGAGTGTATACAAGGTAGGCTAAGGCGATTTGGGTGTATATTTGGGGGTGGGGTATAAACAATGCTCTTCATTGATATTCCAGAAAAATCAAAACATCACGAGAACCGCGAAAAGGATAGGCTCGAGGGGTTACCTAGGGGTATCGTGTACTAAAGATGAGTACAACGCAAAGGTGTGGGAATTACTCAACCAATGTGGAAAAAGTAATTATATTACGGGTATCAAACAAGGGTTATCCTAATGCCTCTTATCATTTAGTTATTCCTAACTACACAAGTGTAGTCTTACTAGCGATCTCGGAATGCATCACAAAACAAGTTCTAGAATCTAATATACTACCGGTTCACACTCTAAGCATTAAAGATGAATGCTTTAATTCCTACTAATCTAAGGGTGATCCTCACATTTTGGGTGGAATTTAGGTGGTAAAGGGTTTTTGTGCTAGTCATGCAACTTCCTATCCGTGAGACGCTTTTGTTAAGACTAATAGCCCACTCCTATATATCATGAAAATTTTAAATTTGGTGCCAAAATTACCCTAACCGACATATTCTCATGGTTTATTACACAAATACAATTGACAAAGCAAATATTCAAGGATAAGCATAGTTTCAAAGTTCCTGCTTTATTTTCCTTCCTACATTTAAACCGAACATTGTCCCCAATGTTCCCGAAAGTATCAAAGTTATGATAATGGAAGGTAATTAAAAACGAAAGAAACTAGTACTCCCCTGATTATCTCGGTAGGATCCGTGTGTGAAGTAGTGGTTAAATCCTTTCCAAGAAGAATTTATGCGTGAAAAGCTCCTTCCAATCTTATGTAACTTCTTTTTGATAAATTAAACCTGCACACTTGAAGAAAACAAACGAAACCTTCGCGTAAAATCGGCGGTAATAATATATATAAGACTCGATTTAAACTAGGATATAATGCTTGTGGAATGGATGTTTCTGAAATTTCGGAAAATTAAGACCGGAAAATTCCAAAAATTTTAAGTAGCTCAGAAAACGAGAAAAAAGTAATCTGTTGTTTTTACTCCTTCCTGACGCCCATGACTACAATGGCGAGGTCTTATTTTCAGGTGCTCGTTTTGAATGTTATGCTAGTTCTCCATTGGAAGCTGAAGCTAAAGCCGTTCATTGGGCTATGAGTCATGCACTTAATAGAGGGTACTCTAACGTTATATTCGAGACAGACTCATTATGTCTAGTTAAGGCGCTCCATAATAAAGTCATCTTGCTTGAAATTGCGAGTCTTTTCTCAGAGATATTGTCACGTTCAATGGCTTTCAACGATTGTAAGTGGTCTTTTGTTAAAATTGAGGGAAATAGGGTAGCTCATAGCATAGCTTCTTTGGCGTTGAGTTGTTCTAATGAGTTTATATTAGTCGGTAGTGTTCCAATGTATGGATGACTAAAGATGTAATCTTATCTAATATGAAATAATATTCCTTCCTTTTTATCAACACAAAAAAAAAAAAGAAAAAAAAAACTATTAAAGAAAAATATTTGGTGGCCTTACCTCATCGTTTTCTCTTAGCAGCCCTAAGACTTTAGTTTCATTTTCACCTTTTACCTTAACGAGTGTTGGAAAACCCGCGACGCACGTGGGATTGCTAAAGGACTTACTTTGCAACGACATTTAAACCTCGGGGTTGTTTTGCCAAGTTCGAAAGATTATTAATGTTAAAGGACTTACTTTGCAACGACACTTGAACCTCAAAAATTTTTTTCGCCGAGTTAGCAAAGTTTGCAATTAATGCAAATGTTTTGCAAAAGTTGTTCCTGCCTTTTAGTATAATATAGTAATTAATGTCTCCACATTTTAATGGTACTTAATGAAATTTGTCTCTATCATATCCCCTCTGTATATATCAGTATATCACCAAATATTTATGAGTAAACACTTCAGGATACTGTCAATGTGAGAGAAGATATGCACGCGCGAATTGTAGCAGGTGTAAAGTATGCACGCCGGAAGGGTTGCGGGTTAGAAGCAGAGGGGTCTCGGATGGGTGTGCAATAGGTGCCATCGTACAGGGCCTCTACTTAAACGGGGCCACATTTTTATTAGTTTTGCATATAAGTACGCATAATATCAAACATATATATGATTCATATTGTTCAAATTTATATGCAATTTCTCTTTAGGTTACCAGTGTAATAGGGCCACTTTATTGTTATTGCATAGGGTCACCGAAAAGTACGAGACGACCTTGGTTAGAAGTACGCATGCTTTCTTTCCTTAAGCTACTTTCACTTTAGAGCATGCACATCCATAACTTGAGTTATAGTTTAACACTTGCCACGTCAGCGCCACATCAGCTTTAATATTTCACCTTAACATCCCAAAAAACACACACATCAATAACATCCCAAGTTAAGCTTTAACATTTCACCTTAACATCCCCAAAAAACACCCACATCCATAACTTTAAAAAAAAAATTAATGGTGATAACGCCGTTAGGGCCCTAACGCAGCCGGCTTAATGCCCAAATAACGCCGGAGGTCCATTGGGTAACGCCCCATAACGCCCGTTAAGTCCCTTCTAACACCCGTTAGGGCGTTATGGATGTGCATGCTCTTAGAGCTAGCGAGGTTGAGGTTACTCAATAAGGTTAGTGAAGGACCTTGAACATTGTTATTTGGACTAAGACGCAATGCTTTAGGTTTAGATGGCTCAAACTTGGTTTCTCTCAGAATCTGACCTTTTTTGACATACACAAGGTAGCATGATCGAGTTCATAAACGTACAAAATCTAACTTATATGCATGTTTGTATGTCCAAGTAAAAGTAACAGATAAACTATTATCATGTGATCAACTAGTAACTTAAGTCAAATTACTGCCATGAACAACATAATTTGCATAACTAAGTTCGCATGTATCCACATGAAAGAAGCTCACTGGGATATTCGCACGTATTAATAATCTATTCAAAATCTTAAATTAAACATTGAGGTCACCCATCTAGAACAAATATAGTCTTTTACCTAACCCCAATACCCAAATGAGACTATAAAATATACAAATGCATACAAAACCCATTAAGAATTAGCACATATACATCATCAAGAACAAACATGGGAGAATCTAAAGTCAACCATTTGCTCTTCATGATCACATTCATCCTAATCTCCATGGCCACCAATACCATCTGTAGACGCGTAAGAACAACCGGCCCTTTTTATAATTTACCAACTAGCATTTTGCATTTACGTTCCTAACATTTTGCTTCAAACATTACAGGATAACTCAGATTGTGTGTACACTGTCTACATACGAACCGGTTCAGTTTGGAAAGGTGGGACAGACTCTATAATCACTTTGACACTATACGATGCAGCAGGCCATGGCATTCGTATCAATAACATCGAGACATGGGGTGGCTTGATGGGATCAGACTATGATTACTTTGAAAGAAGCAATTTGGATATATTTAGTGGACGAGGACCGTGTTTGACAGGGCCACCCTGTGAGATGAACATAACGTCGGATGGGAGTGGATCACACCACGGGTGGTACTGTAACTATGTTGAGGTGACTAGTACTGGAGCTGATAAGCCGTGTGCACAGCAGGAGTTTGAGGTGGAGCAATGGTTGGCTACTGATACATGGCCGTATGAGCTCACAGCTATCAGAAACTACTGTGATAATTCTTTGACTGGTCGGAGAGATGGCGGTCATCATGTGATACTGGAGGCGAACTCCTCATCGCTGGTTCGTGTGGGGAAATGATTAGAGATTAAGAGATGATGTGACGAGGTTAATACATATTAAATGGTGCGTCTATGTATGCTCAGTTGTTCACTAGTTTGCAAGAAATAAATGGGAATGGATATAAGTATGTCTGTAAAGGCATGTTGTGTACACAGCTTGTAATATCTGCAGAAACTATAGAAAACTTTGAGAAAATGTTCAAAAAGATCTGAGTTATCTAAGATCCTAATTCTTAGCTATAGCTTCTTAAGTTGCAACTTTCTAGCAAAATTGTCACGTTGCACAACTTATAAATGTTTATAGATGTTCAGTCACTTTTATCACCATATTGCGTTTGATATATTTCACCCATTTCAACCATTCACTTCCATCCTTCAAGGTGCTGAAAGGTTCTCAAACAAAACAATCAAGCACTAAATAGTAGTGTTCAAAGTGTATTCGCACAGAACTTTTATTTACATAATCAATTCACTAGCTTATATACCTTAAATGTTCTAATCACTAGAAACACAGTTGTCAAAAGACACTAATAGGTAAGGTAAAGCATTAGTATACCTGTCTGCAATTATGTTTTGCATAGTATAGAACATACTTAGCAAGGTGCTTCACTTTGGTCATTGCACCTATTTTTGTCCTGTTTTGGCCACACACACAAAAAATATTTATGAGAAGTGTCCATCTGATTACAGATGCAACTTCTCCGTTTTACCTTAATTACAATCAGATATTACCCTTTCACCCTTCAGCAAGTATGACAAAATAATAACTCAGCAGCATTCAGATCAGTGCATACATTTATAATCACCCGTCAGTTGCGATCTGGACGCCGTCGAGTTATCCTTACAAAAGCGGTATGTGATTTTCGAAAAATTCGGAAAATTTACATCTTTAGAATCTGGAAAATTTCGCAAAACATCCATTATGACTCGATACAAGCATTTGACTCGAACAAACACACATATATATCTTTTAGTTAATTGTTATTCTCATGTTTACGTTTCTTTTGAAAACGTGTGTAATCCTCCCTACACTTATCCCTTATGTAAAAAACATTTATATGCAATTAAGACGAGGTTAAAAACAAAACAAAGCATTTTTACAAATTTAAACATGAGAATAAGCAATCAATAAAAGACATATGACACTAACAAGCAAACAATTAAGCATGGGTTGCCTCCCACGAAGCGCTTTTCTTTATTTAAGAGTCTTGTAGCTAGACTCGTAGTCGTGCTCCTACGTAACTTCATTACCGCCATCTCCTTCCTCATGATGGTCTCTATTGGGGGATTCCATGTTGTAGAAGTGCCCTATGATGCACTTCTCTAAGAGTTCATCCTCTCCCCAATCGGTCCTATATTTCGATCCTAGGTTCAAGCAATCCTTATAGAATCCGAAAATCTTAGCCATAACATACTCTACTCCTTTTTCCCTATCCTCATCATTCCTATAATAGACCGACAGTTTAAGTTCCTTTTCATCATTAGAGACTGATGAAAACTTCTCAATCTTAAACGGCATTTGGTAAGCTATGTCATCGGTCTCATCCTTGAATCGCACTACTCCTAACGAGGGATCATAGGTCATCCCGGTGCTTTCTATGAAAGGTTTTCCTAGAATAACGTGGGACAAGCTAGGGTCTATGGCCGTGCTAATATCATCCACAATTATGAAGTCCGTAGGAAACGTGAAACTTCCTACATAAACGGGCAATCCTTTAATTCTACCAAGAAAATTGCACTTAACCCTAGGATTATCGGGGTCTTGCCTAGTTGGAATAGGCTTCTTCATTACCCAATTGTAGTAGGTGCTAGTCATTATATTGATTGAGGATTTGCGATCAATGTAGGCATTTGCCACAAAAAGATGTCCTATGCAACATGGTATGTTAAGATTCCAAGGGTTCCCAAACTTGATTCTAGGGCTTTTCCTAACATACATGTGACGGAGGTCACGCACTAAGTGAGGGTGGCGAGATAGTTCTTCTTCCGTAGGAAACTTATTGAAATAGTCATTGTCTACTTCATCTACTTCCTCGGTTGTTTCATTATTCTCAAGTGTATGGTCCTCTTCGTCATTTGTTTCATGAGGTTTCACTAAGGCGATGGTATTGACGAATTGAACGTGCTTAGCTAGCTTACTTGGGTCCTTAATCTCTACACCGGAAGGCTTGGGAGTTGAGATAGCACTAACCTTCCTATCACTATTGGTTATGGATTTCAAAAGGTTGTCTATCTTCCTATCCATTTCGGCTTGTTGTTGGTTAAAGCGGTCCGAGAGCTTAGCTATTTGGGTTTCTTGGGATGCAACTAGGTTTTGCAACATCCCCTCGATGTTTTGTTGGTTAGGACCTTGAGGTGGGGGCCATGAAAAATCATTGGAAGTAAATTCCTTGGTTTGTCCCCAATAGAAGTCGGGCTTGCCCTTCCATGCTTCTCGGGTTTTATTGAAATTCCTAGGTCCGGATGTTGTAGGGAATCTTCCTCCCGTTCCATTAATACGTGAGGATGCGTAGTCAACGGAAGCATGTTCGGGGGATCGGGTGCAAGTGCGCGTGTTATGAGGATCATAAAACGGCTTGCACGAAGAAGAAACTTTGCTCACATGGCGTGAAGACTTAGGGTTTTCGTAGGAACTCATTAAGAATTTAACTTGATCTTCAAGTTCGATCATCCTACGGTCGGAAGATTGTGAGTCAATGGGAGGCAAGGAGATTGCCTTAACGGTTTTGGGCAACTCACGGGGGTCATTCCAACTTCCGTTGTCATAGAGAGCAAGGTCCTCTATTATACCCCATGATTCTTCCGCGGTGAGATCACTAAGTTTTCCACCGGCCACTTGGTCAATGGATCGCTTGGTGGGGAAGTTGACATGATCATAAAAGATTTGGATTTGGAGCCAAAGATCAATACCGTGATGAGGACTTTATGAAGTAAGTCCTTTAATCGAGTCCATGCTTCGTAGAGATTCACCCACGGCGTTGTTGGAACATCAAGATGTCATTCCTAACCTTAGTGGTTCTCCCGGTGGGAAAAATTGAGCAAGGAAGCGAGGTAAGATCATCCCAACTTGTGATGGAGCCGAGGGAAGTCGCTCAAGCCAATTACTAGCTTGGTCCGTAGAGAATTGGAAGAGACGCAGCAGCGTAGTCTCTCGAGTAGTAGCATCAAGGTCGATGGAATCGACAATTTTAAGGAAATCCCTAAGATCTTGATTTGGATCTTGAACGAAGTCCATGGAAAGCACATCCGTTTGCACCAACCGGATGGTGTCGGATCGCAGGGCAGTAGTTTAGGCTTGGTCGGGAAGCTCAATGGTGTTCCTATAGCCTAAGTGGCTTGGTCTTGAGTATTCACCAAGAGTGCGGGCTCTTGGCGGGTCAATTGGTGGTGGGTTGATGAATGGTGGGTGGTTATCACCTTTCATGATGAAAAGTGATGGGATTACGAACAAAGGTCACGAAGAAGGGGATAGACTATGAAAAAGCTAAAATGAGAAAAATTTACTTGATAGGAATCAAGTAAAGAAACCTAAACGAGGTGGACTACTAACTAGCTATTCTATTCCCGCGGCAGCAGCGTAAAAACTTGATAACGCTACACGCGTCGTTCGGGTCAAAGGAACTTCCTTTTCTACGAGCAAGTTTTATAACACCCTGGCGGTGAACCTAATCGTTTAGTGTAGTATTAGGGTAAGCCACATGTATTGATATCGTTCTCTAGAGGAATAGGAATGCTAGTGAGAAGTTACTACGCTAAGGTTGGGGTTGAGGAAGATGATTTTTTTATCTTTTTATGTTTTTTAAGGAAAGGAAAGGTACGAATCTCGGGATTTGGATTTGGGGGGTTGGTATTGCTACCGATTACTCTACTTATCTAATTATCTAATCTAAAGTGTATGTAGTCTATATCTAATTATTGTGTGCTCGTATGATAGTTTAAAGATGTGTTTACTTAGGTTTTACTACTCCTTAATTATCTCCTATTGGTGGTTGAATTGTCACGTCCTTATTCTTAGTTGCGTTGTGTGTCTAAGGTTGTAGGGTATGCGTTTCTCCCTAACTCTTTGAACTTACCAAAGGGTCTTGTCTACAAAACCCACTAGGGATAATAAACTCTTACTCTAAGGCACTCTTTGGATGGTTTAGCTTACAACTACTCAAGGAGTTATATTCGAAGGTTCACAAAGATTTAATCAAGCATTAAGTACACAACGAATGACCTATCGCATTACTAGATCATTAATCAACTAAGATAAGAAACAACCAATCAATATTCAATAATTAAGTTTCATATTCCTAAGCAAACACACAAATAAATTAATGGGACATGGAGAACATGCAAGCATACACACAAATAATTAAAGACATAATTGTATTAATGAAGTAAAACACTTATCTTGGTGTAAGATAGGGTTTGGAACCCTAAAATCTTGTACAAGACAGCCTTGGTTGGTTTAGGTTTTACTCCAAAAGACTACACACCAATCTTGAAAATTCGGATTCTATATATAAGATTACATATGCGACATCGTCACCTTATGTTTTGTGACGCCGTCGGGTCGCCGTCATTAGGGTTTCGTCTTGGCCACGTTAGACTTGCGGCGACGCCACCTTATGCTTGTGACGCCGTCCTCTTGACTTCGAAGCCGTCTGGATTGCATCTAGGCCGTCCCGAGTTCGACGGCCTACTCTTTTATAACTTGACGTCGTCACTTGAAAATAGGAGTTTGGCTTCGTCCTGTCACAAAATCCTCCGACGGCGTCAGTTAAGCGATGGCGCCCGTCACCGTATGTTTTCAAAGACTTTGAGTGTCTCGATTCGACTTTGGCCATTTTCTTCATATATTCGCGCCTTTTCGTCCAAATAAGTGCCATTCCAAAGATTTTGCCTTTAAGAGACCTAAAAGTGAAAAGGAACGATATTAAGCAATAACGGATACAAAAGTGATCAAATAAGGGCTTAAACGACCCCTCAAAAAGGTACCTTTTAAAACCTTATCACTCATCAAAACCTCCATCCATAAACCTTATGCAAGCATTGACGAAATCATTACTACTATTTTCTATTTTTAGTACTTTTTCATTTGAGTCATTTTCAAGAACAAGTCTTGTTCTTATTTTTACATGCTTGTAAGTGGTATAAATACCACTACTATTTGTTGTTTTATTACAAGGCGTTGTTTACATACCTTGGCTCCCAATCTAGATTCTCGGCAATCGCAAGATTATTTAAGCATGTTACTAACCTTTCTTTTGTAGGATTTTATTTTCTTCACTGACGCCCAAACAAGGGAGCTACCATCAAGGGAGTAAGAAATACGTAGACTATTTTTCTTCAAGGTTAACTTTTGTTTCGACAAAAGGGGAGAAGAAGTAAAACTTAGGGGCTTTCGGCTTTCAAAATTTACATCTATTCTTAAGTTTTACTCATCATAACATTATGTTTTATCATCAACAAAAAGGGGGGAGATTGTTAATACAAATAAACCGTAAAACCGTTTATTAATATTTTGCGATCTCTTTGTGTTTTGTTGATAACAAATATAATGTTATCTTAAGTATAATTATAAGGATACATGTTAGTTTTGTAAAGCATTTACATATAGCCATTTAAATACAAAAATGTAGCAATTAAGCATTTGTTGTAATAGTTCATTAGGATGGGTAAAAATCATAACCCATGGACCATAACCCATGGATCTTAACCCATACCAAGAAGACTAGATACAATGTATACTTAGATACATTGAATCTAAAGATAACCCATGGACCAACCCATAACCCATGACCCATAACCAAAAACCCATGGGCAAGAGAGGCGTTCCACGGATCCCTAGGATTACACTAGAGCGGATCCCAAGTGGAAGGGATCCGTGGGATCCGGGGAACAGTGAAGAAGTTTGCCTATAAATAGAGAGCCATTTCTTCATTCTAACTAACCCTCTTCTTACTAAATCTCTCAAAGACTCTCATTCTCTTCTAACATATAGATCACTTGATCTAGAGAGTTGTTCTTCTTTCTTTCTATTGTGATCCTCATATAGGTCCTTCTCAAGGCGAGATCACGAGCATTCTACAAGTCATCCAAGCAAGGGTCCTTGATTGATTTGTCACTCCATAAGATTTACGTAGCGAAGATCTTGTATTTGATATTTCACATATTTGTTGTGTAATAGTCGTGTTGGTTTGGTCCACCGTGTTACGGACTCGGTATCTAGCTTTGTACCGGAAAAAGTGTAAGCAACGTTGTGAAGGCTTCTCCGCCAAGTGAAGGAGTTTGTTGACATAGTGCTTGAACTCGAGTAGGTGACTCGGGGAGTGGAGTAGGCAAGGAAGGTGTCCTTGTAGCCGAACCACTATACATCGGTTGTGTCTTTTCTTTCCTTCGCTTTACTTTATTTACTTGCTTTATCATTAGATCTATACTTTCTCTACATCCACAAGATCTCACATATCAACGAATCTAAAAGTTTGAAACTAACGTAAAATCGGCAAAACTATTCAACCCCCCCTTCTAGTTTTCCACAAAAATCACTAGCATGCTTCATGGATTTTATATCCTAAAATCTCGACATCACATGAGCTCCGTTCATTTATCTTTTAGACGCATATCGATTACTTATTATATTGCCAGACTAATAGATATTATATACATTATTAGATCCACCACATGAGAACATATCTCCTTATGATTATTTTCATGTCTTTACAAAATATTGTGTGCCATTAGTTATGCCTTAAACACGAAAATTTCAATACTTTAATTTCGCTTTCTCATAAAGACCGATACATATCCAATAATTTTACACATTCATATGTACGGACTTCAAGTCCTAGTAACCATGTCTCATCATAAGAGACTTCACTCTTTTCATTACTTCTTTGCGTTTTTACATCTTATGACCACTCATTTATACATCTGCACTTCCTGCAGGTATGCTTCCATGATCCTCACCATGATTATAACGCTATCTTATTTATTTACATAATCATTACCATATCGACGTCGATTCGTTACTTTTCGATTCCACACTTTACTAGACAATATATTCTATCATTTGTTGAGATCTCAAAGTTTTTCATGTACCCGGAGTTTTCAATAACCTTCTTGTCTAGTTTCTCTTTAAGAGAATATTATGGGGTCTTTATTACCTCGATTCGACCATCTTGATTTTATTGCTCCAATTTATCTCTTCATTCGAGGACTTTTATTTGGAATCGATTAGTCTATCACGTTGCAGACGTGACATAGACTTACTATCAATCATTTTTCTTAATGTTGGGACACACATTTTAATTGGAGCATTAGCAGCGTATATATGATCTAGTCACTTTATCATTTATTTGTTGGCAAGATGCGAATTCATATTTTATCATTTAAAATTACATGCCCCATAAACTAACAGTTTTGTTCTCATAATTATTGGCTTTGCAATCAACTGAAGACGTTTTATGAACGTTTCAACAAAAGCAATTTGCGTACGAACATGAGCTACTTTTAAGTTCGACACTTATTCCAATAATTGCCCAACATATGGAAGTATTCACCACCATTTTCAAAGATACAATATGGAACATGCTCGCATTTTATAAGACGAGCCATTCATTACGCTAATCTTAAGTAGCGTCTTTAATGATCATTTTGACGATGCATCGATTTTAAAACTCAAACTGATCCACATGATGGATGTATAGACCTACATGCATACATCCCCTTTGTATTTTTTTTCAAAACCTTATCTATACTACTTAAAGCTTATCCCCCTTAATTTAATGTGCAAGGGGGGTTGTGCACACAATTAAGTACGGTACAAACATGCTAAAGCTTCACAAAAGTTCTCAAATGAATGTCCATAATCATGTGCAACTCCAAAGAATACAAACAATCTTGGAGTTACACGAATCATAAATATATGTATACAAAGTTGGTTGATTTGCTTTTGTGATTAAGTACATTGATTATAATTACAATAACATTTAAAGTGTCTCTTGATATCTCTAAGATAGTTACATATAGTGCCTTTATAAATAGCAAATTTTTGGAAATATGCTTAAGTTACCCGCACGAGAACCAGATTATGGAATATTTTCTCATATACCTCATCCTAACAGGCGTGGTTAATTGCAATGTTAATTGCATGAGCTCTTCAGAGCACCTGTTTGCTCCTGTTTCTTAAATTCATATTATGTTTTGCTCCTGTTTCTTAAAGTCATATTATGTTTTTATATCTAATCTTCTTTGACATAGGACGGTGATCAACCTGACCGCCTACATTGTTTTCGCATCTTGAGGATCATGTAGTCTGTAATCGATTCGTAAATAGGTTAGTATATCTTTCGATTATGTGTATATAAGTTTTATGCTAAAAGAGGTACCATGCATCTTTTGAGTTAATATATGAGACACATCTATATCGTATAGTTGCTGCTTGATGACTATAATTGGTTAAGAGCCATAACATGTTGCTATCCAAGAAACATTACTCTCATCAATAACAATCACACAGTAATCCATCTATTGTAGATAATTCAACCATTATCTGGATGTTTGCCATCATTCTCTACAAAATTGAGACTGTCTATTGTGTAAATGAAAGTCAAATATTGGTTTTGTAGGTTAAAATGTAAACGTGTTGTGAGCAAAGAAGAAACAAACTAATTGTAGCCTAAACCCCGGGTTTGTTCTACTATTGATTTGCGTTGTTTTTAATGTCTGCTATTGAATGATGTATATCTGTTAGGTCACTAGTTTTACAACACAAGCTTATAAGAGAAGAGATAAGGCGATTGAACAAGTAAACCAAACACACACACACAAGTATACTAGACCGGTTATGCGTAGAGTGTAGTGAAAGATAAAACTTGAACAACCAACCTTCAAATGAAGGTTATTACAATGTATTTATAGGCAAGGAGCTAGGGCAACACTCCCTCTCCTTCCCTATTCCTTATTGGGCTTGGGCCTCAGCTTATGGGCCTTCTACATAAGCTGGACCTTAAACAAACATAAAGGCCATAACAAAGCTACCTATTACATATGAAATATAAATACTTGAAATACTGTTTAGGAGTGATTCCAACAATCTCCCCTCAAGTATATATGAATGTAAACGGTGAAGGCGTTGATGTAATAGTAGTCGTGACGCCTTCCGCATTCTTCTTTCTTGTGAGAGGAATTGCCTTGATTCAAACAATCTCCCGGTGTAGAGATAGTTATCTTTAAGCGGTTAAGCTTGACGTCATCTTTAACTTTGTTCTTTGATCATTTGTTCTTTGTGGTGAAAGTGATAGTATGTTGTTGTGCGCATCGGCCCGCTTCAGTGCCTCCGCTTCACGCTCCAATGTCTCCACGTCATTCTTCAACATGCTCACACGCCTATGACGTTGGAATTCAATATCGATGAAGTTCTCTAAGTCTTTAACTTTGTAGATTCTTTGGTTAGACGAAGAATCATTCGACGGTTGTGTTGCTTTTGAATAGAACTTCCATTAGTGATGATGTTGGCGTGAGCATGAGAAGAGTCAAGACGATCATTCCGCTCCGAGCTTCCATAAGAAGAAAACATTGCAAACGGTTAGAAATAAGCGGATTCCGCACTTACAAGTTTGAACTTCGAGAGTGTTAATGAGATAGTGTGAAAACACAACTCTAATTCCTACAAAGGCCGTTCTGAACTGAGTCCCACAAGTGAGATAACGCGATGTACCGAGGTACATCTACAGATTCAGATGAGTCGCCGAGGTACACCAAGCATCACCTCACGATCAGTAGACCGTTTGAGACACTCCGCGTAATCCACGGGAGTTACCAAGCGACTGCAATGTGGTCGTTTGATGTTGACCCGGCAGAGTTTCCATTCAATCACCGAGGATCACGGATGTGAACCTCTCATAAATGTTCTCGACATTGCTAAGATCCGTGAAGGACTCGATATGAACCATCGAATCATCAAGATCTTATTTGTTGATCAACAAGTGATTAAATGTCAAGTGTTCCTAAGAGATCTTTTGATGAATCTCGTGGCTCTAGACTCAATAGTGCGTTTTGGTTTTCTGGCGGAGACTAGGAGAGGGTCTCTTCTTCAATACCAGCGATCTCAAGAGAAAGCCAATAGGTTATGTAGGGTTCCCCGTGAGAATGAAACAAGTTTCGTTGAGAGAAACTTGAGTGGCTAAGAAGGTTTAGTGCATGCGCCACCGGGTCCATGACGACTTTTAATCTTCAATACCGGTGTCACTAAGTGACAACCAAGAGTATATGAATTGAACCCGTGTCCGCGCCCTAAGTTGAATAACTGGAGGGCTATTTCTTTTCACCCTTTACTTTACATTTCTTTTTGATTCTTCAACTCCTTCTTTCTCCGATTCTCATTTTCTCCTTTTATAATCATTCCTAAGGACTTCTAACACTAACTAATGGTAGTGTCCTTGGGTAGATCCTCCGACTCTGGCGGATCATAGGACGGTTATTCCTAACCTTAGTCACCTTATAACCCATGACTATCCTATGTTTGCCATTATAACCATCGTAAGTAAAAATTATCTCTCAAAGGGTTTGTAGATGAAAACATGTTTGAACCACGTGAGAGATAAGTTTTGCATAAATACTCCCTCCACATGTGCTTAATAGTTTTAATGGTTAAATGCACGGTGAGGAAAGAGCGCGCACTTTATGAATTGATCCACTAAAGATAGACAATCTCCGCGAGACACGGTTACGTTGAATAGTTAAAGAGTTGCATTGTCGACTTTTAGGTGACAACTAACTCTAATAACTACCTTGAAGGTGTAGACAAACCTTGGAAGGTTGTCAAACCCGTCGAGTTCATGTCTATCAAGAGCTTCTCGAATGGTACTTTCTACTTGGACAAGTCCTTTGCGAGACACGCTTACATCACTAGCGAACTAGCTTGAAATTATTTCCGTCCGTGACAAGTCTTTTCGAGTTGCGCATGCGATTAAGGATCGTCAATTCATTGGTTAAGTCTTTGCACACGAGAAAGCCAAGGGCTTGCACATGTTGCTTTACAAAACATATTTCTTATCACACAATTTTCTCCCCTCAAAATGGCATTTAAGATGTTATTTTTGAAACATTTTGAGAATAATTATGACCATTTTGAGTGTTGCGGGAAGAGTGACCACGTGAACAATTTGTGAACAAAGTTTTCATCAAATACTCCCCTCAACGAGTGATATAGACGGTTGAGGTTTGGAAATCATATGGGAAGTACTTGTCTTTTGAGCAAAACCTTGAAAAGTGAAAGGTTTGATAGGTTTTACTCAAAATAAGAAGCTTTCGCTTCTTTTATAAGGATTGTGGCACCGAGGCGCACCACGTGGTCCTTTCTTGATGACACGGGTTGTACATCGTTATGTGTGCACAAGCCATTCACATATATAATCATGCATCCAAAATCATATGAAGGAAACAAATCAAGGGGTACTGGGAAGTGCGGTGATGTTCCCGAGTGCGCGGGCGTTGAAAGCCGGTGATGTTTATCCCGGTCTACCACCAACATAGCTCTCCAGCGTCGAATCGATCCTTCGAACAACCGCTCATCAATCATGGTGATGATCCTTTTCACATCCCTTCTATCCCGAGAGTTCCAGTAGCTAGATTCCCAACCTTCAAGCGTATATCCTTCAATCTGTATGCCAATCCATCCCTAACCATCTTCAAGGTATGATCCCGAATTTATGGAGCTCACGACACGCCATTAAGCGGTTCTGCGAAGTTCACCGTGGTAAACAATGCCGAAAGGGTTCCGATGAGCGTTAGTTGTTTGAGTGGTTGATGTCGGGAAGATCAGGCGTGGTGGAGTGAAGTTTACACGTTTCGATATGATTCAACAACCATCCGGATATCTTCGACACGTTCTTTGATCACAATGCGCCTAATGAAGATGAGAACCGACTTGATGAATTCACGTTGAATTTCGTCGAGAATTGTCTCATACGACCACCGCACTTTGGCAAGGTACATGTCTTCGATGTCGTTGAGTGACAAGTTCTCAAAGTCGACCTCCGAGAATTCATAGTCCTGTTCATCTTGTCGTTTGACTATGATATTCTTCAAGAATGTGTAGTCCCACTTAGACTTGAGATCAATGTGTTTGATGGCCACGATGTTCTTTGAGCAATACACTTCATGTTGAGACTTCGAACCGTGCAACACGTAGTAGATTCTTGGCGTTCGTGCCAATGATGAATCCCATACAATGCATCTTGGTCGTATGCTTGCACTTTGTCGAGAACAAGTGATTTGCACGTTCCTCGATAGCTATGCGATTAGAGTAGGTAGTCACCGGGAATGGAAGAGTTAATGATGTAGCGTATTTTCTTGAACCATCGCCACCATGGAGAAGAAATTCCAGTCCGTGTTGAAGAAATATCCGAAGGAATCCTTGGTTCATCCGGTTGGCCGATTGTTGGTAGAGGTTTGGTCCATCGATGTAGTATGGAGGGTTGTTCCGTTTAGTGAAGTCGATGTTTGCTTCGGGTTGAGCCAATCCATGTTGTTAGACATGGCTCGAGCAATGTTTTCAAGGTGATATTCAACCTCGATTGCACTTTCCATTTGTTTTTCAACGTAAGGAATCGTCATTCTTGATGCGCTTCAACTCGGATTTCGTCATCTTCTTCACACGGAATCGTTCTTGCAAGATTTTTGCATGCTCCAGTGTACTACCGCTCACCAATTCTTGACCTTCTTCGTGGTAGGGAGTGTTGTTAACAAGTGTGGAGAACCATTCAAATTCGCGGTTGTATCGTCATCTAGCCATGATACGACATCCGGCCGAGTCGTCTTTTTCTTGCTTTTAGAAGGCTTTGATGATGATTCGGGTTTCTTCACTTGTTTGGGAGAGGAGGGTTGTTGTTGGGGCTCAGGACCTCTTCATCGTCACCACCCGTATACTCAAAGTGATCACCGTTTTCGAGTCAAGGGTGGTAACTCGGAATCGTCCCGAGGTTTATCGGTGGAAGACCGTGGTGAGAAGACTTTGTTGTGAAGAAGTCCGTTGTGGAGGAGGTGGCATAGATTTAGATTGACCGATCGCTCGACGTTTAGGAGCGAGTCCTTATCCTTATCATCGTCATCTCTTGGTCGTTTGGGTTGATCGGTGACTCCTTGCATGATGATCCGAGTTGATAGTCAAGTAGAATTTCAAAAATTTAGCTTCATCTCAAGTAAACGTTCGAGATCTCTTTGACATTTGCATCACAAGTTTAGCGATTAGCTCAGTTCGAGAGATCGACTTCTTTTGCCATTGTATGTTTGACCAATTCGACGATGTTAGGGGTGAGTTGTCCGGAAAATATTTCTCTAGTCACACTGGGGACAAGGTCGAGAAGAAACTTGTGGGTTTGTTCTCTTGTCGACTTTTCCAGTTCCTTTTGGACTTTTGGAACGATATCCCAAGGTACTTTTGAGTGTAGCCTTCAATCATTTCATTTAGTTCCCCGACGATGACTTCTCATGAACTCTGAATAGCTTTCCTATCTTTCCGCATCTCATCATTCTCATCATGTAAGTCTTGCATTTGTTCAAGATACCAATTAAGTTTTCTTTGAAGCATGTCCTTCTTTCTAACTTGTTTGTGACTTTCACAATTCTTGCATGTGTTTGAGAAATCCAAGACTTTGGTGGTTTCTTCACGGTTTGGATGATGATCCGGTTGATTTAGTTGATGGTGGTGGTGATGAATGTGATGAAGAGTCGATGATGAGGAGACATGAGGAGACTCCATGTCCTTAGGAGTTTCAAGTTTTATCCTTTGAGTGAGTTGGACTGTCTAGAAGAAACTTTGTATAATCATCCTCGTCATCCTTAGACTTTTCTTTCTCGGTTTCGCTTCTCAAAATCATACTCAATAGTGTCTTCAACAAAGGTTGTTGTTGCGAAGAGTGGTGGCACGGATCCCTTATCGGGTCGATTAACCGCATCGGGATCCGGAGAGGAGTGGCAAGACCACTTGATCCTCCGGACCACCCATTTGATCTTTAGCAAATTCGGTGCCTTTTGATGTGTCGGACGTTAGAAACTTTTTCTGTATGATTTATCCAATTGCTCTTCTTCTTCTTCTTCCGAGCTCTCATCATAAGGTACAATAGTCGGAGTCTTTCCTTTACCCTTATCATCTTGAGGACTTGGAGGTTTCGTACTTTTGGAGTGTCGGACACATCTTTTGCCGCTTGCAGAAGAGAACCTCCTCATCTGCTTTCAGTATCTTCGAACTTACGTCCTCAAGTCGCGTTTTTTCGGTTCAGTTTGGGTTTAGGAATGGGAGTAGCTTCTGACGGAACAAACCGCTTTCTGAGGGTTTCGTTTGGGAAACTTCCTTTGTGACTCGAACTTGTAACACTTCCAAGACTTCCTCTTCTAGTTCTCCGAGTAGGTGTACCGAAGATTTTTCATCGAGGTGACCAACCTTGCCTTGTCTTACCGCTTCCGGATACATTGTTATGCGTTTCGAGCTTTCGACATCTTGATTAGCGGTAATCTGGTAACACCGCTACTGTTTCTTTGTAGGCGATTCCTTCATTCGATGGTCGAATAGGTTCACCAACATGTCGTGATTGTCGTGGTCATTGAGCCTCTTGGGAATATCGAATGTAGTCCAAGTGCTCTCGGATCAACAATTTGGTATATCGATGTAGGAATCTTTGAGCCAAGTTTGTTGAGAAATGACATCATGTCATCCCAAATCGAGCTTCAATAGCGATGTGTTTCATGTTGACAAATGCCCAAAATATTTGCGGTTCTATGAGCTTAGGATGCTCATAGCCGCTATCACGACCGAAATAGACTTGGTGATGATCATGTAGAGCGTTCTCCAAGGTTGAGGAATACTCTTGAGCTCTACGTGAGAGTGTTTGGTGATTACTCCGTAGCCTCATCATAACCGATATCGATTAAGAATTGGAGAGTGAGCTCTTCAAGGGTGTGGCATAAAGTTTGTCCGGTTCGACTTGAGAATTAAGAGAACGACCCTTAAGTCTGCGGTGTGATGGTGATTCTTTTGTGATTCGAGTCACCGTCACCGCGATCCTTCCTTTGACCCTTTCCATGGTGTTCCGTAATGCTGGATATAGATCTCGTGAACTGCTGCGAATGTGTGAGCATGTTCGATATGGATGAGACCTCGAATGTCAATAGCGATTAAGCATGAAGACTCGAGCAAGTGAGAGTCTCAAGTCAACACGGAGGTTATTCTTTCCTATCTTCATTGGATAGCCATGAGGATAGATATCGCAATGGAGAGAACTTGGTGCATCCACATTCATTTGTTCACCATGTCGTGATCTCGAAATAACATTAGCCAAAAGAACCAACATATCGAAGACATAATGTTAGTCAACGTAAGGTCTTATTGTCTAGTTATTGAATGTAAAGTGTCAATGATTGTTACGAGTCCTAAGTCACTTGTATGTTCAATAATTCAATGATGTCGTGAAATGTTTCGTGAGTTAGTTAACTTTAAGTTTTAAAGTTTATTTTATCACTTATTGTTCACAACATATTAAACGATTTAAGTTTATTAGTGACATTTTGGATTCGTGATGATATGATTAGTTTATTTACAAGTTTGTACAAGTAACAATTCATCATGAAGGTCAATTCGAGGTTAAGCGTAGTTTTGGCAAAGTTATGCGTGAGATGTGTATTATATATGCTTAGGCGTAGACTTACGCGTAGAATCCTATCTTCACGCGTAAGAAATATTACGCGTGAGGAAAAGGAGTCCTTATGCGTAGAGCTTATGCGTGAGCATATATTTACCTTACGCGTAAGGCTACTCGTAAGAGTTGACCTTAAGCGTAGGGTTCATCGTTTACGCATATCCTTCACGTGATACGGCGTAGTCCATTGTAGAACCTTAAGCGTAGAAGCTACGCGTAAGACAAGTCTTACGCATAACAAGCTACGCGTAAGGTGATCCTTATGCGTAGATTAGTATCCACCTTGATTCTGAATGTTACGTGTAGCAAAAGCCTGAAATAAATCCATCAAATCATCAACATTAACTCATACATACATTTTATCAATAGATCATGGCAGTAACATATGTTGCACAGTTAAGCGTAGAATTGCATACGCGTAGACTAAACCCTAGATCTACGCGTATGGATTCTAGCCATAGATTAAGCACCAAACTTTTTCTGGTATATCATAGACGTTGTGAGAGCATGTAGACCAAGTTTTAACACTTATTATTCAGTGAATCAAAAACACCCAAAGTTTATGAACTTTAAACCCTAGTTTCGAATTGATGTCCAATTCGTGTTTCTGGGTGGTTTTCAACAATGGAAATGATCAATTCAACAAGAAATAAGCATAACCCAACAATCTTTTAGACCACAACACTTCTCATTTGAAAATACCCAATTCGACTCATAAACCCTAGTTTTTCAAATTCATATTTTTCGTGTTTCTGGGTGGAATTTGATGGTTAAAATGGAATCAATGATGTATTAAGAACGTTTTAACACTAACCATTTCACCACAAACACACTCACACTGATTGTGTGTTCATACGCATACGCCAGAGCACATAATCATTCATATCTTTGTTTTAACCGTTGGATTTACATGAAAATCAAAACCATTGCATGTACTTACGTTTAGATTATGAAAACACTTACAATATGATGATCAGAAAACACGGATTTGAATCTTGAATATTAGGCGTAGGATTTGAAATGAGTGTAATGAATGTGAAAAGTTAAAGTAAGGTGAAGGTGTTTTATCAAAAATGACTTTGTGCTTTTGGCAGTTTCGGTCCCTCCACCTTTTCCATTTTCATCCAAAGCCTTTTTAACTTCCATTTTTGTTACCAAATGAAGATTTTTAGAAAAGAACCTTGACGACAC
Source organism: Chrysanthemum lavandulifolium (assembly GCA_022545495.1). Lineage (NCBI taxonomy): Eukaryota > Viridiplantae > Streptophyta > Magnoliopsida > Asterales > Asteraceae > Chrysanthemum > Chrysanthemum lavandulifolium. The sequence continues at coordinate 146,923,531 of CM040241.1, read as the reverse complement.
TCCCCCTCGACTTGAGAAAAATAATGAAAGGTTGTTTATTAAAGTCCGAGGAGTGTCTTTGAGCCAGGAAATGTACCACCATTTGTAAAACGAAACAACCGAGATGTGATAACATGCAAGTACACTTATGTTTTGAAACGGTTAATCGATAAATTTCTCCCCCTCAACACTTGATCAGAAAAATACGAAATTTGAGAGATGCAAGTGTTGACGGAAGAACGGTACTTGCCATGTTAAAGAAAATAGATGAGAAGAATATTTTTGTTGTTTTATCAGATTTTATATTTTTTTTTATTTTGTTTTTGAAAAAATTTTATTTATTTACAAAAGATGTTTTGGTGTTTGACAGGTTTTTAAGACGATTTTAAGAGGTCATCCAGTTCCTCTTGAGTCAAACACCTCATACCAATTCGGTGGATCAACTCATTAAACCTAGCGGAGGCAAGGCTTTGGTGAGCAGATCCGCCAATTGGTATTCAAGACCACAAAGTATAATTCAACGGTACCTGCTCCACATGATCCTTGATGAAATGATAGCGTAGATCGATGTGCTTTGATTTCGAGTCTCGAATCGAGTCAGACGAGATTGCAATGGCACTCCGATTGTCGCAAAGACATCGGGATTCTCATCAAATACATAACCATAGTCTTTGAGTTGTGTTCTCATCCAAATGACTTGAGCACAACACGCGGACATGGCTACATATTCTCGCTTGATTGATGACGGTGATGTACAACTGCTCTTTGATTGCCAAGACACCGGTTTATCAAGAAATTGTAGTGCTCAAGTACTTTTCCTCGAGTCTAGGCATCCGCGTGATCGTCAAAAGCGATTAGTTCAAAACCGAATCCTTCTGGATACGGATCCCCAAATTAATGGTTCCCTTGATGTATCGGAGGATTCTTTTAGCCTCGTAGAGGTGGGTTTCAGTTGGTCGCGATCGATAACGGAGCATAGATAAGCGGCAAAGACAATATCAGTCTCATGCTAGTTGTTAGATACATGAGAGACCCAATAATACTTGTATTTGGTAGGGTCAACCAATTTCCCATGTAAATCAAGATCTAATTTCTTGGTATGAGCCATTGGTGTGGCATAAGTATCACAGTATTCATTCCAAATTTGTTTAACAATTCAAGGGCATATTTGGATCGACTCAAGAAAATACCACGGGTGATTGATGAACTTGCAATCCTAGAAAGAATGTAAGTTCACCCATCATGGACATTTCAAAATTTTTCTTCATTAGTTTTGCAAAAGCGATTGAAAACTTTTATGTGTTGACCCAAAATGATGTCATCCACGTAAATTTGAACAATTAAGATATGTGCCCGTGATATTGTATAAAAGAGTTGGGTCAACCGAGCCTTTGGTGAAATTATTGGCAATGAGGAAAGATGATAGCTTATCGTACCATGCCCGAGGGGCTTGTTTGAGACCATAAAGAGCTTTGTTCGGTTTGTAGACATGGTTCGGGAACTCGGGATCAACGAATCCATCTGGTTGGTGACATAGACCGCTTTAAGTTGTCCATTTAGAAACGCCTGTTTGACATCCATCGATAGACCGTCATGTTCATATGAGCCGCAAACGCGAGAAATATCCGAACGACCTCAAGACGAGCACCGGAGCAAAAGATTCTTCAAAATCTATCCTTCTTCCCGACGATAACCCTTAGCAACTAGTCGTGACTTGTTTGGATGACATTCCTTCCGCATCCAATTTGTTTTTCCAAATCCATTTTAGACCAATGACGAGACCCTCGCTGGTCTTTCAACCGATTCCCATACTTCAAGACGCTTGAATTGGTTGAGTTCTTCTTGCATGGATTCAATCCAGTTGTCTTTGTCATTGCATCCTTAATGTTTTAGGTTGATTGGCGACAGCCGGTGAGTGCATAAATGCGGTGTTCACCATCCGAATGAAGACGTTGTCTCGTAACGATGTTGGTTGATTCGGGTTGCCAATAATGTTAGCGTGAGGATGGTCTTTTGTCCATCTATGTGTAGAGGGTTGATGTTGGTATACATTGTGCGATTACGAGATTCAAATGGTTTGTTGAAGATTTCGCGACATCCGTGCGCGATCTCATTGGCAAACGGGTTCAAGAACGCATTTGGATCAAAAATGCGGGTGGGGTACATCATTCGAATATCATCATTTGGTTCATCATTGTTGAAGCGGTGTGTTCAAGCTGTTGTGTTGGAGTCAATTGGTGTAGGTGCATCTTCAACGATGAGTTGTTGTAGCGGTGTATCGGTATAGGAATATTATCGGGTTGTGCGGTGAAGCAATGGATACACCATGAGCACGTTCATCAATATCGCCACGTAACGTAGGAGCAAATAACCTTTCCATTTGTTGACGAGTTGGTGAGGGCTTTCTTCAGTGATGATGGGGTTTGAGGAAGTTTAAACGGTTGTGACCGGTTCTAAGTCGTTATACTCGAAGCCATTTCGTGAGTTCATCGAAATGAGCATGAATCGCTTCCATAACCTCCTTAGTTCGACGATTCCGCATTCGAAACCTTTAGAATTGTCACGATATCCAATAAAGACCCAATATCGCTTTTGCTTTGAGCTTTCCAAAGTCATCACGATCATTATTCGGATAGCAAAGGGATCCAAATACATAAAAGTGTTTGAGGTTCGGTTTATGGTTGTGGACAAGCTCAAAAGGTGTTTTGTTGTGGCGTTTTGTGATCATAGAACGGTTTTGAGTATAGCATGCGGTGGATACGACACGCCCATAAGTAACTGGAAGTTTAGCATTGATTAACATTGTTCTTGCAGCTTCCACTAACGCTCGGTTTCGTCTTTCAACAACTCCGCTTTGTTCGGTGTCCGCAATAGATGTTTGATGTCAATTCCCACTTTCTCATAAAATTCACGAAGGGTTTTGTTAACAAATTCAGTTCCTTTGTCTGCTCGATGATTACGACGGTGTTGCGGAGTCGAACTCAGTATCTTTGTGAAAGGTGATGATCATTTGTGGAGCTTGGTCTTTGCTACGAAGAAAGTAGACCCAAGTCCATCGTGAGTAGTCATCAACAATTACTAAGATGTAGCGTTTGCCATTGATCGTTTGCACGCCAAGATCGGGCCACACAAATCCATGTGAAGAAGATGAAGCACATGTCGAGAGTCGTGTTCCACCTTTGAAGGAAAATGAGCACGAGTGCTTTTCCCTTGTTCACGGTCGAGCAAAGGTGATCTTTTGAATACCGGAATCGTGGGAGTCCTTCAACTAGTTTGTGTCGAGCAAGGTTGGTGATGGTTTGAAAGTTTAAATGTGATGAGCAGCGGTGCCATAGCCATGATTTTGTAGATGTTGCCTTTGAAAGTAAGCAAATGGGAGAGGAAGCAACCATGTCTTGCATAGAGATAGTGTAGAGACTAGAATTACGCGAGCGACATAAGGTCGTTTCCTTGTAGATCACGAATGAAACAAGTTTTCTCCCCGAAAGCAACCTCCAAATCTCCATCACAAAATTGACCTCACGAAACAGATTGTGACCGAGGCCTTCCACATAGTAAACCCCGCCGATTTCGATGTTCCCATTAACATAATCTCAGTAGCCCATGATGGCTGAAGTGATCGTTCCCGAATCGGCAGTGCCAATGAACTTTGCAATAAAGTTTGATAACGGTTTGAGATTGCTGTCATGTGTCGGGAACATCCGCTATCAACAATCCAGAGAATGATCAGATCACCGCAGACACACGGGCGACACGGATGGAATAGAAGTAGATGTGGAACCCGAAATGTGAGAGGTTCCAAGCGATATGTTGACATACACACATTTATAATTTTAGGCATCCATTTAAATCCTAGTGTGTTATATATCCATTTCGCCATCTATAACTACTCTTTGCTTTAGTCTTAGTGAAAGCATCGGGTGGTACTACATTCTTAGGAGGTGAAGCGGGAGCTACTTGTGATAGCAATGGTTGCCTTAGAATCTAAAGATGGTGGTTTACCAAGCACGGACTTAGAATGATTAGTTGGCCTAGAGGTATTCGATTCTTAGGATTCCGTAATCTAGAGATTATAGCTTTAGCAACACATTTGTCATGACAATCGAATTCATACTCTTTGACAAATATCACAAGGTGCATCGACCGAATATCAAAGGTACTTAACGGTTTAGCATTCGTTACATCACTATTTCTATTACATTTGCCGACGCAACATCTATAGTGGAAGTAACATGAGTTTTATTTGAGTCCTAGGGTGTTCTTCTACTTTAGCATTCCTTATTGATCTTTTCTTAGGTCGCAACTTCCTATTCTTCGTTTGGGTGCTCTAGGTCGTGAAGTGCGGACGTTTGGAAAAGATGCAACTATCTCTGTTTCAAGAGAGGGAAACATATTAGCAACTTGTGATTTGGCGTTGGGAATTCTAGGTTCACGATTACTAAGTGTGTTGGTGCTAATCTCTTAATCACGGTGGCGGGAGTTGTTCATACTTTCCTAACATTTCCGTAACTTAGAGATGGTGTGAATCGATCTTGATTTTCGAGCGAATATTACCAAGAAAATTCATGACATCTCTAGTGTGAGCAAGATAGTGATCAAGTTCATTAGATGCTTCATCTCGAGTCTTTTGAGTAAATCAAATATGACACCATATTCTGTTTAACTTTTAAAAGTTCTCGCTCATATGTTGAGATTTGACTTTTCAAAGACACGTTTGATCATCCGGATGCTCAATTTTAGTATCGAAGATTTTGCACTCAATTGAGCGATTTTCTTTTGAAAACTAAGTTGATGGTTGTGAATATCTTTTTCACACCAATGAAGACGACGTTTGCATTGTAAATTTCCGTGTGTAATCGTTTATTTTCACTTTTAAAGACTCGATCTGAAGCACATTATCGGTGTTTTCAACGGTAGCAACAGTTTCAACAATATCGTGAGAGATGTGATCGATGCATATGGCAACGAATAGAATAGCACAACATTATGGATATCAACACGGATAACATCTTCCAAGAGTCGATCAACATCTTTTCTCAATTTCTTTTTCCGCTTTGTGTTAGTAATAGATGTTTCGTTTTTTCTCGAAACGTTTTCATTACCCCAAGTTCCTTATGAAAATCCTTTTCCCGAGCAATTGCACAACTTTTCAAGTTTTAACATTAGGTAAAAGATTTTTCCAAAAATGTCTCTTTGTTCTCGCGCTTGAGGCGATTGAAAATGTTCAACTTTGATTTCGGATCGATATTCTATCTCATGTTGTAAAATTTTGAGGTCACCATGAAAATGTCAAAATATCGAAGAATTTTTCGATTTTCGGGTTGTGAGTTTACTTCGCTAATGGAAGGTAAAGGACCGTAAGTTTGTGCAAAGGCATTTTGGGATTAACAATAGAAGACTCGGGTGTTTTGATGATAACCCTTGGTGTGTTAGAAGAATCCGTTGGTGTGATTGAAAGTGACCGCGTTTTATAATTAAAAGGTTTGTTGTAAACAACATTTTTTAATTTTGATCGACTCGCGTCTTCGCATCTAATTCCTCTTGACGATGGTATTCAACAACACTCATGACAAGATTATCAATTTTGTATTGTGCTTTGGAAACTTCGTGAGTTGGTTTGAATGTTTTAGTGAAAGCTTTGGTTTGTAATCACTAGATTTTTCCATATCCATTTGGATTAGGTTTTAAGGTAAACTTTTCTATAGTCATTCTTGATTCACCATGTTTGTAAACAACAGTTTTAAACTCTTTGATTTTGTTTTGCAAACCGAGAATTTCGGCAAGAAGGTCATCTACCCGATTCGTTGAATGCTTTTTGTATCACGAGAAGCTTTTTGACAATTTAACAACTCGACCTTAGCTTTTTGATTTTCCAAGGTGAGGCGTTAATTTGCTTTTATGTTCATGTTTCATTGTTCTAATTCGGACAACAAAGCATTCTTCGAGGCGCCTAGATCACGATCTGTCTCTCTAAATATTTTTCGTTTGATGAGATTTTGCAAAGCGGCTTCAAAACCTTTTCACTGTTTTCTTGAGTTTTGAAAAAGTTGAGTTGCATTTGTAAACATTCAAAATCCTTGGTTAACAGATGCATTTTACTTTTTAAGGACCGATTTAATGCATAAAATTCCTCCATTTTGATTTTATGGTCTTGAATTAACCGAGCAAAATCGGATGAGGCAGCAGATCATCTTGTTCAACGTGAGTCTCAACATGATCATTCGTTATATCCTCAAGCACGACCACGAGTCAATTTGATTATCAAAGGGGACCATAAGGTCATCTTGATCGTCAAATGTAACTACTGTGGTTAACTTGAAAATCATCGAGAAGAAGATGAAGACTCATTTTGAGCAGTCGATCCGTCTGCGGATTCGGATATTGGCGAGATATTAGTTCGAGATATGATGATGGTTTGTTCGGCACTGAGACAAGCCATCGATGTCATCATCGGGCCTCAGTATCACTATGTGCGGCTCATGCATATTAGCCATCAACATAACAATTGCATTCGCCGCAAGTCCTCCATATCATCATCGAGTGCGCATCCGCCATAAAGCTCATTCTTTGGTTGTGAGAGATCCACGACTTCATCCTAAGAGCCAAAAGTAAGGCCTCTTTGAAATAAGCACTTGCCCCTAGTCCTTGGCTTTGGGCATGCATTAGCAGTGTCCCTTCTCATTGCGGTTGTAGCATCGAAGACCATTTAACCGATTTTGAGCATTTCCGTTTCCACCACTTGAGCTCGTTGTTATTCCTACCCAAGATTAAACCCTTGACCACCGCCCATCGACGACCATAATCACGATTACGAACTTCAACACGTCCATTGTTCTAGCAAACTTGAGTCCGTGTGTTGGATGAGAACGAATCGATTGTTGGATTTGTTGGTGTAACGCCAAAAGCATTAGCAATCATCACAAATCCTTGTTGCAATGCTTGAATGGATCAATTTCCTCGGTAGCTTCACCGACCTATGCTTGAGCATTGTTCTTTGTATGGGACCAATTGATTTTGTTGAGGTTGAGGTTGTTCTTTGTGAAGGTGTGTTGAAGCAGTTGGTTGAGTTCTTTGGTTGAGAGGATAATTTCATTGAGCATACAAGGCAAGTTGTTGATTGTCCGTTTGTGATTGTTTAGCAATTTGAGCACGGAGAATCCTTTCCCGATCAACTTCCTTCTCATGAGGCTTCTTCGATCACGAACCTAAAGAACCTTATCACCCATTGATCGTAGTTTCGGAGTGAGCATTGGAGGTCTATCAAGTGATCCAGCTTCATGAATTGATTGTTGGTCGCTTAAAGCTTCACACATCTTAGCAAACCAAGTGGGTTCCTTCATAGTGGTCCGTGATGGATGTTGATTGAAATCGGTTGTGTAGGGTTGAACTTGAATGCTTGGTTGTGGTTGAACCATTTGTGGTTGTGGAATTGCACCAAGTTGTGGAGTATGTTGCTGATTAAATTGTTGTTGATAAATGGCTTGTTGTTGATTCCATTGTTGATGTTGTGGAGTTAATTGTTGTTGTTGTTGATGATTATAAGTGTGAGGGAAATAGTTAGAGTATGGTGGTTGAGACATGATGATAAACTTGTGTAGTAAGAATGGATCTTTGTAGTCGAATGAACCTTTGTTGATGAAGTATCCTTAGGCGTAGAAATGACAAGAACCAAGTAGCACTTATGCGTAAAAACACCAAAGTTACGCGTAACAAGAATAGTTCTGCGTGGGATTTAGCTTACGCGGCGCGGAAAAAGACTAAAGTTACGCGTAAGCGATGAAGTTAGGCGTGAAAGTTAGGCGTAGGATTACCTTATCGTGGGACTAAGTCTCACGCGTAAGATGAATCTTAAGCGTAAGATTTTCTCGCGTAAGCTTTATGCTTAAGCGTAAGATTAGGGTTTTATCCTAAGTGATCTTTACACTTCACGGTGCAAAAGATATCCAAAGTCGACGTATTTTCGGACTTATCCAAGTAAGAAAACACGGAATAAACCGAAAATTGAAGATCAAACCAAGGAAAGTCTTACAGCGTAATTTTAGGGTTTTGTTCGCGTAAGATTACTCGTAACTTTTATTCTATCCAAATGTGTTTCTAAACCGGTTTTGTGTGTTGAAATAGCTTCAATAACACCAAAATAACACAAAAGTGTGAAACTTGATGATCCAAAGCACTTAAAAGCGATTCTGGCGTAGGATAACACTTGCGTGCAAAACAAGCTTAAAAACAAGGAAAAACACGTAAAGTTCCAAACTTTTGCCAAAACCAATAGTTTAACACCTAATAACGTTGAAAGTACAAGAATCTTGGATTCAAAAGTGTAAAAATTAGTTTTAAGCGTACCAAAGATTGTGTTATCTTTACGTAAACCCAAACCAAAACTTCAAAAACAAACGAGTACACCCAACTATTTGGCGATTGATACCCTTTGTTAGGTCACTAGTTTTACAACACAAGCTTATAAGAGAAGAGATAAAGGCGATTGAACAAGTAAACCAAACACACACACACAAGTATACTAGACCCGGTTATCGTAGAGTGTAGTTAAAGATAAAACTTGAACAACCAACCTTCAAATGAAGGTTATTACAATGTATTTATAGGCAAGGAGCTAGGGCAACACTCCTCTCCTTCCCTATTCCTTATTGGGCTTGGGCCTCAAACATGGGCCTTCTACATAAAATTTGGACCTTAAACAAACATAAAGGCCATAACAAAGCTACCTATTACATATGAAATATAAATACTTGAAATACTGTTTAGGAGTGATTCCAACAATATCTCATACCCTTTGTATTTTGTTCAAGTTATTTACTTTATTTGAAAAAAATGTGCTTATTTGCAGATAAATAACACAACTATGCATTTAACATAACAAAGCTACCTTTTAGTGTAACCATTAATATAAGAAAACCAAAAGATTATAAACCCTCCATCCCTTTGCCTCCCATAAGTTACAACTTACAAGTAAGTCATACTAAACCATTATATAAAGAATTGTGTGGGAATGCGAGTTGTCCATGGTTCGAGACATGGAACAGATTACGGATGCTTACAATGGATAAATGAAGAAGACAAGTAAATAAATCACACCTATTTTGGTTTCAGTTAATTGTCGTTCATTTAAAGTATTTTTTGGTGTCATCTTTGTATAAGTTCATTTTATGTTCTCAGCAGGATGGTTCGTTATCCTCCATGCCAATATAAACGGAGATATCAACGAGATTGAGGATTCTTGGTAGCAATGGACTTGATGTATATCCCAACAAAAAGATTTTCTTGGGGCTTCCAGTGACGCCGATGCGATGGAAGTGTTTCATTCTGTTTCGAACTCACTAAAAGATTCTCCCTGTAATTAAGGGTTCTGCTAAGTATGGAGGTGATGCTTTGGTCCAAGTATTATGATGATCAATCTCGATATAGCTCTTCCATCAAGAGTCATGTTTAGTATTTACTATGTATTCTGAACTTTATGTGTATGTGACCTCTGTTTAGTATTTAATGAATAAAGCAATGGATATTATATGAATGGCCATTTAAGTCACTCTAAAAAGTTTACAACAGTTTCTACCATAATATACAAGACGACCAAAACTTACTTTGACTGTAGTGCATGCTAACCGTACCAAAAGCACTAGAGGAGATCATCAAGTTTTGACTGTAGTGCTAAGCATGTTAGACGTTATGTCAAATAGAGTACTAAACAAAATAATTGATGCAAGTAGGACGTCAACAATATCATGTAAGATGTTTGATATCTTATTGATTGTTTCTCATGATAGTCATGTACTCATATATAATGCGAGTTTTCTTTACACCAATTACAAGTTTTTGTATATAAGATTATGTCAAATACTAAATTGTACTATCCCATGCAGGTAAGATGTCAACATATATTATTGGAAGATGTGTAAGCACCTAATTTGTTATTTTCAAGTAATAACATGTGTTTTGACCAATATACGCTATGAGTTGTAATTTACAGAAAAACGAGTTGTGCCGTCTATAAATTACAGTGATGCGTTTGTTTCAGTCGAATTTTACTATGCTATCGGGCAAGTTAAATCTTAAATTATGAAGTGTTTCTAGCTTGCGTTCATAGTTTTAGTATTTTAGGATATATCATATAATTACTAATCGTTGTTTACAAGTACGTGAAAAAATAAAAAAAGGTATCTTTTTAGCTTATAGAGTAAATGATTACCATTTATTAAGTTGGTTAGTAAAAAAAGTTTAAAAACAATAAGTTATAGTTGTATGAACATTTAACACCATGTGTATCATAATGTTTGTCGAAAAATTTAATGAGAAAATGATTATTTTCGCTAACTTTGGACCATGAACCTATTTAAAAATCTAATATGTATCTAAATACCATCATATACAACATTACGGATAAAAACATCACCCCTCAACCACTAGACCGTGCATCGCACGGGTTAAAGTCAATTTTATATAAGTATCAATGAGTGAATTCATTAAGATTGTTGTTTGCTCATGAATAATGTAGAAAATTAAATGTCATGTGGTACGTAAGATTTAAACAAGAATGTTTGTTCTCTATCATCAATCTTGCATAACGTATTTGCTACTTATCAACCATTAATACTATCTCTTAATAACTAAGTTATATATTTATCATCCCATCAGAATAAATATGTCAAATTTGAAACTTGCATGACATTTAGTTTTTTTACAAACATGCAAAAATGATATATAATTTTTTCTTACATTTATGGGTATATATATGTAAAAACAAGTTCATAATGTAATTATTGTCAGATTATTCAAGCTTATAAAGGTAATTACTTACAGTTTGCTGATTTAAATAAGTCTACAAATGGCGTTTGGAAAGTTGTCATGGAATCGTTATGGTAATGGCCGGCCGGGTTTGATTATAGAATGGGTATATTCTCCACAGGGACATGGAGTTCATGTCATTAGACTCCTCATCAAGCATCGAGTTCTTTTAGGCTTATTAAAGAGAGACAAATGCAAATTTTGAAGTCTTACTGACTTGAAATTTGGTAAAATATATTATGCTATTATAGTATTACCAATTTACCATTTGATAAATAATTGATGGTTTCTTATAAATTGCAATAAATGTTTAAATCAAAAGCATCCCGCCGAATCCGAACCCTTTGTAGATTGATCCATATGGTAATAGATGATCCTGAAATATTCATCAAATTCTCTAACAATTCAAAATTTGCCATTGAAGAGTACAAATAGTGACAACAATCAAAAAGTAACTTTGATAATGCATCATCTTCACATGCATGTTGCACAAACCACAAACGCATACAATCATGCAATTTAGATGATCCTGAAATATTCATCAAATTCTCTAACAACTCAAAATTTGCCATTGAAGAGTATAAATAGTTATATAATTCCTAATAACAAAAGTCACAAATAAATAAGAAACAAAACACTTATGTTACTTACTCAAATTAAAATACTACATATGAAAAGACTATGTTAATAAAAACTTTTAATGAAAATAAAGTAATGTAAATACAAAAGTAATTATAACATTATTAGACATCTAAGTATAGATTCCACAAAAATAATATAAACTAAACTAATAATAACATTATTAGCCATCTAAATAATAAATAGAATGCAAATTCTCTAATAGGTATCTAAATACCATCATATACAACATTATGGATAAAAACATGACCCCTCAACCACTAGACCGGGCATCGCACGGGTTGAGGGAAGCCTCGTAGGGTATAGTTCTTACCTTAATATGGTGTTGATTTATGAATAATTAACTTCCATTTCATTGAGAACAATCAAAACTATCTTTGAAGAAACTTATGGTTCTTCTATATTTTCGCATCATTATTGACCGGGATGGTTCAACCGACCATGCCAATTAATACAACAATCTTGACTCATAAACTTCTAGTTTATGACCAAATGTCTTCAATTGCACTTTTATGTAAAAGTCAAATAATATAGAGAGCTTACTATATCATCACATTTCTCCAACTAAATTGACATAAGTTTTTCTTGACTTTCACATTGTTCAATATGTATTTACATTACCCTGTAACATTACTAGATGGAAAACACATCTTATATATCAACGAAGTTGCACAAGTTGCTAAATGCATAAATATATTATTATAACGTCTCGTTAAAAAAATAAATTCGTAATAAACATCACATAATAAATATGAAACCAATGACTCTTACAGCCATGAGGATAATATGGTTGGACAATTTGCATAACACATATATACCATTAACGAGCTAATTAAGTTTCGTAAGCAAATAAAACCCAAATAATGAATGACACATTTATTTTCAAGTTAATGGCACAATTTAAAATTAGTCAAAACATCTTTTTTCTTATATTGGATACTAGCTTAGAGACCCGTTGACCCCGGGTTATTGACACCGGGTTATTTTTTAAAGAAATAGATAAATGAGATGATAATAATAGTAATAACGTAAATTTGTTAAATTTAAAATATGTGTGAGTCACAATCAATTTACAACCATCGCGTTGCCAATCTAAAATAGATTGACTCGAACATAAAATGATGTGTGATTTTAATGATCAATTGAGTTGCTAACAAACCTTGTAACATTAAAAATAAAGAACCATAATATAATATAACGTGATTACACCAATGATACATACATGATACAACATGAACCTTGTTCAAAGACCATCAAGTACTTCTTTATACAATACATTTGTTGTGGTTTTGGAGAGATTACCATTCTGATCACAAACGACAACCTTCAAACCCCGCTTGCTTTTTACGCTTGATACGGCAACGTACAGTTGTCCATGTGTGAACCCAGGATGGGGCAAGTACAAACCAACTTTAGAAAGAGATTGCCCTTGGCTTTTGTTGATTGTCATGGCAAAAGATATCGATATCGGATATTGTTTCCGACAATCTTAAGAGGCAAACGCTTATCGACGGAGTAATCCACAACCTTGGAATACTCACCTTTTTCCAAGTTGGTTCCGTTAATGATATGCTGCTGAATAGAGGTTCTTGTTAATTTAAGTACTTGAAGTCTTGTACCATTACATAAACCATTTGAAGTCTATGTTTCTTAACAACATAATCGGCACTCCGACTTTTAAAGCAAGCCTGTGGTTTGGAACACCTGAGAACTTCAATACATTTATGAATTGAGGCGAGAAAATAGACTGATCTATGACAGCACCGCGTTCACTTTTATCCACGTTGTCACAACTTAAGTAGACCATGCCAGCAAATGTTCATTTCTTCTCCTGAAAATAGACTAATCGGTTAAATGTGTCCAAAGTCTATGTAAGTATATTTGTATTCAATAAAGAATAAATAGTTATTTTACTCCAAAAGTTATAGGATATTTGAAATCATGTTTATATTTGTAAGTTGAAAATGTCGGAGAAAGAGTGTTTTGGGTCAACCTGAACCATAACAAAAATAACCATTTTGACCGGCTAACGAACCCACCCATTATTCCAAATTTACCAAGGATGAGCATAACATTTTCATGTATAGAAGAATGATTTGCAACTTAAATCATGTAAGACAAAGGTCTGTAAATTAGTTCACCACATTAAATCCAATTAGAAATTCTAAGTTGTAAACAAATTACCTCATTTCACATAAGCAATTTGGAGAATCTTTATATGCATCAGAATATGGAGAAACTGATAACCAACTTGCTTCGGTTTTTCCTTTTATAACCAATAAAGTTGGCTCAAGAACTTACAAAAAACGCCTCTTGATCAGCCATGAGAGATTTTCCCACGTGTTTCATCTTGCTAGCTAATGTAGTAGTTTCCTGCAAAACAACTCCTGAAAATTGAGTAATTTGAGTAAAATGAAGGTTGTTCCTCATAAGTCATAAGACTAACAAAACAGGCTATGATATATCATAAAGATTGATCCCTATAGGCTATGATATACATAGATTGTTCCTCTTATAATTCAATGGTTGTTCCTGAGATCTTCTTATGTTTATATTAGCCTTATGCATAAATAGGCTATGGTATATATAGGTTGTTCCTCATGTATAAATGAAATTAATTTGAGTAAAACGATGGTTTAAGAATAGACTTATGGTTCTTCTATATTTTCGCATCATTATTGACCCGGGATGGTTCAACCGATCATGCCAATTAATACAACAATCTTGACTCATAAACTTCTAGTTTATGACCAAATGTGCTTCAATTGCACTTTTTATGTAAAAGTCAAATAATATAGAGAGCTTACTATATCATCACATTTCTCCAACTAAATTGACATAAGTTTTTTCTTGACTTTCACATTGTTCAATATGTATTTACATTACCCTGTAACATTACTAGATGGAAAACACATCTTATATATCAACGAAGTTGCACAAGTTGCTAAATGCATAAATATATTATTATAACGTCTCGTTAAAAAAATAAATTCGTAATAAACATCACATAATAAATATGAAACCAATGACTCTTACAGCCATGAGGATAATATGGTTGGACAATTTGCATAACACATATATACCATTAACGAGCTAATTAAGTTTCGTAAGCAAATAAAACCCAAATAATGAATGACACATTTATTTTCAAGTTAATGGCACAATTTAAAATTAGTCAAAACATCTTTTTTCTTATATTGGATATCTCTAGTATCATATATTTGTCATAGCTACAATTCTTTATAATAGTTCATGGTCACATAGTCAAATTTGTAGTATCTTAGCCATGACGGAATTTGAACATTTTTTTTTTTGAGGAGGGCCGAATTTATTTTGAGAAGGCCGAATCGGAGATTTGTTTGTAACATCAACTAAATTACCCCTAAAACTTATAATATTTACATTAAGTGCCGCAAATTTTGGAGAGGTCGGGGCCCTCCTCTGCCTCTACGTAGTTTCGTCCATGATCCTAGCGTGACATATAAATAAGGTGATGTATGCTCAAATTTATGATTAAACTTAGACAAAATATATTTCTTGCATAGGCACTATCTCTTATAATATACCTTTCAAAAATGTATAATCCTAACTATTTGAGCTTTGATATATAGTCATAAAATCAAGTTTGTCATGATTCATAGGGCACCCAAGTAATCATAAATAGGATACATAGTAGATCATATATGTTAGTTCATAATACCAAGATAGTAACAATGAAGTGTAGAGGGAACGAGATGATATGTTGGTGCATGCATATAACTATACAAGTCTAGGAAGAGAACTAGCTACAAGAATTCTATTATATTCTTTGGACATTCATACGATTCGAGGTTTACATGTTTTCCCATACAAGTACTAATAGTCAATATATAACTTTTAAAGAAAAGTCATATATTAATCAAATACGCGGAAACAAACTAAATGTGCATGCATGTAAACGTTATGTTTAGAATCAAACCTCAAAATACGTTATAAACACAAAGTTGGGATAATGAAAAATATGATTAAAGCAATCAACCAAAAGATCTTTATATAGATATAAAAAGATAACGCTTAAACCCATTATGTATATCTTTTAATTAAATACAAACTCTAAGGAGATATGAACATCCACATAATTATCCATAGCAAAAGTTTAATAAATACATAACAAAAAACAATTAAAAATGTCTTGTCATATTAATAAAGTGAATAAAATGTCAAAAAAAGTATCAAATATAAAAAGGTTTTGCTAACTTGATTAAGAGGATTTTTTTTTTTACAATTTAATGTAATAAACTATTTTAACCAATCATAATTAAGTGTTAGTTATGCATCTAATTTTTTGAGATTATTTTCGCAATTTTAATGATTTTCATCCAATCATGATAATTCATTAGTAACATGGTAATAACAATCATTGCTTAAACACTGTTAGTAAAACCCAATATAAAATACAAAGTTTTATAGTTTAAAAATAATAAAAAATAAAATATGTGACAAGTTATTTGGAACTCCCCCTCCCTCCCGTTTTACAAAGAGGACCCCTTCACTTTTTTGCGTTTTATTATTATTATTATTTTTTTTTTATAATTTTGTTTATATAAAAAAAACTATAAACCTGAAAGTGCGAAATAGAAAATATAAAATTTAATAAGTTAAACGCTTAAAACTGTTAGAAATAAATAAACTCATAAAAAACTGTGTTATACCAAAAACAAATAGGAAACCGAAAGAATCTTTGATCAAACCCCTTATGTGATATCAATGAAGGAGTCCTAATAGTATAACTCATAAAATATATACAACAAAAAGTAGAGTGGAAAAAGGTGATAAGAATCACAATTGGTGTGAGTTTTATAGTAGTGATAGACTCCTCAACAATGACAAATTCATACCATGCTCTTTTGTCTCCTTTTATGCATACCTAATATATAAATTTCATCATACCATTTACCATGAAACAAACAACATATATCATTTCCACACTCATTCCTTCATTCCTATATGCTCAACCAAACACACCCTAAAATAGGGTAGTGAGGTGTACTCTCAGAGCACGTTTGGTAGAGAGAATTTCAAATATTAGAAATAAGACAGAGAATAAAAATTTAGAAAATTGAAATTGTTAGAGAAAATCTTGAAAATTCCGGTGTTTGGTAACCTCAAATAATTTTTGTAGATAAATATGTTTAACAACAAAATTACATATAGATGGAGATTGACGTAATTATGGTAAAAGCCATTCGGTATCCTCACTACCTTGCACAAAGAACAAGAATGAATAGGGATATACTCTCCAATATCAAGTTACAAATAAAACAATTTGTAGTCTCTGAATATTTTGGACTAGTATGTTTGGCAAAAATAGATTGGGCTGATGTTGGTGTTGTTGCTGATACTGGTGTTGGTGTTGTTGCTTAAAAAGATTATAAAAAGAGATTATTTTTATAATCTACATGAAGTAACATTTTATTTTTAGAGATTATGGAATATTATTTTTTTTATAATCTCTTATAAGCTATGTCTGCCAAACAAAGATTATTTTTTAAGTAGCTTATTTTTAAAAAAAATAAGCATAATCTCTCTATAATCTTGTGCGCCAAACATAGTCTCAAAAAATCATAATCCAGATTATTCCTTAAAACATTATGAGCAACTTGAAGTTTAAACAACTACCATACTACTTCAATCCCATGAAAATCAAATTAAAAGAACAGTGTAAGTTTCACTTTCAATCACATGGAAAATTGAAGTATTCGGTGGAAGATTGGTCGCGATGTGTCGTAAGAATCAAAATAACAGATTCGTGGTGGAGGATTTGGATAAACATTTATGACAAACAAACAAAATAAGTAGATGGTCGGCAACGATGACGGTAAAATTGCCTGAGAATGAGTGATATTTAGGGTTTGGGGTTTTTGACTTTTTCTCATATGTAGAAAATGTGAGAGGCACGTGACTAGAATTAATTAATGGGATGTACTATTCACACCCTCTCTACTAAGGAGTGTTTGTACTTTTGATTCTTTTTGTCTCTCATTTATTTCAGTATAACACAGTTTTTTGTCAATTTATGTTTCATATTTCTGACAGTTTTAAGCGTTTTACTTATTAAACTTTATAGTTCATGTTCCGCATTTTCAGGTTTATAGTTTTTTGATATAAACAAAATTATAAAAAAAAATAATAAAAAAAAAATAAGGGGGTGGGAATATAAAAAATACGGGGTAGAAATATCTTGTCCCTTAATTAATACCCCTTGTTTTTCGCTTGAAACATTTTTTAAATAAAAGGAGCACACGGAGATTTCCTATTTCCATTAGGTTAGACACAGTCGTGACCTAGATAACCGGGTGTCATATCAGTTTTCTCTCTCCGACGACCAGACACGACCAAATTGCCACAATCAATGATCGATTTTTTTTATTATTTTTTTTTAAATTCAAACATTTTTAACAACAAATTTAAATTAATTAAAATTAAAAACATTACAATACTAAATTAAAATAAACATTACAAACTTAAACTAATAATCTAAATTGTAGCATTCCTTGATTGTTTCCTTGACTTTCATCATTTCGGCTAGTTATCGTGGGGTCCAATTTTGGTCGACTGGGTATTGTAGAAAATTATGTCGGTCTCCCGTTTTGATAGCTTCATGAATTCCATCGTCTTTTTTTGGAGCTCAAGTTTCTCTCTTTTCATCTCCAGCTCTTTTTCCCTCAACCTTATGTACGCATCTTCTATACCCTTGCCCTTAGCTTTTTCCTCTTTTGACGGCTTGAATTTGAAGAAGGTTTTGGCTAACGAACCAATAAATGATTCTGATGGTTGATCACGAGAGGAGGAGGATGATTTCTTCCTTGTTGCGTTACGACCTTCTGGTCGTGATTCTCTAGTCTCTTCCTCATCATCAGAATCATCAACGTCTTGGAAATTCAAAGGACCTTGGGTTGACCCCGAGGTAGTTGTAGAACCATTTGTTTTCTTCCGACTATTCGTTTGGAAAGCCGGCATCTCACAATTCTTCCAAGCATCATGACCCCTCAAAATTTTCCAACACTCCTCAAAGGTAAAATCATGACCGTACATCATACGGTATTCTCTAAGAGCTTTTTGTTTGTCGTCTACATCATTCTCACCACTTCCATGATTTTTCTTGACATTATTAATAATAGCGCAAAAATTCCCAACCCTATTACGAATCCGATTCTTCCATTTGGTCGTGATGGAGTCGTAGGTTCTTTCTGAGCCAATTTGCTTTTTTAAATACGCTATCACCTCCTTCCAAAAGCGGTGCCTGTTCATAGCGTTTCCCCTCGCCGAGTTTTCCAACACATAAACCTAAGCTCTACAAAGTGCGATCTCTTCCGCCTTTTTCCATGGTTCGGCGACCTTCTTGCTTGCTTCGGGCTTCTTGCCTTTGTCCTTCGCCATTGAAGCACGTCTTGAAGGCTTCTTTGGTTTGATGGGGGACATCTCTTCAGCATCGTCGGTTCTTTCATCGTCATCGTCTTCAAAGGGAATGGAATCGTGGTACGAACCGTGACCCGAACCTTGCCCCATCGAAGCATCTTGACTTGGATAGTTTTAGGTCGGATATTCAGGCATATAATCCTCCAAATCCATTTCAAGATTAGTACTACGAAGCGGGGAATAAGGTTGATACGGTTGGTAAGGATAAATGAAGTCCTTGTTAGGACGATATGACGACCCACTTGGTTCTTGGCGGTAATCTGTGTTAGATTGTTGCGGTGGGACAAATTGACGGTTAATGTAAAATGGGTTCTGGTTTTGATTGGGTTGTGCTAGTTGTGATTGATATTCAAAAGTTTGTGGACGAAAGCGAATACCCCGGTTTTGTGGTGGTGTTATGCCGGTTAATTCAAAGTTGTTTCCGGCGAGAAATTAAAATCCGATGCATTTTGGGATAGTCGTGATCGTCGGTTTTTTGATTGCAAGATATTTTTCTTTGACATGTTGAATTTGAATGAGAAGTAGATTGAGGTTGGAAGTGAATATAGATTAGAAGTAGTTTGAGGTTGAATTGTGTTTGAGGTCGGTGTTTATAGGATGTAAAGTGGTAAAGTTTAAAAAGTTTTTTTTTTTTTTTTTTTTTTTTTTTTTGGCAACGGTATGATTTTTTTTGGAAAAGCAAGATTCAAATCGGTTGAAAATCCAACCGATGTTGGAAATTTTGGTGCCTCGACCGATTTAACGACCAATTCCCACACTCGACTCGACCGATTTGGAAATCGGTCATCGTGTGTTTTTTTAGGGAGAATTTCATATATATATCCCTCATTTGGTTCAAAATTTCATATATCCAACCTAACTTGAAATTTTCATATATATCTGTTAGGTCACAAGTTTTACAACACAAGCTTATAAGAGAAGAGATGAGGCGATTGAGCAAGCTCTAACACATACACACGATAGTAATTATACGGTTATGAGAAGATGTATGTGAAAGAAAAGAAAACTTGAACAACCAACCTCAAATGAGGGTTTACAAGAGTTTATATAGGCAAGGAGCTAGGCAACACTCCTCTCCTTCCCTATTCCTTATTGGGCTTGGATCAAGCTTATGAGCCTTCTACATAAGCTTGACCTTAAACAAACATAAAGGCCATAATAATGCTACCTATTACATATGAAATATAAATACTTGAAATCTTGTTTAGGAGTGATTCCAACAATCTCCCTCAAGTATATATGAATGTAAACGGTGAAGGTGTTGATGTAATAGTAGGCGTGACGTCTTCGACATTCTTCTTTCTTGTGAGAGGAATTGCCTTGATTCGAACAATCTCCCAGTGTAGAGATCGTTATCTTTGAGCGCTTATGCTTTGCGTCATCTTTAACTTTGTTCTTTGATCATTGTTCTTTGTGGTGAAAGTGATAGTATGTTGTTATCGCATCGATCGCTTTCAGTGCCTTCATTGCTCCGGTGTCTCCGTCATTCTTCAACATGCTCACACGCCTATGACGTTGGAATTCAATCTTCGATGAAGTTCTCTAAGTCTTTAACTTTGTAGATTCTTTGGTTTGACGAAGAATCATTCGACGGTTGTGTTGCTTTTGAATAGAACTTCCATTAGTGTTGATGTTGGCGTGAGCATGAGAAGAATCAAGACGATCATCCCGCTCCGAGCTTCCATAAGAAGAAAACATTGCAAACGGTTAGTAATAAGCGGTTTCCGCACTTACAAGTTTGAACTTGAGAGTGTTAACAAAGATAGTGTGAAAACACAACTCTAATTCTTACAAAGGCCGTTCTGAACCGGAGTCCCACAAGTGAGATAACGCGATGCACCAAGTACATCTATATTCGAGATGAGTCGCCGAGGTACACCAAGCATCACCTCACGATGTGAGACCGTTTGAGACACACTCGCGTAATCCACGGGAGTTACCGAAGCGACTCGCCGTCGTGGCATTTGATGTTGACCTGGCAGAGTTTCCATTCAATCACCGAGGAGCACGGATGTGAACCTCTCATAAAGGTTCTCGACAGATTGCTAAGATCTGTGAAGGACTCGATATGAACCATCGATGATCTTATTTGTTGATCATCAAGTGATTAAATGTCAAGTGTTCCTAAGAGATCTTTTGATGAATCTCGTGGCTTTAGACTCAATAGTGCGTTTGGTTTTCTGAGCGGAGACTAGGGAGAGGGTCTCCTTCTTCAATACCACGATCTCTAAGAGAAAGCCAATAGATTATGTAGGGTTCCTGTGAGAATGAAACAAGTTTCATTGAGAGAAACTTGAGTGGCTAAGAAGGTTTAGTGCATGCGCCCTTTGGGTCCATGACGACTTTTAATCTTCAATACCGATGTCACTAAGTGACAACCAAGAGTATATGAATTGAACCCGTTATCGCCCTAAGTTGAATAACGGAGGGCTATTTCTTTTCACCCTTTACTTTACATTTCTTTTGATTCTTCAACTCCTTCTTTCTCCGATTCTCATTTTCTCCTTTTTATAATCATTCCTAAGGACTTCTAACACTAACTAATGGTAGTGTCCTTGGGTAGATCCCTCCACTCTGGCGGATCATAGGACGGTTATTCCTAACCTTAGTCACCTTATAACTCCATGACTAACCTATGTTTGCCATTATAACCATTGTAAGTTAAAATATCTCTCAAAGGGTTTGTAAATGAAAACATGTTTGAACCACGATGAGAGATAAGTTTTGCATAAATACTCCCCTCCACATGTGCTTAATAGTTTTAATGGTTAAATGCACGGTGAGGAAAGAAGCGCACTTTATGAATTGATCCACTAAAGATAGACAATCTCCGCGAGACACGGTTACGTTGAATAGTTAAAGAGATATATTGTCGGTTTTAGGTGACAACTAGCTCTAATAACTTCCTTGAAGGTGTAGACAAACCTTGGAGGGTTGTCAAACCCGTCGAGTTCATGTCTATCAAAAGTTTCTCGAATGGTACTTTCTACTCGACAAGTCCTGCGAGACACGTTTACATCACTAGCGAACTAGCTTGAAATTATTACCCGTCCAGACAAGTCTTTTCGAGTTACAAATAGTTTAGTACCGTCAATTCGTTGGTTAAGTCTGAGGTACACAGATTCATTTGCATTTTGTACAACATATTTCTTATCACACAATTTTCTCCCCCTCAAAAATGGCATATAAAATTGTTATTTTTGAACGGTTTGAGAATAAATATGACCATTTTGAGTGTTGCGGGAAGAGTGACCACTGTGAACAATTTGTGAACAAAGTTTTCATCAAATACTCCCCCTCAATTAGTGATGTACACGGTTGAGGTTTTGTGAAATCTTATGGGGAAGTACTTGTCTTTTTGAGCAAAACCTTGAAAAATGAAAGGTTTGATAGGTTTTACTCAAAAATAAGAAGCTTTCGCTCCTTTTATAAGGATTGTGGCACTGAGGCGTATCACAGGGTCCTTTCTTGACAATTACGGGTTGTACATCGTTATTTGTGCACAAGCCACTCACATATGTAATGACACATCCAAAATTATAAGAAGGAAACCATTTAAGGGTACCGTGAAGTGCGATGATATTCCGAGTGCATGCAGGCGTTGAAAGCCGATGATGTTCCTCCCGAGTCGACCACCAACATAGCTTTCCAATCGGTGGAGCTCGATCCTTCGAACAACCGCTCATCGATCAAGGTGATGATACGTCTCACATCCTCCTTTCACGAGAGTTCCAAAGGCTTAGATTCCCAACTTTCATGCGTATATCCTTCAACTGCACGCCAATCCATCCCTAACCATCTTCAAGGTATGATCCCGAATTTGTGGAGCTCACTACACGCCATTAAGCGGTTTCTTGAAGTTCACTGCGGTAAACAACGCCAAAGGTTTTTTGATGGCGTGAGTTGTTTAAGGCGGTTGATGTCGGGAAGATCAAGGCGTGGTGGAGTGAAGTTTACGTTTACGATATGATTCAATGACCATCCGGATATCTCGACCGTTCTTTGATCACGATCGTCTAATGAAGATGAGAACCGACTTGATAAATTCACGTTGAACTTCAATCGAGAATTGTCTCATACGACCACATGCTTTGGCAAGATACATGTCTTCGATGTCGTTGAGGACAAGTTCTCAAAGTCGACCGAGAGAATCCATAGTCCTGTTCATCTTGTCGTTTGACTATGATATTCTTTAAGAATGTGTAGTCCCACTTAGACTTGAGATCAATGTGTTTGATGGCCACGATGTCCTTCGAGCTATACACTTCATGTTGAGACTTCGAACCAGTGCACTTACGTAGTAGATTCTTGGCGTTCGGGCCAATGATGAATCCCATACAATGCATCTTGGTCGTATGCTTGCACGCTGTCGAAAACAAGTGAGTTGCACGTTCCTCGATAGCTATGCGATTAGAGTAAATGGCGGCGGGAATGGAAGAGTCAATGATGTAGTGTATTTTCTCGAACCATCGCCACCATGGAGAAGAAATTCGTGTCTTTGTTGAAGAAATATCGGAAGGAATCCTTGGTTCATCCGGCAGCCAATGGTCGGTAGAGGTTTGGTCCATCGGTGTAGTATGGAGGGTTGTCCTTTGTGTGAAGTCAATGTTTGCTTCCGGATTGAGCCAATCCATGTTGTTGGACATAGCTCGAGCGATGTTCTCAAGATGATATTCGACCTCGAGGGCGCTTTCGGTTGTCTTTCCATAGTTGAAAAGCTTCATTCTTGATTCGCTTCAATTGATTTTGTCATTTTCTTCACATGGGCCGTTCTTGCAACATTTTTGCATGCTCCATTGTTGAACCATCTACCATTCTTGACCTTCATCGTGGTAGGGAGTTTGATTGACAAGTGTGGAGAACCATTCAAACTCTTGGTTTTATCGTCATCTAGGCATGATACGACCGGCCGAGTCGTCTGCTTCTTCTTTTGGAAGGCTTTGATGATGAAGTGGTTTCGCACTTGTTTGGGTGAGGTGGGTTGTTGTCGGGGCTCGAGGACCTCTTCATCGTCACCACCCGTATACTCAAAGTGATCACCGGCTTTATGAGTCGGGGGTGGTAACTCGGAATCGTCCGAGGTTTATCAAGAAGACCGAGGTGGAGGAGACTTATGTTGAGAAGAAGTCCGTGGTGGAGGAGGTGGCATAGATGTGGATTGACCGATCGCTTCGACGTTTAGGTGCAGAGTCCTTATCCTTATCATCGTCATCTCTTGGCGTTTGGGTTGATCGGTGACTCCTTGCATGATGAACTGAGTTGAAAAGCAAGTAGACCTTGAAAAATTTAGCTTCATCCGAAGTAAACGTTCCCGATCGCTTTGACATTTGCATCACTAGTTTAGCGATTAACTTTCATTCGAGAGATCGACTTCTTTGGCCATTGTATGTTTAACCAATGCGACGATGTTAGGGGTGAGTTGTCCGGAGAATACTTCTCTAGTCACACCGGGGACGATGTCGAGAAGAAACTTGTGGGTTTGTTCTCTTCGACTTCTCCAGTTCCTTTTGGACTTTTGGAACGATATCACGAAGGTACTTTTGAGTGTAACCTTCAATCATTTCATTTAGTTCCTCCCGACGATGACTTCTCATGAATTCTGAATAGCTTTCCTATCTTTCGCATCTCGTCATTCTCATCATGTAAGTCTCGCATTTGTTCAAGATACCAATTAAGTTTTCTTTGAAGCATGTCCTTCTTTCTAACTTGTTTGACAATTTTCACAATTCTTGCATGTGTTTGAGAAATCCAAGATTTAGGTGGTTTCTTCACGGATTGGATGATGATCTGGTTGATTTTGTTGATGGTGGTGGTGATGAATGAGATGAAGAGTCCGATGATGAGGAGACATGAGGAGACTTCATGTCCTTAGGAGTTTTCGAGGTTTTCTCCTTTGAGTGTGTTGGACTGCCTAGAAGAAACTTTGAGTAATCATCCTCGTCATCCTTAGACTTTTCTTTCTCGTTACCGTTCTCAAAATCATACTCAATAGTGTCCTCCACAGTGTTGTAGTTGCAGAAGAGTGGTGGCACCAGGCTCCTATCGGGTTGATTAACCGCATCAGAGATGGTTTAGAGTGGGCACTCCACTTGATCCTCCAGGGCCACCCATTTGATCTTTAGCAAATTCTTGACCTTTTGAAGGTGTCGGCTTTGTGAAACTTCTTTACGTATCCTTGATCCAATTGCTCTTCTTCATCTTGAGCTTTCATCCCGAGGTACAAGTGCGATAGTCTTCTCTTTTCCTTTAATAGTTTGAGGACTTGGAAGTTTTGCACCGAGGATTTTCATCCTTGCGCTTCGAGAGAATGTGATCTCTTCATACGTGTCGTAGCCTCGTAATCCTCGCCCCGAAATGTCTTTGCGGTTCAAGTGAAAGGATAGGAGTGGCTTCCAGAGAAGGAACTTTCTTCTTAGGGGTGGGTTCCTCTTTGGAATGGGTTTCTTCTTTGGAACATTCCTTTGACTATCTCAGACTTGTGACACTTCCAA
Source organism: Chrysanthemum lavandulifolium (assembly GCA_022545495.1). Classification (NCBI taxonomy): domain Eukaryota; kingdom Viridiplantae; phylum Streptophyta; class Magnoliopsida; order Asterales; family Asteraceae; genus Chrysanthemum; species Chrysanthemum lavandulifolium. The sequence continues at coordinate 146,898,164 of CM040241.1, read as the reverse complement.
GACTTCCTTTTCGGTTCTCCGACGGTGTTCCAAGATTTTTCGTCGAGATGACCAACTTTGCCTTGTCGATCGCTTCCAGATACCTTTGGTACGATTCGAGCTTTCGACATCTTCGATTAGAAGGAAATCGGCAAGACAAAGACCTTGTTTCTTTGTTGATGTTTCCTTGATTCGACAGATGAATAGGTTCCGTCAACATGTCGTGATTGTCGGGTCATTGAGCCTCTTAGGAATGTCGGGATGAAGTCCAAGTGCTCTCGGATCAACAATTTGGTATATCGATGTAGGAATCTTTGAGCCAAGTTTGTTGAGAAATGACATCATGTCATCCCAAATCGAGCTTCGATAGCGATGTGTTTCTTGTTGACCAATGCCGAATATTTGAAGTTCCATGAGCTTAGGGTGCTCATAGTATTTGTCACGACCGAAGCAGACTTGGTGATGATCATGTAGAGTGTTCTCCATGGTTGAGGAATACTCTTAAGCTCTACGTGAGAGTGCTTGTTGATTACCCCGTAGCCTCGTCATAACCGATATCGATTAAGAATTGAGAGTGAGCTCTTCAACAGTGAGGCATATAGTTTGGTTGGATCGACTTGTGAATTAGGAGAATGACCCTTAAGTCCTGCAGTGTAATGATGACTTGTTTGTGATTCAGAGTCACCGTCACGTGATTTGTCCTTTGACCCTTTCCATAGTGTTCAGAACTGTTGGATGTAGATCTCGTGGCAGTTGCAGAGTGAGTAAGCATGTTCGATACGGATGAGTCCTCGAATATCAATAGCAATAAGACATGAAGATTCGAGAGCAAGTGAGGGTGTCAAAGTCAACACGGAGGTTATTCTTTCCTATCTTCATTGGATAGCCATGAGGATAGATATCGGCAATGGAGAGAACTTGGTGCATCCACATTCATTTGGTCACCATGTCGTGATCTCGAAATAACATTAGCCAAAAGAACCAACATATCGAGAGACATAATGTTAGTCAACGGAAGGTCTTATTGTCTAGTTATTGAATGTATAGTGATAATGATTGTTCTGAGTCCTAAGTCACTTGTATGTTCAATAGTTCATTGATATCGTGAAATGTTTCATGAGTTAGTTAACTTTAAGTTTTAAAGTTTATTTTATCACTTATTGTTCACAACATATCGCAACGATTTAAGTTTATTAGTGACAATTTTTTTTGGATTCGTGATGATATGATTAGTTTATTTACAAGTTTGTACAAGTAACAATTCATCATGAAGGTCAATCCAGGTTAAGCGTAGCTTTGGCAAAGTTATGCGTGAGCGGTATGATATGTGCTTAGGTGGACCGACGCAGAATCTATCTTACGCGTAAGAAATGTTAGCGTAGGAAAAAGAGACATTATGCGAGAGCTTATGCGTAGGCATATATTAACCTTACGCGTAAGGCTACCGTAAGAGTTGACCTTAAGCGTAGGGTCATCGTTCGCATATCCTTCGCTGTGATACGCGTAGTCCATTGTAGAACCTTATGCGTGACGCCACGCGTGAAGACTAGTCTTACGATAACAAGCTACGCGTAGGTGATCCTATGCGTAGATTAATAACCACCTTGATTACGAATATTACGTGTTGCAAGCCACGAAATAAATCATCATTTCAACAAAGTTAAAACATATAACATCTGTTTAAGACAAATCAAATCACATTTACATAGTTGAACGATTCTGCGTAGAATATCTTACGCGTAGACTAAACCCTAATTCTACGCCAGATCAAATCTAGCCATGGATTATGCACCAAAGTTTTTCGGTATATCATAGAAGTTGTGAGAGCATGTAGACCAAGTTTTAACACTTATTATGCGTTGAATCAAAATACCCAAAGTTTATGAACTTTAAACCCTAGTTTCGAATTGATGACCAATTCGTGTTTCAAGTGGCTATAGACTATGGAAATCATCAATTCAACAACGCAAAAGCATAACCCAACGATCTTTTAGACCAAAACACTTCACATTTTAAAACACCCAATTCGACTTATAAACCCTAATTTTCAAAAATCATCAATTAGTGAATCGGGTGGATTTTGATGGTTAACAAAGTATCATTGATGTATTATGAACGTTTTGACACAATCATTTCACCCCAAACACACACGTATTGATTGTGTGTTCTTACGCATAAGCGTAGAACACCAAATCACGCCAGAGAACACGCTTTTAGCCGTAGGATTTACATGAGATTCAAAACCATTGTTTAAAACATGATCCAAACACGTAAACACTTATGTATTGATAATCGAAAGCACGGATTTGTAAAAGCGAATATGGACCGTGGATGATATTAGGTGAAATATTTAATGTGATGGGAATAAATGTGGTGGGTGGAGTATTTTGTATAAAATAACTTTAAGGTTTTGACAGTTATAGTCCCTCCACCTTTTCCTTTTTCACACAAAGCCTTTTAACTTCCATTTTGGTTACCAAACGGATATTTTTGGGAAAGAAACTTGACGACACTCCCCCTCGACTTGAGAAAATAATGAAAGGTTGTTAATTAAAGTCCAAGGAGTGTCTTTGAATCAGAAAGTGTACCACCATTTGTAAAAGAATCAACCGAGATGTGATAACATGCAAGTACATAGATGTTTTGAAACAGTTAATGGATTATTTTCTCCCCCTCAACACTTGATCGGTAAAAATACTGAATTTTGAAAGATAAAAGTGTTGACGGAAGAGATGTACTTGCCATGTTGAAAGAAGGATAGATTAGGAGAATATTTTTGTTGTTTTATAGGATTTTATATTTTGTATTTTGTTTTGAAAATTTATTTACAAAAGAGGTTTTGGTGTTCGACGGTTTTTAAGATCTGCTTTTAAGAGGTCATCCAGTTCCTCTTGAGTCAAACACCTCATACCAATTCGGTGGACCAACTCATTAAACCGAGCGGGAGGCAAGGCTTTGGTGAGCGATCGCAATTGGTATTCAAGACCATAAAGTATAATTCAACGGCACCTGCTCCACGTGGTCCTTGATGAAATGATAGCGTGATCGATGTGCTTTGATTTAGTGTTGAATCGAGTTGCACGAGATTGCAATGGCACTCCCGTCGCGATACATCGGGATTGTCAAACACGTAACCATAGTCTTTGAGTTGTGTTCTCATCCAAATGACTTGAGCACAACAAGCGGACATGGCTACATATTACGCTTCGGTTGATGACGATGTACAATCCTCGCTTAGATTGCCAAGACACCGGTTTATCACCGAGAAATTGTAGAGCTCTCAAGTACTTTTCCTTGAGTCTAAGCATCTGCGTGATCGCTCGAAAAAGCTATTAGTTCAAAACCGAATCCTTCTGGATACGGATCCCCAAATTAATGGTTCCCTTGATGTATCGGAGGATTCTTTTAGTCTCGAGAGGTGGGTTTCAGAGTTGGTCGCGATCGATAACGGGAGCATAGATAAACGGCAAAGACAATATCAGTCGCTAGTCGTTAGATACATGAGGACCCAATAATACTTGGTATTTGGTGGGTCAACTAATTTCCCATGTAAATCAAAGATCTAGCTTCTTGGTATGAGTCATTGGTGTGGCATAAGTATCACGTGTTTTCATTCCAAATTTGTTTAACAATTCAAGGGCATATTTGGATCGACTCAAAAAATACCACGGGTGATTGATGAACTTGCGGTCCTAGAAAGAACGTAAGTTCACCCATCATGGACATTTCAAAATTTTTCTTCATTAGTTTTGCAAAAGCGATTGAAAACTTTTATGTGTAGACCCAAAATGATGTCATCCACGTAAATTTGAACAATTAAAATGTGTGCCCCGTGATATTGTATAAAAGAGTTGGGTCAACCGAGCCTTTGGTGAAATTATTGGCAATGAGGAAGGATGATAGCTTATCGTACCATGCAGGGGCTTGTTTGAGACCATAAAGGGCTTTGTTCGGTTTGTAGACATGGTTCGAGAACTCGGGATCAACGAATCCATCCGGTTGGTGACATAGACCGTTTTTTAAGTTGCCCATTGAGAAACGCGCTTTGACATCCATCCGATAGACCGTCATGTTCATACGAGCAATGAACGCGAAATATCCGAACGACCTCAAGACGAGCAACCGAGCAAAAGATTCTTCAAAGTCTATCCCTTCTTCCCGACGATAACCCTTAGCCACTAGCCGTGACTTGTTTCGATGACATTCCCTTCAAAGATCCAATTTGTTTTTCCAAATCCATTTTAGACCAATGACGAGACCCTGTTGGTCTTTCAACCGGCCCATACTTCAAGACGTTTGAATTGGTTGAGTTCTTCCTGCATGGATTCAATCCGCTTGTCTTTTGTCATTGCGTCTTTAATGTTTTTAGGTTCGCATTGGCATACAATGAGTGCATAAATGCGTGTTCACCATCCGAGTGAAGACGTTGTCTCGAACATTTGGTTGATTCGGGTTGCCAATAATGTTAGAGAGGATGGTCTTTAGTCCATCTATGTGTAGAGGGTTGATGTTGGTATACATTGTGCGATTTCGAGGATTCAAATGGTTTGTTGAAGATTCGCGACATCCGTGCAGCGATCTCATTGGCAAACGGGTTCAAGAACGATTTGGATCAAAATCTGCAGTGGGGTACTTCATTCGAATATCATCATTTGGTTCATCATTGTTGGAAGCGGTGTGTTCAACTGTTGTGTTGGAGTCAATTGGTGTAGGTGCATCTTCACAGTGAGTTGTTGTAGCGGTGTATCGGTATAGGAATATTATCGGGTTGTGCAATGAAACAATGGATACACCAGAGCACGCTCATCAATATCGTCACGCAACGCAGGAGCAAATAACCTTTCCATTTGTTGACGAGTTAGCCGAGGGCTTTCTTGGTGATGATGGGGTTGAGGAAGTTTAAACGGTTGTGACCGGTTCTAAGTATTATACTCGTAAGCCATTTCCGTGAGTTCATCGAAATGAGCATGAATCGCTTCCATTACCTCCTTAGTTCGACGATTCGCATTCGGAAACCTTTAGAATTGTCACAAGATCCAATAAAGACCCAATATCGCCTTTGGCTTTGAGCTTTCCAAAATCATCACGATCATTATTCGGATAGCAAAGGGATCCAAATACATGAAAGTGTTTGAGGTTCGGTTTGTAGTTGTGTACAAGCTCGAAAGGAGTTTTGTTGTGGCGTTTGTGATCATAGAACGGTTTTGAGTATAGCATGCAGATGATCGACACGCCCATAAGTAATCTGGAAGTTTAGCATTGATTAACATTGTTCTTGCGCTTCCACTAACGCTCGGTTTCGCCTTTCAACAACTCCGCTTTGTTCGGTGTCCGTGCAATAGATGTTTGATCTTTCAATTCCCACTTTCTCATAAAATTCACGAAGGGTTTTGTTAACAAATTCAGTTCCTTTGTCTGTCCGAATAATCCCGACGGTGTTGCGGAGCTGAACTCAGTATCTTTGTGAGAAAGGTGATGATCATTTGTGGAGCTTGGTCTTTGCTACGAAGAAAATAGACCCAAGTCCAACGCGAGTAGTCATCAACAATTACTAAGATGTAGCGTTTGCCGTTGATCGCTTGCACACGCATCGGGCCACACAAATCCATGTGAAGAAGATGAAGCACATCTTCGAGAGTCGTGTTCCACCTTTGAAGGAAAATGAGCACGAGTGCTTTTCCTTGTTCACATGCCGAGCAAAGGTGATCTTTTGAATACCGGAATCGCGGGAGTCCTTCAACTAGTTTGTGTCGAGCAAGGTTGGTGATGGTTTGAAAGTTTAGATGTGAGAGACGATTGCCATAGCCGTGATTTTGTAGATGTTGCCTTTGAAAGTAAGCAAATGGGAGAGGAAGCAACCATGTCTTGCATAGAGATAGTGTAGAGACTAGACTTACGAGCCGACATAAGGTCATTTCCATGTAGATCACGAATGAAACAAGTTTTCTCCCGAAAGCAACCTCCAAATCTCCATCACAAAATTGAGCTATCGAAAACAGATTGTGACCGAGGCCTTCCACATAGTAAACCACGCTTATTTCAATGTTCCATTAACATAATCTCCGTAGCCCATGATGGTCGCGAAGCGATCGCTTCGAATCGACACCGCCAATGAACTTTGCAATAAAGTTTGATAACAGCTTAAGGTTGCTCGTCATGTGTCGGGAACATCCGCTATCAACAATCAGAGAATGATCAGATCACACATTACACACATACGACACGGATGGAATAGAAGTAGATGTGGAACCCGAACGTTAGAGGGTTCAAGCGTATGTTAGACATACACACATTGAGAATTTTAGGCATCCACTTAAATCCTAGTGTGTTATATATCCATTTCGCCATCCAGAACTACTCTTTGCTTTAGTCTTAGTGAAAGCACTAGGTGGTACTACATTCTTAGGAGGTGAAGCGGTAGCTCTTGTGATAGCAATGGTTGCCTTAGAATCTAAAGAAGGTGGTTTACCAAGCACGGACTTAGAATGTTTAGTGGGCCTAGAGGTATTCGATTCTTAGGATTCCGTAATCTAGAGATTATAGCTTTAGCAACACATTTGTCATGACAATCGAATTCATACTCTTTCGACAAATATCACAAGGTGCATCGATGAATATCAAAGGTACTTAACGATTTAGCATTCGTTACATCACTATTTCTATTACATTTGCATGACGCAACATCTATAGTGGAAGTAACATGAGTTTTATTCGAGTCCTAGGGTGTTCTTCTACTTTAGCATTCCTTATTGATCTTTTCTTAGGTCGCAACTTCCTATTCTTCGTTTGAGTGCTCCTAGGCTGTGAAGTGCGGACGTTTGGAAAGATGCAACTATTCTGCTTCAAGAGAGGGAAACACATTAACAACTTGTGATTTGGCGGTGTGAATTCTTGGTTCACGATTACTAAGTGTGATGGTGCTAATCTCTTAATCACGGAGGCGGGAGTAGTTCATACTTTCCTAACATTTCCGTAACTTAGAAATGGTGAATCGATCTTGATTTTCGTAACTAATATTACCAAAGAAAATTCATGACTTCTCTAGTGTGAGCAAGATAGTGATCAAGTTCGTTTGATGCTTCATCTCGAGTCTTTTGAGTAAATCAAATATGACACCATATTCTGCTTAACTTTTAAAAGTTCTTGTTCATATTTTGAGATTTGACTTTTCAAAGACACGCTTTTGATCATCCAAGAGCTCAATTTTAGGATCAAGATTTAGCACTCAATTGAGCGATTTTCTTTTGAAAACTAAGTTGATGGTTGTGAATATCTTTTCACACCATTGAAGACGACGCTTTGCATTGTAAATTTCCGTGTGTAATCGTTATTTTCTCGCTTTTAAAGACTCGATCCGAAGCACATTATCGGTGTTCTCAACAAGAATAACAGATTTCAACAATATCGCAGAGATATAATCGATGCAAATGGCAAGGCATGAAGTAACACAACATTATGGATATCAAGACAGATAACATCTTCCAAGAGTCGATCAACATCTTTTCTCAACAGTTTTTTTGCGCTTTGTGTTAGAAATAGATGTTTCGCTTTCTCGAAAACGTTTTCATTACCCCAAGTTCCTTATGAAAATCCTTTTCCTGTGCAATTGCACAACTTTTCAAGTTTTTAACATTAGGTAAAAGATTTTTCCGAAAAATGTCTCTTTGTTCTCGCGCAGAGGCGATTGAAAATGTTCAACTTTGATTTCGGATCGATATTCTATCTCATGTTGTAAAATTTTGAGGTCACCATGAAAATGTCAAAATATCGAAGAATTTTTCGATTTTCAGTTGTGAGTTTACCGCTAATGGAAGGTAAAGGACCATAAGTTTGTGCAAAGACTGTTTTGGGATTAACAATAGAAGACTCGGTGTTTTGATGATAACCCTTGGTGTGTTAGAAGAATCCGTTGGTGTGACGAAAGTGACCGCGTTTTATAATTAAAAGGTTTGTTGTAAACAACATTTTTAATTTAGATCGACTCGTCTTACGCATCTAATTCCTCTTGACGATGGTATTCAACAACACTCATGACAAGATTATCAATTTTGTATTCCGTGACCGGAAACTTCGTGAGTTGGTTTGAATGTTTTAGTGAAAGCTTTGGTTTGTAATCGCCTAGATTTTTTCCATATCCATTTGGATTGGGTTTTAAGGTAAACTTTTCAATAGTCATATCGATTCACCATGTTTGTAAACAACTGCTTTAAACTCTTTAATTTTGTTTTGCAAACCGAGAATTTCGCAAGAAGGTCATCTACCCGATTCGTTGAATGCTTTTTGTATGCGGAGAACTGCTTTTGACAATTTAACAACTCAATTTTAGCTTTTTGATTTTCCAAGGTGAGAGCGTTGTTGCTTTTTATGTTCATGTTTCAGCTTGTTCTAATTCGGACAACAAAGCATTCTTCGAGGTGGCTAGATCACGATCCGTCGCTTCTAAATATTTTTCGTTTTGATGAGATTTTGCAAAGCGGCTTCAAAACCTTTTTCACGGTTTTCTTGAGTTTTGAAAAAGTTGAGTTGCATTTGTAAACATTCAAAATCCTTGGTTAACAATGCATTTTACTTTTTAAGGATTGATTTAATGCATAGCATTCCTCCATTTTGATTTTATGGTCTTGAATTAACCGAGCAAAATCCGGATGAGGCAACAGATCATCTTGTTCAACGTGAGTCTCAACATGATCATTCTTTAGATCCTCGGCATGCGACCACGAGTCAATTTGATTATCAAAGGAGACCATAAGGTCATCTTGATCGTCAAATGTAACTCTGAGGTTAACTTGAAAATCATCGTAAGAAGATGTAGAAGACTCATTTTGAGCCCCGATCCGTGCGGATTGAGATATTGGCGAGAGATTAGTTCGAGATATGATGATGGTTTGTTCGGTGCACGAGACAAGCCATCGGTGTCATACATGGGCTTGTATCACTCATGTGCACTCATGCATATTAGCCATCAACATAACAAATGATTCACCGCAAGTCCTCCATATCATCATCTCGAGTCTGCATCCGCCATGAAGCTCGTTTTTGTCCGTAAGAGATCCACCACTTCATCCTTAAGAGCGAGTAAGGCCTCTTTGAAATAAGCACCGCCCCTAGTCCTTGGCTTTGGGCATGCATTAGCCAGTGTCCTTTTCATTGCGCTTGTAGCATCTAAGACCATTTAACCGATTCTCGAGCATTTCCTGCTCCACCACTTGAGCTCTGTTGTTATTCCTACCCACAACATTAAACCCTTGACCACCGCCCATCCGACGACCATAATCACGATTTTGAACTTCAACACGCCTATTGTTCACCATGCTTGAGTCCGTGTGTTAGATGAGGCGAATACGATTGTTGGATTTGTTGGTGTAACGCCAAAAGCATTAGCAATCATCACAAATCCTTGTTGCAATGCTTGAACGGATCTGTTTCTCGGCCGCTTCACCGACATATGCTTGAGCATTGTTGTCGTATGGAACCAATTGATTTTGTTGAGGTTGTGACCGTGAAGGTGGGTTTGAAGCAGCTTGGTTGAGTTGCCGGTTGAGAGGATAATTCGTTGAGCATACAAGGCAAGTTGTTGATTGTCCGGTTGCATTGTTTAGCAATTTGAACTCGGAGAATCCTTTCCGATCAACTTCCTTTTCATGAGGCTTCAAGTAGTCGATAACAATCCATAAGTAGAATGATGCATATTCTTCGCCGACGGAGAAAAATGACATACTTCTCCCATTCGACCAAGACTACTCGTGAACTTAGTATTCATCGCAATTCTTGGCATAATGATGTTGTGTTTATCCAAATCATTGATGATATCTCGAAAATCGATGATGATAGGACTCTAGTGTCTCTCCGTGTTCAATCGGGAAGTGTTCATAAGCCAAGTAAATTTTGGATTCCAAATCCTCGATTGAGTCATGATCCTTCCATAAGAAGACGAATATGATCCCACATTTTTGTGCATCTTTTGAGCATCAACACTACGAAGAATTGGGTTTGGTAATCCTAAGAGGATGTATTCCATTGCAAGTTCATCCGCTTCATAGTGTAGAAGTTCGTAGCATTAAGATCAAGAACCGTAGCAATGTTGGTTTGTTCATCTCTTGGTGGAGCAGCGTTTGATCTCCTGCACAAGTGATGTGAGGCATCTCAAATGGACCTTCCAAGATAACCTTCTTTAAGAACTTTCCATGTGGCTTCTTCGGATCACGTAACCTAAAGAACCTTATCACCCATTGATCGTAGTTTCGGAGTGAGCATTGGAGGTCTATCAAGTGATCCACTTCATGAATTGATTGTTGGTCGCTAAAGCTTCACACATCTTAGCAAACCAAGTGGGTTCCTTCATAGTGGTCCGTGATGGATGTTGATTGAAATCGGTTGTGTAGGGTTGAACTTGAAGGCTTGGTTGTGGTTGAACCATTTGTGGTTGTGGAATTGCACCAAGTTGTGGAGTATGTTGTCGATTAAATTGTTGTTGATAAATAGCTTGTTGTTGATTCCATTGTTGATGTTGTGGAGTTAATTGTTGTTGTTGTTGATGATTATAAGTGTGAGGAAATAGTTAGAGTATGGTGGTTGAGACATGATGATAAACTTGTGTGGTAAAGATGGATCTTTGTAGTCGAATGAACCTTTGTTGATGAAGTATCCTTAGGCGTAGAAAAGACAAGAACCAAGTAGCACTTATGCGTAAAACACCAAAAGTTACGCGTAACAATGAGGAGTTACGCCAGAGGTTTTAGCTACGCGAAGTAGGGAAAACACTAAAGTTAGCGTAGACAAAAGTTAGGCGAGAAACGAGGCGTGGGATTACCTTATGCGAGACCGTAGTTTACGCGTAAAGTGAATCTTATGCGTAGGAATTCTACGCGTAAGCTTATGCTTATGCGTAATTTTAGGGTTTTGCTCAAATGATCTTTTACACTTCACAAGGCAAAAGATATCCAAAGTCGACGTATTTTCGGACTTATCCAAGTAAGAAAACACGGATTAAACCGTAAAATTGAAGATCAAACCAAGGAACAATCTTACGCCAGAATTTAGGGTTTTGATACGCGTAGGATTACTCGTAACTTTGATTCTGTCCAAATGTGTTTCTAAACCGCTTTTTGTTATGGAATAGCTTCAATAGTACCAAAAGAACACAAAAGTGTGAATTTTGATGTACCAAACCGCTAAACGGGTTACGCGTGAGAACGACACCCACGAACAAAACAAGCTTAAAACGTAAATCCACGCGTAAAGTTTGAAACTTTTTCCAAAACAAGTATTTTAACACCTCAAAACATTGAAAGTACAAGAATCTTGGATTAAAAGTGTAAAAACGAGTTTTTAAGATAACCAAAGATAGCGTTATCTCACGCGAAGATCCAAAACCAAAACTTCAAAAACAAACGAGTACACCCAACTATTTGGCGATTGATACCATTGTTAGGTCACAAGTTTTATAACACAAGCTTATAAGAGAAGAGATGAGGCGATTGAGCAAGCTCTAACACATACACACGATAGTAATTATACGGTTATGAGAAGATGTATGTGAAAGAAAAGAAAACTTGAACAACCAACCTCAAATGAGGGTTTACAAGAGTTTATATAGGCAAGGAGCTGGGCAACACTCCTCTCCTTCCCTATTCCTTATTGGGCTTGGATCAAGCTTATGGGCCTTCTACATAAGCTTGACCTTAAACAAACATAAAGGCCATAATAATGCTACCTATTACATATGAAATATAAATACTTGAAATACTGCTTAGGAGTGATTCCAACAATATCTCGTTAGTGCAAATATTACGATATTTAATCTATACGCCTCGCTTGTTTTGATTGATGACAAACATGTAACTTGTAATACATAACGAAATGTACAAGTTACTTGTAATCACACTTTGTCTCAACATACATTCAACACCTCTCGATGACTCAAGTCCTCATATGTTACAACACAGGTTCGTACATGTTTGTTATGTGGCATTATGATCAAACCCATTAACAAATCATTTATAATGTTTAAAATACGTTTAGAGTCTGTAAAACCCTAAAAATAGTAAACGTGTTAAAAGACCTTTCTGCCCCTCAGAATTTATAATTGTGAAATACGTAAAATACGTTGATCTCTTTAACTACGTTTATGACGTATATTAATATGTGCAAGAAATAAAAATTTACATGCCCTATGATTTATACATATCACAAGTTTAAATGACTTCTAATATACCTAACCATATTAAAAGTATGGAACAAATTCACTTACTCACAAAATGGACTAGATACATCACCAAATTTGTAAATGTGGAAAATATTGGAAATTGTCTCACCTCCCCTCTTTGGTCGTCCAAACCCAACGCCCACACCCTCTATATCCCTAAAATCTCTCCCTAAATCAACCACCCTTTTAATCCCCATTAAGTCTCTTTCACAATTTAAAACGTAAAAACAAAGAAAACCCTAATACTCCCTCTCCACCCTTAAGTGACGGCACCCATTCTTCTACTCCATTTCCTTTCGAATTCAAGACAAAAGAAGAAGCTGTGATCATTCGAGGTGTTTGTGATCGCGTTGGTTCAAAGAAGAAGCTGGTCGTTGGCTCCTTGGACAAAGGGAGGCGGGTTGATATTGTTTTAGTCGTGGGATACTAGGATGAGAAGGAAGGTTTGAAGGCTGCTGTGATTACGGGTTCTAAGACGAAAGGTGGCTGGTCGTGGGGTTCGATTCGAATGAGGTTTAGTTCAATTCTGGTGTCTCTTGTTCCTTCCGTCTTCAAGGTATCCCTCCGATTTCTTTATTATTTCGACGCATGGAACTTATATACATGTAAAACATGAGAACTAATCTTCGTTGCGTTAATCACAAGTAAACGAATATATTATACTAAAGATCACATATATAACGGAAGCGTATATCGTCGACCTCAATTTTTTTAGAAAGGAAGCTAGTCATTTGGTAATATAATGAAACTGGTCCTTTGGGATGTTTGTTTTTGGCAACTAAAATATGGCTAGAACCTGGTCATGAACCAAAAGAGAATAAGGTACTTTCATGGATGTATTTTCTTGTGATCTCGGAGGTGTTTCGATGAGTCTCAAGCTAAGGATATTGGTCGTAAGAGGTCGAGTTATCATGGGTATATTGTCGAATCTGGGGTTAACATGTTTCATTGGGTACGTCTCGTCATTTGATGTCGAATGGTTTTCGTGTTATAACCTTATGAAAGTTGAAAATTTTAAAGTTACCATCATGCATATTCAAAAGATGTCATGTATGGGTGAGTTTATGTGATCGATTGAGTGGTTTTCCTTGCATGGTTGTGTGTATTTGTCTTGTGGGTCTCGTAGGTGTCTTGGTTCATGGGTGAGTCATGCATATTAAGAATGAGTAAGTATATATGTACAACGGAAATGAATGTGTAATATGTATAACGAGGTTAAAATGTAAATGTGTAACGAGAATGAATATGTAAATATTAAAACGAGAATGCATGTCTTTAGCTGCATGACCTCATATTCAGAATTTAAGATAGTAATCTAATGTATCATACATAAAAATTTTAAACTTAATTATTTACACTCTTATCCCTAAACTTTGGAGATTTTTAGGATTAGACCCTAAAACTATAATGTTGTTATATTAAACCCTTAAATATTAAGTTGCTTAATATGGAAACCTGCTAATTATGGAGACCTGCCTAAAATAGAAAGTTACTAAAAGTGGAAACCTGCTAAAAATGAAAAGCCGTCTTAAACTAGTAATCTGCTTCTCATAGAGCGTTACCTAATTCATAGGTTCTAGACGGCGGGATTGATTCTTCGTGTGGGGCCTTACTTTCCTCTTCTGCTTGCTTCGAATAAGGTACAGATATTCTGACCTTACCTCCTAAGGTTTCTCATGATTCGTTTTCCATCTTTCGATATTAGCTTGAACTGTTATGCTTTACTCTAAGATCCTTATTAGAGCTTCCCTATGACTTTGCTATGTTTCCTTTGATATGAATCTTTGATATGAGCTTCGATATGATCTTTGATATGAGCTTCGATATGAACTTTGATATGAATTCTGATATGAACTTTGATATGAACTATGATATGAACCCTTATGATATGATATGATTATGCTTTGACCCGTCAGTTTGATACCCGAGCCAAATATGTGTTCCTAGTCATGAAGGTAACATGACCGTGTCATTGATGCACCAATGGCATGACTTTAGTGTGGTTGAGTGATGATACACACCGTCCCCTATTATGATATGATATGATTATGAGCTCACTATATGTATATGATTTGGCCACTATGGGGCGTATGGATGCATCCTAGATATGATATGTTTCGAGGATTTGATCCGATTGGAGATATATATGGTGAATGATGTCGGTGCAATCCGCGTCTTCACAATTCCGGAGCTAGCTACTCCATTTGTTACCGAGGTCTCCCTCCTATTATGTATGGTATTCCGAGGTCACCCTCCGAATACAATGGCTACTTATGATATGATATGATATGTTTCCGGCTCGGGTAGATTTGATAACCTTTACACTTTTGATAAACCTATATTGTACCTTCCGTATTCCCCAACGCACCATAATCAGTATTACTTGTTCATTACTCGATACCCTTATATGATTCACTTTACCAAGATATAGATACTCCATTACATTGATCATCACACTTTCATTCCGTTATTTGAGACTATGGTTCCATTCACGCACGGGTTATTATATGTCATTGGATTGATTATGATATTCATGTTTATACGACTACCGATTACTCGTATGATATGTATGTATGCGATATAAGATTTACCGTTGTCATCGATGATATGCTATCTTCTTGTTATGTGATCCTTTGATTTGTCTGGTAACCGTGCTTGTGTGAAACCGATTGTTGATCTGTTTATCTTTCGTACCTATTTCGTTTAAATCTCGTGGACTATGACTATCCGTGGTTCCCTTATCTGCTTGTAGTTGACCTGCCATGTTTACATTCTGTCTATGCTTCGGGTTGATTTGGGTAAATGGTTCAACTTATGACGTCTGGCTTGTTAATTTGTTTAGTTTCCCTGCTATGTTTTTAATTCATTTAATTATATCTTTATACTGTATTTCTACTTATTACGTGTAACTGCCATGTGTTGACTGTGTTAGTACTTCCGCTGTTATGATACCAGTTATGTTTTCAACTAAGGGTTTTGACCTGTGTGAATTGCCATGCTCACTTATTAATTAATTGCTTCCGCTTGCTGTAGATATCTGTTTGGCTTGTATGTCTTCCGATTTCTGATTTGATTGTATGACTTATATGTTGTGTGGATGCGACGCCCGCTATGTTTGCTTATGTTTTAGTTCTCGTATGTACGGTTCGTATGTGCTTGTTTATATGTCATCGATGCTTTGCTTTGCTTCGTTCTCCTTGTTATCTGCTCGTTTTGGATATCTCGAAATTGTGTTCTGCGGGATCCTCATTGACTCATTATTCTCATTTCACGCGACTTTGTTATCCGTTTCCTTTGTTTCATTTTGCATTTAAGATTTTATTTAGCTTTCGTTTGTTATATCTGCTCATTGGCTTTTAAGCTCACCAGCATTTCTTTTCCTGCGGCGGTGTTAGATTTGAAGATGGGCATTTGATGGGTGAGAGTTGGATTATCCGAGTGGACCAACCTAGTTACCTTATCATTTGGTTTTATTTTGTCGGGCTATTGTTTGGTGATCTCATTTTATTTTAAACATTTTGGATTATGTAAATTTCCTTGTAAGTCATTGTTTAAATGACTTGATACTTTATTCTTAAGACTTCCGTTTTTAACTGTATGTTCTGATATAACACCAGAATGTGACACTTCTACCCTTGTCGGGTTGGGGTGTTACAATTATGGTATCAGAGCTAAGGTTTTGTCTTGTTGGCCTTAGGATTGACCTGTGAGGATTTGGGTAGACACTAGGCTTCCATCTGTTCTGATCTCTTTCGATTCCTTTTGGTTGTTGTTCAGATTTGACTTCGATGATCTTTTGTCTTCACTAATTTGGCCTTCTTCTTTTCGCATATGAGTTTGTTTATTTTGTCTTCGCGCATCCGTTTGTCGATCGTTAGATGGAGACTACCCGTGGAGCCGAAGACGATGGTGCCGACCAGCGTTCTTGTCGCAATCCGCCCGAGCGGGAGAGGTTCGTGAAGCGAAGTCACACCGACCGCCGTCTTTGTTGGAGACATCGAGGATCTTCTTTGGAGGAAGCTGGACGGATCAACCAAAGATGCAAGACGGAGACCGATTCAACCGGTGGTCGAGGAGATTCATCTACCTCACATGACTGAGCGCGACCTGTGTTACTCCGATTTGTTTGTCATGCGTTTGTGGCGGTTTGATATTTTGCTATGTGATTTTGATCGGCATTGCTTTTCTCGATTTGTTCGGAACTCGGTTTGAATCGTGAAGTCTTATCGTTTGGCAATTTGTTAGTATCTCAGCTTTTCTTTTGGATCGTCGGTAATGAGTCATGAGGAGCCGTTTTGTGCAAGTTGGTGGCATTCTTTCATTGTGATATGGTAAGTGGGTTGATGTGTTATAGGCTGTATGTATGTGATTCTGGTCTGCTTTGGTATGTTACTTGATATCTGTATGTGATATGTTTTGTGTACTTTTGGCTATGTGGTTAGTCATGACCTGAGACAGAATATGATGACAATAAGGACTTGTTATGTGATGCAAGTATTATGACGCCTGATCAACGTGATAATACCGAGATCATATAATTTGAACTTATTGAAATCATACGACGTGTTAGGAAATGCCTGGGGTTGGTACGTGAATGGAATAAGGCTTATATCCGTTAATTGACACTCCTTATGTTCGTTTGGAATTATGTACCACTGTGCGAGATTCTCACCGACATTTGTTACGTATGAGTTTTGTGCGCTTTGAACCGAAATCCTTATGATCTGTGTGAAACTATGGATTTCTACGTCTACCTTAAACTCGTTCGTCTCTGTGTACCCCTGCGATTTCAATTTTCGAGGACGAAAATTTTCTTTTTAGAGGGGAAGAGTTGTAAAACCCTAAAAATAGTAAACGTGTTAAAAGAACTTTCTGCCCCTCAGAATTTATAATTGTGAAATACGTAAAATACGTTGATCTCTTTAACTACGTTTATGACGTATATTAATATGTGCAAGAAATGAAAATTTACATGCCTTATGATTTATACATATCACAAGTTTAAATGACTTCTAATATACCTAACCATATTAAAAGTATGGAACAAATTCACTTACTCAAGAAATGGACTAGATACATCACCAAATTTGTAAATGTGGAAAATATTGAAATTGTCTCACCTCCCTCTTTGGTCGTCCAAACCCAACGCCCATACCTCTATATCCCTAAAATCTCTCCCTAAATCAACCACCCTTTTAATCCCCATTAAGTCTCTTTCACAATTTAAAACGTAAAACAAAGAAAACCTAATACTCCTCTCCACCCTTAAGTGGACGGCACCCATTCTTCTCCTCCATTTCCTTTCGAATTCAAGACAAAAGAAGAAGTCATGATCATTCGAGGTGTTTGTGATCGCGTTGGTTCAAAGAAGAAGCTGGTCGTTGGCTCCTTGGACAAAGGGAGGCGGGTTGATATTGTTTTAGTCGTGGGATACTAGGATGAGAAGGAAGGTTTGAAGGTCACGTGATTACGGGTTCTAAGGCGAAAGGTGGTGGTCGTGGGGTTCGATTCGAATGAGGTTTAGTTCAATTTTGGTGTCTCTTGTTCATTCCTTCTTCAAGGTATCCCTCCGATTTCTTTATTATTTCGACGCATGGAACTTATATACATGTAAAACATGAGAACTAATCTTCGTTGCGTTAATCACAAGTAAATGAATATATTATACTAAAGATCACATATATAACGGAAGCGTATATCGTCGACCTCAATTTTTTTAGAAAGGAAGCTAGTCATTTGGTAATATAATGAAACTGGTCCTTTGGGACGTTTGTTTTTGGCAACTAAAATATGGCTAGAACCTGGTCATGAACCAAAAGAGAATAAGGTGCTTTCATGGATGTATTTTCTTGTGATCTCGGAGGTGTTTCGATGAGTCTCAAGCTAAGGATATTGGTCGTAAGAGGTCGAGTTATCATGGGTATATTGCCGAATCTGGGGTTAACATGTTTCATTGGGTACGTCACGTCATTTGATGTCGAATGGTTTTCAGGTTATAACCTTATGAAAGTTGAAAATTTTAAAGTTACCATCATGCATATTCAAAAGATGTCATGTATGGGTGAGTTTATGTGATCAGTTGAGTGGTTTTCCTTGCATGGTTGTGTGTATTTGTCTTGTGGGTCTCGTAGGTGTCTTGGTTCATGGGTGAGTCATGCATATTAAGAATGAGTAAGTATATATGTACAACGGAAATGAATGTGTAATATGTATAACGAGGTTAAAATGTAAATGTGTAACGAGAAGGAATATGTAAATATTAAAACGAGAATGCATGTCTTTAGCTGCATGACCTCATATTCATAATTTAAGATAGTAATCTAATGTATCATACATAAAAATTTTAAACTTAATTATTTACACTCTTATCCCTAAACTTTGGAGATTTTTAGGATTAGACCTAAAACTATAATGTTGTTATATTAAACCCTTAAATATTAAGTTGCTTAATATGGAAACTCGCTAATTATGGAGACCGCCTAAAATAGAAAGTTACTAAAAGTGGAAACTCGCTAAAATGAAAAGCCGTCTTAAACTAGTAACTGCTTCTCATAGAGCGTTACCTAATTCATAGGTTCTAGGCAGCAGGATTGATTCTTCGTGTGGGGCCTTACTTTCCTATTACGCTTGCTTGAATAAGGCATGATATTCGACCTTACCTCTTACGGTTTCTCATGATTCGTTTTCCATCTTCGATATTAGCTTGAAGCTGTTATGCTTTACTCTAAGCTCCTTATTAGGGCTTCCTATGACTTTGCTATGTTTCCTTTGATATGAATCTTTGATATGATGATATGATCTTTGATATGAGCTTCGATATGAACTTTGATATGAATTCGATATGAACTTTGATATGAACTATGATATGAGCCCTTATGATATGATATGATTATGCTTTGACCCTTGCTTGATACCCGAGCCAAATATGTGTTCCTAGTCGGGAAGGTAACATGACCGTGTCATTGATGCACCAATGGCATGACTTTAGTGTGACTTGAGTGATGATCCACACCGCCCCTATTATGATATGATATGATTATGAGCTCACTATATGTATATGATTTGGCCACTATGGGGCGTATGGATGCATCCTAGATATGATATGTTTCGAGGATTTGATCGTTTGGAGATATATCGGTGAATGATGTCGGGTGCAATCCACGTCTTCACAATTCCGGAGCTAGCTACTCCATTTGTTACCGAGGTCTCCTCCTATTATGTATGGTATTCGAGGTCACCCTCCGAATACAATGGCTACTTATGATATGATATGATATGTTTCCGGGCTCGGGTAGATTGATAACCTTTACACTTTTGATAAACCTATATTGTACCTTCCGTATTCCCCAACGCACCATAATCTGTATTACTTGTTCATTACTCGATACCCTTATATGATTCACTTTACCAAGATATAGATACTCCATTACATTGATCATCACACTTTCATTCCGTTATTTTGGACTATGGTTCCATTCACGCATCGGGTTATTATATGTCATTGGATTGATTATGATATTCATGTTTATACGACTCATCGATTACTCAGTATGATATGTATGTATGCAATATAAGATTTACTGTTGTCATCCGATGATATGCTATCTTCTTGTTATGTGATCCTTTGATTTGTCCGTAACCGTGCTTGTGTGAAACCGGTTGTTGATCTGTTTATCTTCGTACCTCGTTCGATTAAATCTCGTGGACTATGACTATCCGTGGTTCCTTTATCGCTTGTTGTTGACCGCCATGTTTACATTCTGCCTATGCTTCGGGTTGATTTGGGTAAATGGTTCAACTTATGACGTCCGCTTGTTAATTTGTTTAGTTGCCTGCTATGTTTTTAATTCATTTAATTATATCTTTATACTGTATTCCTACTTATTACGTAAGCGCCATGTGTTGTTGTGTTAGTACTTTCGTTGTTATGATCTTGGTTATGTTTTCAACTAAGGGTTTTGACCGTGTGAATTGCCATGCTCACTTATTAATTAATTGCTTCCGCTTGCTGTAGATATCTATTTGGCTTGTATGTCTTGATTTCTGATTTGATTGTATGACTTATATGTTGTGTGGATGCGCCGCCCGCTATGTTTGCTTATGTTTCGGTTCTCGTATGTCTAGTTCGTATGTGCTTGTTTATATGTCATCGATGCTTTGTTTTGCTTCGCTCTCCTTGTTATCTGCTCGTTTGGATATCTCAGAAATTGTGTTCTGCAGATCCTCATTGACTCATTATTCTCATTTCACGCGATCGTGTTATCCGCTTCCTTTGTTTCATTTTGCATTTAAGATTTTATTTAGCTTTCGTTTGTTATATCATTCACTGGCTTTTTAAGCTCACCGCATTTCTTTTCTGCGGCGGTGTTAGATTTGAAGATGGGCATTCGATGGGTGAGAGTTGGATTATCCGAGTGGACCAACCCTAGTTACCTTATCATTTGGTTTTATTTTGTCGGGCTATTGTTTGGTGATCTCATTTTATTTTAAACATTTTGGATTATGTAAATTTCCTTGTAAGTCATTGTTTAAATGACTTGATACTTTATTCTTAAGACTTCCGTTTTTAACTGTATGTTCTGATATAACACCAGAATGTGACACTTCTACCCTTGTCGGGTTGGGGTGTTACAGAGTCACTAAGTATTTTAATAGGTTAACCATTCTATTTCGAACCTCATTTTACATTTTGCATTCACAAGTATTTCATACAAATACTAGAGTTTACTAACACTTGACAAAATATATTTTATTTTGACAAGCACTCTTTTACAAAAGGTAACTAGACATCTTATTAACTAGTTACATAATACATTTTACATGTTTACCTTGATAAACTTTTTAATCTAAAAATGGAAATACATGTTACATCATGTCATGCATCATCTTTGAAATCCTTGAAAGATCACTTGAATATTTTGGTTAGATTGACACTCAATATATCAAATGTGATCTTAGTAAGATTTGGTAATATCTTGGAAAGATTTGAAGAAAGATTTTTTAGATTTTCTGTCAGGCACCCACGGCACCAAATTGCATAAAGGACGGAACCCTTTAAAGGGCTCCTTGGTCCGTGGACGCCCCGACCACTTTCGCTATAAATAAGCCCATTGTTTTCCCATTTCTTCACCACTTCAAATCACATCTTCCACCTTCTTGCATACATTTAGATCAATCATTAACAATGTAGTAACATACATTAAACATCCTAATGATCATGATTATAATGCTTCTAACATTCATCTTTGTTGTAAGCATACTCTTTGATCAACCAAGGAAAGCGTGGAGATCTAGCCATCCCCACTCACCACAAGTTGAAGATCTATCACAACAAGTTTAGGGAACTTGTGATCTTCATCATGAAGGCTTCCTATCAATGGAAGCTCATTTAGAAGTAGTTATTCATATCCATTAGACATTTGTGTCATGGATCATTAGTGTAAACATCATTGCATCATAACAACACTTTCACCAAACTAGATTAGATGGTTTATGTGTTTGTGCCATAAAACACAAGGTTTATTATGTTGGGCCATAAAACATATTGGGAGTGGTTGTACCCTTGTAAAAGAACTCGACATCTAGCTTAGTGTCGGAAATATTGTATAAGCGACGTTAGGTTGGTTCTACCTCGAACTAGAACCCAGATTTAGCTTTGTACCGGAAAAAGTGTAGTTGACGATTGTAAGGTTTTCTCCCGACAAGGGAGCTTGTTGATTTAGTGAAGTAACTCTCGAGTTGGGTACTCGGGGAGTGGAGTAGGGCGGAAAGGAGATCCGTGACCCAACCACTATAAATCCTCGTGTTCGGTTTGCACTTTCCTTTCTTTATCTCTTTACTTTTATACTTACACTATACTATTGTTTGTGATGTGGTTTGATGTTCATGATTGTGTGACAACTTGGTTTACCATGCTTTATATTAGTCACAAACAATAATTGGTACTTTCATATTATAACAAGCTTCATAAGCGATTTGATACTAAAGATCTAAAGTTTTTAAACGGTAACGTATTCACCCCCCCTACGTTTCCACAATATCCAATACAAAACTTAAAATTTTCATATATGTCCAAATATCCAATTTATATTTAATTAAAATCTTAAAATACATATTTATTATCATTTTAATGTTAAAATGACCATTATACCCTTGTTTCTCTACCCTAGTAAGTTTGCAAAAATATTATATGTTGTGTGAAGCGCTTGTCAGCAATTTAATCTGTTAGATCTTATTCTCCCACCCATAAATTGCAATATGTATTCTTAATACCAGACATTTTTTCATGAGCCATCATTTAGTTTTGTTGCATTAGGATCCAATCGTGATTTTTGCGTTCAATAACTGAATCATATCATTTATTTTAAAGAGTTAGTTTGATTGATTGCTGTTTGTAGTTGAATGAAGTTGATAAAAGAAATATGATTGGGTTACTAGGGTAGAGAAACAAATGTATAATGGTCATTTTAACATTAAATGATAATAAATATGTATTTTAAAATTTTAATTAAATATAAATAGGGTATTTGGACATATATGAAAATTTTAAGTTTTATATTGGATATATATGAAATTTTCAAGTTGGGTTGGATATATATGAAATTTTGAACCAAATGAGGATATATATGAAATTTTCAAGTTAGATCGGATATATATGAAATTGTGAACAAAATAAGGGTATATATGAAATTCTCCTTTTATCTTTTTTTTTTTTTTTTTTTTTACCGACCGACATTTAAATCCCACTGTGTCTAGCTTTACAATCGGGATGGAAATCAATTTACAAAGGAAGCAATTCTCGAGAATTTCTATATCTCCGCTAGAGGTGGCAAAACGGACGGGCAGGCGGGGGGCACGGGATAAAACAGGCGCGGCTAGAACTGGCACAGAGCTTTAACCAAGACCTTGGTAACAGGCACGTATACAAATCGCTTAATAAAAGACCAAACGACGAAAAAATTTCTTAAACGTTATATCTTATTTATATTAAAAACTTAAATATATTATATTAAAAAATCTTTAAACGATCGTTAATGCTCAACAATTGAGAAAAAAAAGTCTTGGCCCATTTAAATTTTCAATGGGCTATATGTGCTCATTTCAAAATTTTTTTAAACGCCTAAATCTTTAAAAAATGTGCCCATTTAACTAAATTTTTTTCTTCTGGGCACATTTTACCACCTCTAATCTCCGCCCCTACAATTTCTCTGCCTACCAAACATGGGAATATGAGTCAAATCCATTTCTTTGCCTCCAAATTCCAATACCAAACACACCCTCATAAGTAGTACCCATTCGGAAATAGGAAACCATTCCAAAAATGAAATAAAACAAATTTTAACAAAAGGTGTATTGTTTTCAACTTCATCCTGACCGCCCGCCATTTCTCCCTTAAACACGCAGTGAGCTATAGCGGCCTATAGCCAAAATCCTAATTGCTTTTAAGCTTTCTGTGAGTTAATTCTTACATTAGCTATCTATATATGCTTTGTTTTTGTATGATCATTTCCTTATCATCGCTGTTTACTCATGCTGATCAACTCACATTAAACAAGTCATTAATATCCCAACTTTGCTTATTACTATCTGCTATGTAGTTTTTTTTGTTACTACGTTAATTGGGTTTTCGTTATAATTTATTACTCACGATTACAAATCATAATCAATTGCAAACTTGTTCAATGCAGATATATAATTATATAACCTTTTTCTTCGATCTCCCTAAAAGTGTTTTTTTTTTGGTGAACTGCAATTTTTTTCACACATATGGGCATATGGCTATACCACCTATCTTACAAATGCCTCCAGCGAGGCTTGAACTCACAACCTCTAGGTTGGTGAGAAACTCACATACCACTTAGACCAACGGCCTTGAGTAAATATTTATTGAAATGGTTAATGATGAGAAATTAGTTTTTTTTTATCTAATCTGTGATATGGGGCATTGGGGCCACTCAAAATGTGATTTTTTTTCCAAAAGAAATCTTTTTTAAAATGAAGCTAGCTAGTTAGTTGATTAATTATAAAGTCCTTGGATCTATTTGTCACTACTTAAGTTAAAAGGCAAAGATACATGGGTATGCAATTTATGTGTAGCAGGGTCCATGTATATGTTATGTTTGGTTTTAAACTTTACTTGTCTTTTACTTTATACCATATCCGCTGTTTGTTCTGAACCTTTAGGCTGGACGTAACAGGACTTTGGGCGACCTAGTCCCTGCCCATGTGGCACCTTCAGCGACCTAGTCCCCTTATTACACTAGAAACCAAGCGACTGAGTCCCTATGCCAAAATGAGAGAAGTGGATCGGTCTCCGACCGACTTGTGTGTTCCTTTGTGTGTGTGAGTATTTAATAAAAATGTATTTTTGGGGGTTATGTTTTTTGTGGTGTGGGTCGCCTTATTACACCAAGTTGGTCATGAAGTAGTCTAGGAGAGAGAAAGCTAGGTGACAGGTGAGAAGAGGGTCACCAAGGGGTCCTTGTTACACCTGGTTATGTTTGTCTTTTAACACATCATCATCATCCTTAATTTAACTTACTTGTACCTGGTCTTTTAATCAAACCTCTATTTCGACAACCAGAAAGGAGCTTACTATAGTCAATGTGGTCATGTTTTTTTGGGTGCAAAAGGTGAATTATATTAATCAAACCAAACATTTGTACATCTTAAAGTTTAGAGAACTGATGATTTGGACAATCTCCAAATCAGATACAGAAACAAAAAGAACAATACATCCAATATCGCGTAAGCTACTAAAGATGTCTGACAACACTTGACTCTTCCAGCAGACCATAGCAAATCACTGGATCATAGCATACTCCCCTGAATTCACCTTTTATCAATGCACCAACCATCTAGCTACATTTCCACACTACTCTCCCACCAAGACCATTCAACCAGCAACACCCACAATGATCAAGGCAGGATGAGAGTGTGGCATCACTAGGCACCATAACCCTTCCAGACAGGGGCTCTACCAAGTAGCCTACATTTCCATCTCAAGAATGGCTTCAACTACTTGGGAACACACACCCTATGGGAAGACCAACTTGACCTCCTGTGGCAGGGTATAGATAGGACCAAGTGGGTACATCTTTCACACCTCACTATTCCTATAATCCTATCTACATACACTGCCCTCCAATCTCATATTACTCTTCACAAATGGGAACCTACTTTATGGATCTCAATAGACTATTTTCAGATAAGGGACTAAACAAGCTCAAAATTACCTATTTTAAAGCTTCTTAGAATCTTATAAGAAAGACAGTACTAATGAAAGCCAATATACAAGGCCATCATTTGCAGTGAGATGAAAATATCCTCAATTCCAAAAAGTTAGAATTGGAAGATATAAGGTAAAAACCTTTTATCATTTATTGCAGATAATCTTGAATTCAACTCTGCCAAATACTCATGCTCTTGGAACCTAGAATCCTCCCAAGCCATATAGCAAAAAAGCCAAATGCCAAACACCCCTTAAGACTGACTAGCAGCAACTAATACAGACTAAGAAATTCAAGAACCACTTCTCACCACCTCTGAAGCTAAACATGCTACAAAACACCCTTTATTATTCCAAGTCAAACCCCATTTATTAGCTAACAACTGATTTCTCACTGTCTTTTTCACACATATTGATGGCAGTTTAGCCTTCACACTTTCTTTAATAATCTTCACCACTACTTCCACAGACCTACTCTCATCTTTAAATAGCCTCCAATTTCTTTCTTGCCATATGAAATACACAGAAGCAGCCACAATTATTTTATCTACAACCCGTCCAAAGTTGTTTTTGACTTGATTTGCAGCTATACTGTTGCAGATATCCATCAAACCTCCACTTATGTATAGATTAGAAGCCATTTTTACCATATCCTCCCATATCTTTTTAGCATAAGAGCATTAAAAGAATAAATGTTCATGAGAGTCCACTCTACTTTTGCACAGACTACACAGAATAAATGGTCATGTTTTTGTGGTTAACTTTATTATTAATAGTCCATTGTTCGAGCCGAAGTTTATTAGTGTAGATGTAATGTATAGATTTGACCAATGGATTTCCCTATGTTAGCTCATTTTGGTCTAAATATGTATTGGATACATACAAGGACTTCAAATTAAATATGGAGTTTACAAATCCAAATTCATCACATACTAATGGGTCCTGAACATTGTTTCACCTGCATGCATTTCATGTGTAAATAACTAAATATTGCTCCTCACTAGTGATTATGCATTACTATTTTATGTTTGGTATTATTGGCTTGTGTGATTGTATTGATTGATTGTGTGTGTTTTAACCTTCAGGTATCCTTTAATCAAATAAAGTTGTGATAAGATCTTCCATTTATGTCATGCAGTTTCTTTTCAAGTTGTGTCCTTTCGAAATGACTCACATAGTCAAAGCAGTTTCATTCCTATAAATTTACTTATTAAACAGTCACTTTTATTCAGCATTACTTAAAAACTGATCTTTTAAAGTATTAGGCCTCTTGTTCATTTAGTACTTATTTTATTCAGTTTCGTCAAACATGCTCTCACTGACACAGTATAAATAGGAATCAAGAGACCGATAGCTGCCCTGTTTCTATGGACATGTTTGGGCAAACTCAGAGTGTTGATTCTGCAGATAGTGAGGAATCATGTACAAGTTCACGTTCTGTTTTGTCTCAAGATCATATCAGGAAAGCGTTGTGGAATAAGATTTTCTTAGAGAAACCAACAATTCCATCTTCTGGTGAGTTGAGATACCTGACACGACTTTGGGTTTCTCGAAATGAAGAGCCCCAGGAGGAACTCTATAGAGCTGAAAACATTATCCCACATCATCAGAAAATAAAGGAAAATATTAGAGCTGCACTAAAGCTATTAACTTTCCGTGAAGAGCGTGTTCTCGTTCAGTTTTGGTCACCTAATGATGTTGGGAAACACCAACTACTTACAACTATAGATCAACCATTTGGTCTTGGTGTAATTGATGAAGGACTCTATTCGTATAGGAGGGACTCTGAGCGGAATGTATTTCTTGTGGATAAGGATCATGCAGAAGAAGACATTAGCCCTCCTGCCCGAGTATTTAGACGAGGATCACCAGAGTGGACTTCTGATATAAAGAATTACAAACCAAAAGATTTTCCACAGCAAGAACGTGCTATTCGTTGCAATCTTCATGGATATTTGGCTTTACCAGTTTTTGATTCTACAACAAACTTATGTGTTGGTGTCATCGAGCTCTTGATGTCTTCCAAGACTACGGATTATGCTTTTGAGGTTCAACAAGTTCACGAGGCGCTAAAGGTTTTCTTCTTTTACCATTAAAATAAGAAAACTTGTTTATAAGAATCATGCTTTTTTTCTGTATTATCATTTGAGCCTCCTTTGTCGATTCCTCATTTTTAACTTGTCATCTTGCAGACACAAAGTCTGAGAAGCCCACAAGTATTTGATTTTGCTACTCCAAATGTAAGTTGGGTCTCACTCATCTATATGAAAATCATTCAATATTGTTTCACTGCGATATTCTTATGTAACAGATGTCTTCTATCAGGTTTCCAATGAACAAAGGCAAATTGAGTTGGACATACTCTGTGGTATTCTGAGAACTGTGTGTGACAGCCATAGCTTACCTCTTGCTCAGGCATGGGCTATTTCCCCGTCCACTAGTTTTGTTTCACATGATAATATTATAGACAAGACTTGTAGCAGTTTTGGTACTAAATGCATCGGGAAAGTCTGCATGTCAACAGCTTCTCTACCATTTTATGTTAGAGATTTAAGGTGTGGCCTTTAGGGAAGCATGTAAAGGCAGCACTTGGATAAGTCCGTAGCTTTGTTGGGAGGGCATTGTTAGCCAATGGTACAAGTTATTGTCAAGATGTAACTAAACTTTGCGAAGAAGAGTATCCTTTGGTCTACAATGCACGCATGAGTGGCTTAACTAGCTGCTTTGCTGTCTTCTTGCATAGTATTGCAGGCGATAATGACTATGTCTTAGAGTTTTTTCAACCGTTGGATAGCAAAGATGGCAGACCTGTACTGAACTTGATGCAAACATTGAAGCATAAAGTTGAAGTTGCTTCTGGATTTGAATTGGGTCAAATATCCCCCCCCTATAGAATTCATTCGATCAAGTATCCAAATATCCTCAACCACATCAGCCAATAGCTTGGCATTCGAGGCGGATCCATTAGATACACAGTCATTTTTGGAAAATGTTGGTGAAACTGACAATGAACGGGATGACATCATCATTGACGCTGAAAAAAGTAAAACCATTATTGGAGCAGGGAGCCACTGTTTCAAAAGAGGCAGAAAGCGCAAAACATGCTCTGGTCCAATACAACGGGTTAAAGTGGAGGCAACTTTGGACGGGTCTTTTATAAAATTACGATCTGCTACTCCATTTGAATTTTTAATACTGGAAAAGGAAGTGGTACGAAGGTTCAACTTAGAGGGTAAAAGGCTTCGTATAAAATACAACGATAAAGCCAATGATTGGATACATATTACTTGTGATGTTGACTTGGCGTTAGCTTTTGAAACTTCAGACAAGAAGAGTATCAGCATACGCTGTGAAGCAGATTAATTCTGGATTCTTGATCAATGTTTTTTAATTTTTTTAAGAGTTTGTGTATGGTCTTATAATCTTACAGTGATGATCTTTTTATACTCCGTATATGGTATTTGTCTATAGGGTGACGATCCTCGGATATGGTATTTGTCTATAGGGTGACAATCTTCGGACTCTCGGAGTATTTCTGTAATAAGATGTAGCATATATTATTGGTGGTGTTATAGAAAAAGTATTACTGATGTTGTAAAACCAGCCCCTGGTTTACTTTACTTTGCTTGCGATTGTGTATAATCACAATATTCATTGTCAATTGTCATGGTTAAATTGACTTATTAAACTGAAAATAAAATTAATAAATAAATATTAGTGTAGGTGGAGTGATTTTCAAGTCTTGTAAGTTGCAACAGTACACACGGTCGCACGAGTCCCATGTTGATACAAAATTGTGAAGCAACTTATTAACAGTGCAATTATTACTATTGAATATTGATTTTGTAAAACATGTTGAACTTTTTTTTTTTTTTTTTTCGTTTTATAATTTAAAGACGAATCTGTGAAACAGCTCGTATGAGACTGGCCCGTATTCAATATCACTCGCAATCTTTTTACCCACAAGTATACAACCACAACGCCAAAATATCAAAGGCCCGTAAGAATTGTAATATAGGGGTGTTCATCAGTTCGATAATCGAGTTATTCTTACATCAAAATAAAAAAAGTCACTTTCTATATTCACTTTTGACTTTTGAGTGAAATAAAATATTTTGCAAACTATAAATTGTTACGCGAAAAGAATTATACAATCGTAATGATAATTTTTTTTTATCTTTCAGTATACGGATATTTCGATATACTTTCGACGATTTTTTTTTTTTCGAGTTTTGTTTGAGTGTTCAAAATTTGCATCTGAAACACATGTGATATTAAAATAGCAAATCACATGTAATTTTTTCAGACGTAAATTTTAACAACAAAAAAAAAAAAAGTCGAAAAAAAGTTTGTTCAAATATTTAGAAATGCCTCTTTATAGAAAGATGATTTAATTCTCGTCGCGATAATATGATTCTTTTCACGTAATGATTAACGATATGCGAGATATTTTAACTTTTTAAAGAAAAGATAAAAGTAAGTTTTGTTAATACAAATAATGTCTAAAAACGTTATTTATATTTTTCGATATCTCTACGCTTTGATAATAATAAATGTAAACTGCATCTTACGCCAAAATTGACGTAAACAAGTTTTTAGTCGTAATATTTCATTTCGACGTAAATCACTCGGTAAGAACAAACAAATTTCGTTTGACAAATGATCGAAGGAATCAATTTTTTGTTAAAAGACTTCACATTTTAATGTGATAAAACATTTTTTTAAAAATACAACCTTAGAAATTTAATTTTGGCGGAAAAATTTGAGTAAAATTTAATTTTTAGGGGAGACTAAACGTTCAATTTCTACGCGAAATTCAAATTTTGGTTTAACTGTGAAAATTTTGGTCAAAAATCCAAATGTTTGGGCCAAAATTCAAAATTTTTAGTCAAATTTGGCGTCAAAATTGTCAAAACTCAAATTTTTCTTACAACCTTAGAGTTGAATTTTATAGTGAATTTCAAATTTTAGAAGACAAAATGTTTCAAAATTATTTTTGGAGGGAAATTGAAATTCACTATATCGACCTTATGTGTGCTATATCGACTTCACACCTTTTTTTCCTTAATTCTTCTGCAGGGGAGAGATAGTGTATAAATCAATGGCACAAATGATTGTACTGAAGTCACAAATCTCCACACCTACCAACATCAGATTCAAACTTTCATCACCAAACCTTGCTACTGATGATTCTGAAGATGCAGATGCATTTGTGGAATTGAACAAAACAGGGATGTTACTGACTAAGATGATGAACTCAATATTTAACAATTCCAAGCATCAGACATCATCAAATTCCCGAAATCCAGCAGTCGTGCATGGTGAAAGAGTTGATGTACATGGAAGGTATGCTTAAAGGGTTGTTAGGAATGTTGTGATTACTTCAACTGTCGGTAATGCGGACAATGAGGTTATAGCATTGGAAAAGCAGAATGACAGCAGCAGATCAGGGGAGGATATCATACCCACCTATGACACAGAGCCCAACTTTGACAAAGAACAAATGGTCGAGGAAGATATCCTACCCACCTATGACACAGACACAGAACATATGGTTGAGGTACAATCTACTGTTGATCATATTCTGCCTGCAAATGCGACACAACATACTGAAGAGGTTGACCAGTGTGTTGCACAATGTCCAGACAACTATCTCATGTCTGAGCCCTTAATTGTATACAATTCAATTGAAACGTCAAAACAAACTCTTGAATCTGAAAACATTCTTCTCAAAAAGACCATTGCTCAGTTTCAAAAAGATTTTTCAAAACTTGAGGCTCATTGCATCTCTCTTGAACTTAAAATGCAAAACAAAATTTTTAACTCAGAGCCAAATAGTAAATCTTTGAATGAACAAAGTAATCGTGTGGATACATTAGTAAAAGAAAATGAGCATTTAAAGGCTCAAATTCAAGCAAAGGGGCTTGCACATGTTGCTTTACAAAACAAAGTGAGAAGATTAACTGACAAGAGTGTGGATACTAATTTTTCAAAACCAACAAGGGGAAATCGTCTCTACAACCTTTCAGAAACAAATCAGTAGTTAGACAACCAACTGCATTTAAATCTGAACGTTCAAAATCTTCAAAACCACGCTTTGCCTCCCAAGTTGTTGAGAATAATCAATTGTCAAAACTAGTCACTCCACATTCCTGGCCTAAGAAAAAAGCTTCTGTTTCTGCCAAACCACATCAATTGGCTGCACCTGGCCAGTCTAGGATTAGTTCGAAAACAATGTCTAAACCAAGCATCAAAATTCAATATTCAAATGACTTGCACAAGAACTATGATCTAGAAAAGGCTAGGAAAAGGCACTACTCCAAAAGGATGGAATCTTAGGTTCAAGACCCGTGTATCACCTTCGAGTGTACATCGAACACCGCTTGTAGTAGCAAACCAAAACCTAAGTTTACTCAACAAACAGTTAGAAACAAACCCGTTAATCTAAAAGTAAAATTTCAGAAACCTAATAGGTGGATCAATATAGGACACAAACTCTTCCCAAAAGAATTTTCAACATCCCCTAGATCTAACCTTAGATGGATACCAACGGGTAGAGTTTTCAAAACTGTTGGTCTTAGGTGGATTCCTACAGGCAAGATACTAAGTAGTTGCACCAAAACAACTATGATACCCACAACATCCATCCTTGAGGTAGGAAAGGAATTCATCAAAATAGCATGTTCACGTGTCAAGAAGATTATTGACACTACATCTTTATGCTTCTAACATCTGGAACCCAATTACACTTGGGGATCCATGTTTTTTTTCTATCTTGCCCCCTCATGTTTTCTTTACAGGTACAACAACAATGGCTTCTAAGTAACACAACTTAGGACCCGTTTCTCACCGTCGAAAATTTAATGATCCATCAGCTGCTCCACCATTGTACTTAATCTTCAAGAATTAGAAACAATGCTTGCTCCTCTGGTTAAAGATTACATCAAAAGTCGTGCTTCGGATGTATCGAATGTTTTCACGCACAACCCGATAATACTCTAATTTCGATACACGAATCTACAACAACAACCGTTGTCGTAGATGCACCTCCAATCGAATCTCCGATAATGTAAGATCAAACTGCTTTTAACAAAATGACACAACCTAATGATCAACATAATGATCGGAGAAGTTTTATCGATTAATTCTCTCGAGATATTTATGGTACTTCACACTTGCTCGATTAATTGGACATACATGGTTTCATTGTCTCCTTATACATGGTTTCATATCTCCAATTCATCATCAACATACGTGGTGTATGATTTTGATTCATTGAAAACATCGGGGAAGATAGTGTAGGTGTTCATTGTTTCTTTGATGTCGCTTATGAAAACCCTATCTCTTCTTGGATTTCTTCAATTAGGGAAGAAATGAGGCGATATGTGGTTCAAACGTCTCACTTTGGTGTTATCGTCTCACTTTCTCAAGGTTATCGTGTGAAGTTACCTAAATATGATGATATGATGCCTCACACACGGTCATTTTATCGAGAAATTGCATACTCATGGTAATTATTATTCGATAGACCGCAACATTTAGGGAAGTCGTTTCATTTCATCTTTCATGGTTTGTTTGGTGTGAAGCATCTACATACGTGAGAAGATCTTGTTGATTTCTTGTATGTTACCCCGAACGGATTTTCCGCAATAAGTCGATTTACATTGTGTAGTTTCTTGATCATCTACAAATTCGATGCGTACTGAAAACTTCAACATTTTAGAAGAAATGTCGACTTCATCAAAGTTTCAAATCTTCAAAAGACGGTTGTCGGTTTGGGGAAGTCGATTCTGAAACTTCTTCATAATGGCTTCGAGCAAAACGACTTGGAACCGGACATAACCGTCTAAACTTCCCCAAACCCCATCATCACCGAACCAAGCATTCAACTTACACGTCATCAAATGGAACAACTATTTGCTCCTCCGTTTAGTGATGATATTGATCAACGTGCTCGGATGTATCAAATGTTTCACCGCTCAACTTGATAATACTCCAATACCGATACACGAAACAACAACAAGCAAGCACCTCAATTGATTCTTAATACAAATGCGTTTATTTATATTTTACGAAGCACCTCCAATTGATTCTACAACAACAACCAAACAACCGCATCCAATGATGTTAAACTTGAACCGGTGATGATCTTACAAGAATCATGATGTACCTACACCCATGGCAGATTATGATCCAAATCGTTCTTTAACCCTTTCGCTAATGTTTGGGCAAAGACGCCACGGATCGATGTTGCGGAATCATCTACAAGCCATTTGAATCCTCTTAATCGCACAATGTATATCAACATCAACCCTCCACACATCGTTGGACTAAAGACCATCCTCTTGTGAACATTATTGAAACCCGAATCAACCGTCAAATCGTAACTAGACAACGCCTTCAAATTAGTGACGGTGAACATTGCATTTATGCACTAACTGTCATCGCCAAATAACGAACCCAAAATATTAAAGAAGCAATGACATATGACAACTCGGTGGATCGAATCCATGCAAGAAGAACTTAATCGGTTTAAACGTCTTGAAGTATGGGAATTGGTCGCAAAACCATGACACCGGATCGGGTCTATGTTATTGGTCCGAAATGGATTTGGAAAAACAAGTTGGATGTTGAAGGTACGGTTATCGAAATAAGTCACGTCGGTGGCTAAGGGTTATAGAAAAGAAGAGGGATTGACTACAAGGAATCATTCGCACAGTTGCTAGACTTGAGGTCGCACGGATTTTTCCGGCATTCGCGTCTCACATGAACATCACGGTCTTTCGGATGGATGTCAAAACCGCTTTTCGAATGGTAAATCAAGGAAACGGTCTATGTTAGTCAGCCATAAGGATTTGTTGATCCATAGTTCCCTAATCACGTCTACAAACTGAACAAGGCTGTCTACGGTCTCAAACAAGCCCCCCAGGCGTGGTATGATAAGTTGTCATCCTTTCTCATATCTCATAACTTTGTCAAAGGATCGGTCGACCCAACACTCTTTATACAATATCACGGGGAACACATTTTAATCGTTCAAATTTATGTGGATGACATCATTTTTGGGTCAACACATCTAAAGTACTCAAACGTTTTTTCAAAACTTATGAAAAAACATTTTGAAATGTCCATGATGGGTGAACTTACTTTCTTTCTAGGACTGCAAGTTCATCAATCACCTCGTGGTATTTTACTTAGTCAGTCCAAATATGCTCTTGAAATTTTAAACAAACATGGAATGCAAAGTTGTGATATCTATGCCACACCAATGGCACATACCAAGAAACTGAATGCTGATTTGCATGGGAAATTGGTTGACTCTACCAAATATCGAAGTATTATTGGGTCACTCATGTATCTAACAACCAATAGACCTGATATTGTATTTCCTATATATCTTTGCTCCCGTTATCAGTCGAGACCAATTGAAACTCACCTCTCTGAGGCTAAAAGAATCCTCCGATACATAAAGGGAACCATTAATTTGGGATCCGGTATCCGAAGGATTCGGTTTTGAACTAATAACTTTTCGGGACGTTGATCACGCAGTTGCTTAGATTCTCGGAAAAGTACTTGGTGCTTTACAATTTCTTGGTGATAAAGCGGTGTCATGGCAATCAAAGAAGCAAGATTGTACATCATTGTCTTCAACCAAGCGTAATATGTAGCCATGTCGATGTTGTGCTCAAGTCATTTGGATGATTACACAACTCAAAGACTATGGTTACATATTTGAGAATCCCGATGTATGCGACAATCGAACGATCTCGTGCAACTCCGTCCAACATTCAAGTCCAAGCACATCGATCTTCGATATCATTTCATAAAGGAGCATGTGGAAAGCGGATCTGTTGAATTATATTTTGTGGTATCGAACACCAATTGGCGGACCTTCTCACCAAAGCCTTAGCTCCTCGCTAGGTTTCTTGAGTTGAGTCACCAGATTGGTATGCGGTGTTTGACTCAAGAACTGGACGAACTTTTGACACATTCTTAAAACCCATCAAACACCAAAACCTCTTTTGTAAATATTTTTCAAAACAAAATACAAAATATAAAATCGGATAAAATCCAAAATATTCTTCTATCTAAATTTCTATCAAAACCAAACATCATAAGTACAAATCTTCCATCAACACTGTGTTCCATCAAATCTTTCACCATTTTTCCCGAACAAGTGTTGAGGGGAGAAAGTAAATATTTTTCATTTCATAAAACCTTGTACTTGCATGTTACCATTAATTCATTGTTTCTTATTAAGTGGTGGATACTTTATTATGTAAAATACCCTCTTCGGACTCAAATGTTTACAAAATTCATTATTTCAAAAGTCAAGGGGGAGTATCGTCATGTTTCTTCCTAAATATGTTTTGTGTAACCAAAATGGGAGTTAAAGGATTTTGGTTGGAAACTCTTTGAGGTTAAGGGGCCAAATGTGTCAAGTTTGGAAATTTAATTTTAACAAAAACATTCACCTAACACATTCAATGCACCACCTCATGTGCATTTACTCCTTAAATCCACCAAGATCAAACGACCCAAATCAAATATTCAAATCCGTTCAAGTTTTTTCATAATATGTAAGTTCTAAATTGTTTTGATCAAGATTCTTAACAAGGGTTTCAATAATTCTTTCAAATCCAATGATTAATTTTTTTAAAAAATTGAGTTTGAATGCTTGTTCATGCATATGAATTGGGGGTTTTCATATAAATGTGTTTGGGTTGACATGGCTTGTGTTAAAACGTTCCTAAATGTGTTCTAAAGCTATTTCAACCATCCTAAACCACCTAGAATCACTAATTTGCTTGACTCTTGATTTAGGGTTCTTGCGCTCAAATTGGGACTTTCATTTTCTGTGATGTTTGATGTTATTAATTGAGATAGTGTTAGAATAAGTTCATAAACATATTGTGAACCTTAATTAACCCATAAACACATAATATGTCAAAATTAAAGTTTTAGGGTTTTAGAGTTCATCTCCCATGAATCTTCTGATTCTGTGGTGGAAATATGTTAAATCTTGTTCCATTGCACTCATATGACATCTAGGACAGTCCAGAAACATTCTTGTTTGATTTGTGTGGCTATATCTCTTACGCATAGATTAAGGGTTTAGGGTTTAAGTAATTTTACGCCTAAGTCTTTCTGTGTGTATCTGATATGTTCTTGTTCTTGCTTTGTGATCTAAAAGTTGTTTGGAATAAACTGTTATCAAGTTTTCATGTTTATATTTAACAGGTTAATTATTCGTAATGTCAGAATCTTTAGGTGTTCAAACCGTTACGCTTAAGGAATACTTTATGCGTAAAGGTTACGCCTAAGAGAAATCTTACACGTAACTCTTACGCATAAGAGGTCTACAGTGGATTACGCGTATCTTGGAAAGATATTCGTAAACAAGGCTTGTTACGCATAAGCTTTTCTCTTACGAGTAAACTGTACGCGTAACATCAAGCTTATTCCTACGCATAAGCCTAAAGCCTTTGAACTTGTCTTACGTGTAAGGAACTCCTACGCATAAGCTTGGTCTTACGCTTTAGCTTACTCCTACGCATAAGCTCCTTTCTTACGCATAAGGATCCTTGTTACTCATAACCCACTGTTCACTACATTTTGGCCTCTTACGCATATGTCACTTGTTAAATGTTACACATAAGTCACAAATACCTGATGTTTCATATAAGCTCACAAATGTTAATATGTTGTGTGTTAAGTGAAAAATTGAACTTTGAAATTTCAAAATTAACATGTTTACGTAACTTATCACATCAACTTCAAACAATTGGATAAATGTGACTTAGGACTTGTAACTAACTTAAACATGTTACCATCAAACAAGTAATTAGATAATAAATCAGACTAAAATAAACACATTGTGTTTCCATATGTCTATCTCTATGTCTAATGACTTTCGGATCACAAAATGGTCGCAAATCAAGCAAACATCATCGCCCTTGGTGAGCTCTCGATGGCAAACACATTCCCAATGGATACGACAAAACAATTGGCAAGAACAATCTCCGTGTCGTCTTCAACAACTTCATATGCTCATAATCATCTTGCGAATTCTTTGTGGACATCCTTCGCAACATCCATTGAAATTCATGCTCACAAAGTCATCCCGATGATGAGTAAGATTCAATGGATGAGGAAATACAATTCGTAAGACATTAAAGCAGAAAAGGATGGAATACCATGCTTCAACCTTTCCGATTAATCAACCCGGTGGGGCAGGAGAGTCAAATAGTAGTCCTCCACTTATGGAAGATCCATTGCAAACAACTCTTCCCCCATCCGATCTGGTTAATCAACCCGGTAAGGATCAGGGTGTCACTGTCACAACAATTGTTGAAATGAAGCAACCACAACAATAACTAAAACAACCGCAAGAAGAATTGCATGATGAAGATGAGGAAACTTATGACATAGGAGATTATGATCATGATAAGGATGATTGAGTCACTGATGATGATAATTTGGCGGCTGAAGAGGAAATGATGCTAAAAGAGGCAGAAGAAGCTGCTAGAGCTGAAGAGGAAAAGTTAAAGAAGGAATCTGACAACTACATAGTTGACAATTCAACACACAAACCTCAACGGTCTTACGAACTACCTCTTGACACTTACACCAAACCCAAATCATCATCTCAATCATCACCTCCATCAACAAAAGAAACAACTAAGTCAACAACAAAATCATTAAAAGCAACTCCATCCAATGATTCGACAAATGGTTAGCGAGGTTATCACCAATACACAACAAGCTACACGACCACCACCATCGGATCAACCAAGGGATTCAGAAACCACACCACCAATGGAGAAAACCAGTGATCACTTTACACTGCTGGTGAGGATTTTGAGCCCCAACCTGAACCTCAACCAAGATTAAGATCAAGTACATTACTGCACTCCTTGTATTTATGCGCATCAAATCAAAGAGCGTGTTGAAGATCTCTAACTCGGGGTCGAATCTTACCAAAAACAACTCAATCTCACCGCCCCACATCTACACTTCAACGGAATCAATCAAGAACCTCAGTACAAAATCGTTTATAAACCAAAGTTTGGGTTTTTCTACCAAGTGAAAAACATCATACTTGCTTCATGGCTTTCGATGAAATTCACAAGTTCTATGACGCCACCCTGACGATGGTTCGAGATGGATTGGCTTATCGATTGAAGGACATGAGTTGGGTACAATTCAGACGAAGAGTTGGAATTCAAAGGATCGCAAGGATGTTCCTCGGTTTATCTCTAGGATTGATGAAAGGTTGATTCATCGGAATCAGATGCGACGGTTGGAGAGCTATGTGGGAGGAAGACCAAGCTTTCCGATTCAGACATACCAACGTCCTCAGTAAGTAGCTGGTCGTGTGTAATCATTGGGTACTCTCTTAACATTCTTGAATGTGATTTTGTTTTTTTGATATATTCATGATGGCTTGTGCACACATAACAGTGTATAACTCGTACTTGTAATGAAAGGACCATGTGGTACGCTTGATTGCCACAATCCTATAAAAGGAAAGAAGTTTACTTTTGAGTAAAACTTATCAAAACTTTCATTTTCAAAGTTTTACTAAAAGAACAAGTACTTCCCTTATGTTTTTTCAAAACCTCAAAAGTTAATATTACTTGTTGAGGGGGAGTACTTGCTAAAATCTTTGTTCACAAATTGTTCTTCGTGAAAATCTTCCCACAAAACTCGAAATGGTCATATTCGATATCAAAATTTCATCAAAAGTAACATTTATAGGCCATTTTTTAGGGGGAGAAAAATTGTGTGATACAAATATGTTGTAATTTATGATGGAATCTTCGTGTGCTAAGACTTAACCCATGAATTGACGAGGCGAATTGTCATACATCGAAAGATTTGTCTTCCAAGACTTATCCGAGTAGATTGTACCTTTTCGAGAAACTCCGATAGACATGAACTTTGTGGGTTTGACAACTGATGAGTGTGTAAATACTCATCATTTTGGTTAAATCGAATCGCAAAACGTTTAAAAAGCTCGAAATGCATCAAAATCGAAAATATTTCAAAATTGCATTTTATATGTTTCGAGATGCAAATGTTCAAAAGCGATGAAAAATGAGCTAAGTTTGCATAATTGGCGGTTCAGTCCCCCAGTTTCAAAATTGTCGAAATAGTCCACGAGCCTTAATTTCAAAGATAAATCACCAAAGGTCCTTTTAAAATCATAAGTTGTCAAATTTAGTCCTTTGGTGAAAAATGTCAAAAGTTTTGAGAAATTACAAGTTTGGTCCTCCAGTTTAAAATTGGCAAAATGGTCCTGAAATTTGAAAATGTCACTTTGGTCACCGTACTATTGACACTTGTCATTTTCAGCCCTTGGAACAACTTTGTGAAAATGGCAGAACTGGTCCTCCAATTTTCAGAAATTACAAATAGGTCCCTTGATTATTAAACCCCTAAACTACTTTGGACCATGTCTTAAACAATTGTGACCCCTGCCAACTCCTTTGGACCCTTCACCATTTGACCCTCCCCTTTAATAATTAAAACCCAGTCAAACACTTTGACTCACGGGTTTCCCTCCTTTTCACCTTCTTCCCTGCCAAAAGCTCTGCAACACTCTTCCCCCCCATCATCCCAACTCAGTCTCCACTTTCCATGTCCCCCACCTCTCCTAACAATCCAAGATACATTAAATGTGCCCTACTCCACTTTACTCAACCTCAACTGCCAAATATCCATTTCCCGCCAAAAACCAATCAATGGCCAAAATCATCTCTTCTCATCCGATGGTCCAAAAACCAAGTGGGATTAGCTCAGAGAGAGACAAGAAAGAGAGTTGGAGTATAAAAAGAGGATGAAGAGAGAAGAAAAGAGGTAGCTAGTTTTTTTTTCTTTCTTTAATGTCGTTTTTTAATTAAATGTTTTAGTTTTAGTTAAAATGTTGTAATTTCAGTTTCTTGGTATCACATTTATGTTAAATCATCTTTGTAATGTGTTTTGAACATCAATCCAAGTCTTTTATATAGATTCCAAGTTTTAAGTTCACTGTTGAAAAAGCTAGTTTTAAATTCCTTTATTAAAGCTTCCAAGTAGCTTTGTTTTAGCTCAGATAAGCTTATTTAAGCTTATCATAGCTTTTTGCAAGCTTATAAGTTAGTTTCAAGCAATATTGGTCCATGGTCAATGAAAGTCAAACTGATCAAGGAATGGGAATGGTGATGATATTTGGGTTTGTTTCAGCATGGATATGGTTTGGATTAGGCTAAATTAGAATAGGTTTGGTTTGGTTTTAGCCTGCACAACAGCTGGACCCATGTGAGTTGGTATTTCACTTTTTAATTTCAATCCATTTTGCATATTATGCTTGTATCTGTTTCTGTGATCACCATTAGTGTACACTTGTTTATATAGTTTTATTTAGGTCATGTAAACTTAGTGTGATCAAGAAATCAATCTGGTTCAGTGTTTATCTCAGTTTAAGTTTGCATATCAGTGTTAAAGTGGTGTTTGGTTTAGCTGCATTATCTGTGTTATAGGCTAGTGCAGTGGTAGTTTCTTGTTGGTTCAGGCTTGTGTCACTCTTTTGAACTCATTTGAGTCAACAACTTGTGCCTGCAAAGCTCCATAGTCAAAATCACACCTTATCTGTCTTGATACCTTAACTGTTAGGATTTTGGATAACCAAAAGCTTGTTTTAGGTTTGTAATTCATAGGTCTAGCTTGCATTAGTTCAATTTCATCACATTACTTCTATATCAGTCCTTAAATTGATCCCAAAGTTCATGAAAGTCAACTTTCCATTTCTTTATCAAAAGTCAAAATATTGAAAATTCAGTTTTAAGCCCAGCTGAGTTGATTTTTCATGGGCTCATTTTTGAGTCAAATTCAATTAAACTTGTGATTTTAAAAAGTCATCCTGGTCTATTTTCTTATCCCCATTTTAGTATATTTTTGTCAATTTTATTTAAGCTTCAAAAATGCTTGTTAATTGGGGCTTATGTGCCCTGTGCATTGACTCAGTTTTGACTGAGTCTGCACAGGGGTTTTGCAAGGTTTGCACAGGGCTTATTTGAGGTTGTCTAGGTCTGGTGTTTGGCTTTTAGATAGTCAGCCAGGTCTTCTTCTAGTTCCAACATTTGCTTTTTGGTTTCCAGCTTATTTAAGTGCTTGTTTTTAAGCTGCAACCTGGTACCCTCTCGATGTTTTTAGCTCAAATTGCTCAACTCATCAAATCTTGGTATTTAGCAACTCATAGGTTTAGGACAGTTGTTTTAAGTTGCTTTTGGGTTATTTTAGCTATATATACCTTCTGTTTCAGTTTGGTACTTTTTGTGTCCCTTTAGTTTATTCAAGTGCTTATTTCAATAAGCACTTGTATAGCAGTCTCAAAATCTTACACACAAGCACCTGTTTTTTCTATTTTTCCTAGTTTCATAATATTATTTTAGAGTTTCCTTGAATTTTCAGATTTTTCCAAGTCATTTTGCTATTTTTACGCATTTTAATTACTTTTAGCACTTTTAAATAGCTTTTAATACAAATAATTAAGAAAAGTTTCAAAAATAATTTTCATTTTTCTTAAGTTTAGATAAATATAAAAAGTCAAAAAATATTTTTCTAGATTTTCTTAGTTAAATTTGTATTTTAAATAATTTAAGTAGTTTTAATAGTTTTTAATTCCTAGAAAATTCAAAATATTCAGAAAAATACAAAAATAGTTTTGAAAATTCTCTTTGATATTTTAGATTTTCCTAGTCATAATTTTATTTTTCTAGCTTTATTTCCTATTTTCTTGTATTTTAGGTTATTATTTAATAGTTAAAATAGTTTTAATTAATAATAATTAGATAATTAGTTATAAAAATAATTTTCTTTTTCTATAAATTTTCTTTTATCTTTAGGATTGTAAAATATCATTTTCATCTTTTAGGATTAATATTGTGTAAGTTTCACATTTTCATTTTATCGTTACGTAGTTTTAATTACATTTTATAAAACATAAAATCAAAACATCATTTTGCAAATAGTGATAGCGTTTATTTAATATTTTTTATCTTTTTAACTTCCTTTAATTTGCATTTAAGCCCCTGTAATTTGTTGGCTTTTTCTTTAGTTATAATAATCACAAATACTCTTTTCCGTTCAAATTTCTCGATCACTTTACGTTTGGTGATCCATTGCATAGCTCGCTGGGACATAACGACCCGGGGAAACACTATACTCCCCAGATCTTCATTGTTGATGAGTGTCTAAATACTCATCATTTTTATCTTGAAGAATTTAGAATGCCAAAACATCCGAAAACACTCATCATTTTGTCTTGTTTAAATGCATCAAAATGATAAAATATCACAAACAAGTGTTTTATGTGTTTTAAATGCAAAATTCCAAAATCGGATGAAAACGTATCAAGTTTGCAAAATTGGCAGTTTTAGTCCCTCAAGTTTCAAAAGTTGTCAAAAATAGTCCCTGGTAAATCAAAATAAAGAAAAATGTCATTTAAGGTCCATGGGATTCAAAAGTTGTCAAAACAAACCCTTGAAATATAAAAATTGCAAAATGACAATTTTAGTCCCTCAAGTTTTGAAAATGTCAAATATAGTCCTTGGATTTATTAAAAATGGAATTTTATGCATATTAGTCCTTGTACTATTAAAGTTTGGCAGGAATGGTCCTTATTATAACTTTGGAAAATGGACAGGTTCAGTCCTTGAACTTTGCAGAAATTACAACATTGGTCCTTATGATATTAAATAAACCAAACTGACCCCCTTTTGTATTTAGAACCCACCAAATCAAAAGAACCTCACAAACACTTGACCCCCTAATTTGGACCCCCACTTATTAATATCTGGTCAAAAAAGGTCAACGCGCGCCAAAAACCACCTACACTGTTCATCGTCCTCACCCAAGCCTGAATCCCAAAACCAGAGCTGTTTTCCACTTCTCCACCTTTCCACCTCACTCCTAACACCTGTTTACCAACTCTTTAACACC
This sequence comes from Chrysanthemum lavandulifolium, assembly GCA_022545495.1. Taxonomy (NCBI): domain Eukaryota; kingdom Viridiplantae; phylum Streptophyta; class Magnoliopsida; order Asterales; family Asteraceae; genus Chrysanthemum; species Chrysanthemum lavandulifolium. Next base: position 146,854,767 of record CM040241.1, on the reverse strand, counting down.
TCCACATCTTCCAAAATCCAATTAATGCACAAAACCTGCTCAAGAAAAAATGGCGCCAAAATTGCCATATGATGAGTTGGATGAATCCAATGGCTGGAAATTGGTGGGATATACTCAGAGGTGTCGACAGAGATGAAAAAGAGCTTTAAAAGCAAGAATGGTGCAATGTAATAAAGTATCTAGTGTAATTTTTAATTTTCTAAGTCGTTTTAGCTCAATTTAAATTTCCAGTGTAATTTAAGCTTTCCAAGTATTCTGTTTAAGTTATTTAAAGTGTTTGTGAACCTTTTTCAGTTTCAATTTCAGTGATAAGACTTGTTTTCAGTTTATGCAAAATTTCCATGTTCAAAATTCTCATGAATGTTCAAATGTTGTTTGTAGCCTTTGTCAAGGACTGAATAAGTTCATGTAAGCTCCTAGAAAGCTTATTTAAGCTTTTAGAAACAATAAAAATCAGTCTAGTATCAAAAAGAGAAAAATTACCAAAAATACAAAAAAATTAGATAAAAATAAAAAATCCATGAAGATGGTGATCAAAGCTGAAGCAGGGTTGATAAAGGATTGCCCTTGGGTTTAGTGCTTCTTGGGAAGCTATAGGATCTGTTCTCAGTCCTTGGTTATCATTTTTCACTTGGAATCCACTTGTAAGCCCTTTTGATTCATTTTGGCATTTCTTGTTTGAGCCATTAATTAGCTTAAATTTCAGAGGTTCATGTTTCTTAGTTATATTTAAGTATAATTAACCAATAAAAGCAGTTGCTTGTTCTTTTAAATTTGTAGTTAGCAAAATCTTATTTTAACAGTTTAATAGCATAATCATCATTTCTTGGTTTTATGTTGTTAATGCTGTTGTTTAGTGTTTCTTTAGTCTTATTAATTAATAACATGAGGTCTGTAATCATTGGAATGGTTTTAATCTGTGATTTGCTTTGAAAAGTTCCAAAACAGTCTCATAAAGGCTTGTTTGGATTAGTTTGTTTAACTGTGATAAAAGGTGTTCAAGACAGTGTTAGTGTTTGTTGTTTATCACACTTGGTCTAAATAACTCAAAGAAACCAAGAAAACCAGTCCTTATTTGGTAGAAAGTCAAAATACCTTTCAATCTTCATTAATAAGCTCACTGTTAGGATTTGAAGTGTGAAACTCATCATATTAGCTTAAAACTTGGTAATATAGCTTATTATAGTCTTATTATAACTTAATACAACATAATCAGTCATTAGATTTGATTACAAGTTCATTTTAGTCAACTTAGTTAGTTTTTATAAAAGTCAAAATTTTCCATTTGGTCGTTTTTGAATAAAATAGAATATTTTATATAGGGCTTAATATTAGTTTTCAATACTTGAGCTTTTGGGATATCAAAATCTAGCTGCTCATCTTAATATTAGTATTTCTTATAATTTTCAAATAGCTTATTAAATAGCTTTTTACTTAGCTTATTTAAGACCCTATTTCAAAATAGTGCCTCTGTACGCTTTTAAGCCCATTTTCACAAGCTTGCAAAAGCTCATTAGTTAATCATAGCTTGTGATTCTTGGTTCTTTGGGTAGTGACATAGCCATCTTGAAGTTTCAACTTTAGCTTTTCAATTTGTAGCTTGTTAAATAGGGTGCTAGTGGCTTGTTTCTTGTCCCATTTTAGTGTAAAACTGTATACTCAGTGTGATCTAGTCATTTTCATAAGCTCACACAGAGCTTAATAGTGGGTCATAGCTTGTGTTTTTTGGTTTTCTGAGAAGCTCACCTAGCCAGCTTGTTGACTCAAGGCTTATTTTTGAGTTTGGAGCTTTTGCCCCTAGCTTAAACAGCTTGGGAAAAAGGCTGCAGGCCTGTTTGGTAGATAGCTTAGCTATAGTGCTTATTTGCTTATTTCCAGCTTTTCAATATGGTTCTCTGTGTATTCTAGCTTCATATAAGTAGCTTGTAGCTTGTTTTAGCTTATTATACCTTTGGTTTTAGTTTGTGAGCTTATTTGAGCTTATTACATCAAAATAAGCCAAATCTCAAAACTGTTAGCTCATAAGCTCATTAAAACAGCTTATTTTTAATTTCCAAAATTTTTGTTTTCATTAAAGTTTCATATTATTAGTAGTTAAATAGTTTTCAAAAAGAAAAACCACAAAAACATCATTATAAAATTAGTGATAGCGTTTATTTAATAGATTTTAGCTTTTTAGATTTTTCTTTTCAGCTTATTATTAAGCACTTTTAGTTTTTATAATTTTCTTAGTTTCCTGTCACCTTAGGATATTTTTAGAAAAGTTTCATAATTTTCTCTGTTTGTTTAGTATTTATTAAAATTAAAAATAGTTAAAAGTATTAAATAATTAATAATAAATAAATAAAAACATAAAAATATCTTTTCAGTTTTAAAATTGGTTTTATAATATTCTAGATTTTTCTAAGTTAAAATTTTATTTTTCCAGGTTAATTTTATATTTTCTTTTATTTAAGTGTATTTTAAATAGTAATTAATTAATAATAAATAGATAAAAAGTGTAAAAAATATAATTTCAATTTTAAAATAAGTTTTATAATATTTTAGATTTTTCTAAATCATAATTTCAATTTTCTAGCTTTATTTCATATTTTATTATATTTTAAGGTATTATTAAATAGTTAAAAATAGTTTTTAATTAATAATAATTAAATAAATAGTTATAAAAATAATTTTCTTTTTCCAATAATTTTCTTTTATTTTTAGGATTCCAAAAATATCATTTTCATATTCTTAGGCCTTTTATTTCTTAGATCTCACTTTTATTTTGTACGTTTACGTAGTTTTTAATCGTACGTGTTTACGTTTGTCTTATCTGATTGTTGTGCTTTACAATTCTGTATCCAATATCCATTCCAATCAATCAGTAGTGTAATTATTCATCAAAATCCTTCTTGATCACTATCCTTAGTGATTATTCGACATCTGTATGTGTTAAACACCATTCATTCTCCGTGGGACTTAACGACCCGTGAATCCACTATATTCCTCGATCTTAATTGTATTGCTTTCGAAATTTGTTTTAAGTTTATTACGGTTGACCATTCACAAGTGGTTAGCTTGTGTGATTAAACTTATTTGTTTGAGATCAATCAAATTTTGGCCCACGCCGGGAGGTCAGTAAGCGTGTTCTAAGCATTTCAGACCGTACTTGCACATATACCACATTTTGTAAGCAGTTTTTTGTAAAGTTATCAAAATCAAAAAGTTCATTAACACTTTTCCTAAAGTGTTAACAACACCAAACAAAATATAAAACAACAAAACAATCGTAACGTTTTCTAGCTTGTGTTTCCTTTAAGGTGATTCTTAAAGAGATACGATTTGGTTAAACGAGACGATACCAAAAATATTGTCCAAAAGTTTTAAACCATTTGCACAAATCTATACCTACGTCTTTTCGGTGGTACTTAAATACATAAAATCAACCACCGCAAATCAAGGCAAGACACCTACCAACTGGGGTGTGACCATTAATAAGTTCCCGAACAATGATTTAAAACTTGCCTTTGTGTCCTTGTGATTTGGTGTACCTTTTCAAAGAAGCCATTTCATTTGTGATTATTGGTCTAAGTTCACTTGTCGTTTTGCCTCGCATTTGTTTTGAAAATTTTTATACTTAGTGCATGCGCACTCGTTCTTCCAGTTCTACAAGTCCACTTTTCGAGCTTGCAAATATTCCTCGTGAGACGAGAGGACGCTCGCTCCTTCACCGTGATCGAGGAACGTCTACCACCACCACCCCCGTCGTAATGGCGGAAGATAAGCCTATGAATGAGCTTCTCCAAGCACCCATCGAGGGTTACGGAGATGCTATTGTTGTCCCGACCATCGTGGGCGATACCTTTGAGCTCAAAACCGGGTTGCTTAATCTTGTAACCCAAAGCCAATTCTATGGTTTTGGCGGGATGATCCTCATGCACACATTCGATGGTTTAACAAGATTGCATCTACCATCAAATACAAGAATGTCCCACATGAAGCAATTAAGCTTCATTCCCATTCTCTAGAGGACAAGCCGGAATTGGCTTGAGAAACAACCCCTCGTTCCATTGAGACATGGGAGGATTTAGTCACCAAGTTTGTTAACGAATTCTATCCTCCATCCCGAACTACAAGTCTTAAGAATGAGATAATGAAATTTTCTCAAAGATTTGATGAATCATTCGGGAGGCATGGGATCGTTACAAAGAATTGCTCGCAAGTGTCCGCATCATGGTTTTACCGAGTTAATGCAAATGGATACTTTCTACAATGGTGCGAGACAAGTGACCAAGACTCTCTAAATGCCTCCGCTGGAGGTAATTTCTGAGCAAGACCACAAAAGAAGCCTTGCAAATCATTGAAAACAAGTCCAGTCCGCCCTTTCCGCACAAAGACATATCAATCTCGGTCTAATCTTGGACCTTCTACTTCATCTCCGTGAGTACATCTAGCACCGATGCTAAGATTGACAAACTCACGGATATTGTTCGAGCTTTGGTTCTTGCTAACCAAAGAAAGTCACTTTCACACAAACACCATCACATGGTGAAGTGAAGAAAGTTGAAGTTTGTGTTACTTGTGGTGGTCCTCATGCATACTACAACTGATCGCCACCGATGGTAGTCCGTTTGAAGCCAATGCTATAGCCGGTACTTCACATCAAGGAGGTAATCAATACCGTCCTCAAAATGAACCAAACTACCGAGCTAATACTTATCAAGCACCACCGGTTTTAACGTAATCCTAACATACAAAACCGAATCGAACCAACCTAGAATGAACCAAGGTTATCAAAACCAAGGTAATTTCTATCCGGACCAAATCAAGGTTTTCAACATCAAGGAAACCTTAATCAAAACAATTTCAATCGAGGAATCAATTTGAAATGTGAATCCTAACCAAGGAATTTTCAACAACAAGGTCATAATCAAAACATCCGACCTCAAAATTTCCTCCACATCCTCCAGTACCATCATCGATGAGTTATTGAAGCAATTCATGAAATCCCAAGATGAAATGAACAGGTTGTTGGTCGGTCGGATCACGATCTAAAGAAGTCTTTAAATGATCAACCCTCGGGCTCTGGAAAACTTCCGAGCAACACGATCGCTAACCCGAGGGGCGATGCAAAGGCGATCACAACCAAGTGGTGTTTCATACAATGGACCCGCTATTCCTACTACCTCTTCTTCTTCTCTCCGAAGGTAGTGGAAAGTGAACACGAGGCAACAAAGGACAAGGAACTTCCTACTAATAACGGAGGTACCAACAATGTCCATCCTCAAGTTGTCCGAAACCCAAATCCAATCCAGAGTTGTTTTGAACCTCCAGTAGCTCCGTTGAAAACTCCAAATCCAAATCTTCTATTCCTTACCCATCACGTTTGAATGAGCAAAGCTCATGAAAAAGCCGGTCATCAAATGGACAAATTTTTCAAATTTTCCAAGAACTACATTTTGACATAAGCTTTGCGGATGCTATCATCTTGATGCCCAAGTTTGCATCAACTCTCAAACACATGTTAAGCAACAAGGAAAAATTTGTTTGAAATGGCTAAAACTCCTTCGAACGAGAAGCGCCTGCAGTTATCCGAAGAAGCTTCGAGAAAGCTTGGAGATCCTGGAAAATTTCTCTTACCTTGTGTATTTCCGGAATGGTTGAATGCTTTGCCTTAGCCGATCTTGGTGCAAGCATCAATCTAATGCCTTATTCAAGATGGAAGAAACTTTTCTTCCGGAACTTACTCCTACATGCATGACTCTCGAGCTTGCGGATCGTACAATATCCCGTCCTCTTGGCATTGCCGAGGACGTATTATGAAAGTAGGAAAGTTCCATTTTCCGGTGACTTTGTGGTTGTTGATTTCGATGCCGATCATCGGGTTCCTCTCATTGTTGGACGAGGATTCACGAGAACGGGCCGTGCTCTCATTGATGTATTTGAGCAAGAAATCACATTACGTGTTGGTAATGAAGTCATCACCTTTAACCTTGATCAAACTTGAGGTACTCCGCAAATTATGATTACGAGTCGGTTAACCGAATAGATATCATTGATGTTGCTTCGAAGAGTACTCTCAAGAAGTTCTTGGTTATGATCATAATTCTTGAGTGATAATCTCACTCATTCATCTCAACCTATCATTGCCAATTCTACTCCTTCTCTCACTCCTTTTGAGGAAAGTGACTTCATCTTGGAAGAGATTGAAGCCTACTTATCTAGTGATTCATTCCATGGGAAATTGATCACGCTCCCATCGACATTGAGGGGACATACTTCTCATTGAGAAGTTGCTTAATGATGATCCATCATCGCTCCCTCCCGTCGAACTTCATAACAAGGAAGTCAAGTCGGTTGAGAAAAGCAAGAATTTCAAGTCGAACTTAAGGACTTACCACCTCATCTCGAGTATGCATTTCTTGAAGGTGATGATAAATTACCAGTCATTATTGCTCGAGATTTGAGTAAAGATGAAAAAACTGCTCTCATAAAGGTCTTGAAGTCACACAAGCAAGCAATTGCTTGGAAACTCTCCGACATTAAGGGTATCAACCCTGAATTTTGTACTCACAAAATCTTGATGGAGGATGACTTCAAGCCAGTAGTTCAACATCAGAGAAGGGTGAATCCTAAGATCCATGATGTTATCAAACAGGAGGTTATCAAACTTCTTGATGCAGGATTGATTTACCCGATCTCGGATAGTCCTTGGGTTAGCCCAATTCATTGTGTTCCTAAAAAGGGTGGCATAACTGTTGTCACAAATGAAGATAACGAGTTAATTCCAACTCGATTGGTTACGGGATGGCGTGTTTGCATTGACTATCGTAAGTTGAATGACGCCACCCGTAAAGACCATTTTCCTCTACCCTTCATGGACCAAATGCTTGAGAGATTAGCAGGGAATGAATACTATTGTTTCCTTGATGGTTTCTTGGGTTATTTTGATTCCATTGATCCACGGGATCAGAGAAGACCACATTCACCTGCCCATACGGAACTTTTGCCTACTGCACGTATGCCTTTTGGCTTATGTAATGCTCCCGGCACGTTCCAACGATGTATGATGGCCATTTTCCACGACATGATCGGGAAACAATGGAGGTGTTTATGGATGACTTCTCGATCATTGGGGATTCATTTCAAACATGTCTCTCCCATTTAGATAAAATGCTCAAACGGTGTGAAGACACCAATCTTTGTCTAAATTGGGAGAAGAGCCACTTATGGTCAAAGAAGGCATAGTCCTTGGCCATAAGATTTCAAAAACGGGATTGAGGTAGATAGATCAAAAGTCGATGTTATTGCTAAATTGCCTCATCCTACTACCGTCAAAGGTATTAGGAGTTTTTAGGTCATGCCGGTTTTATCGCAGATTCATACAAGATTTTCTAAAATCGCCCGACCTATGACCCATCTTCTTGAAAAGATGCTCCTTTTATCTTCTCACCCGAGTGCATCGAAGCTTTTGAAACATTAAAGAAAAAGCTTATGAAGCACCCATTCTCGTTGCTCCCGATCGGGATTTACCCTTTGAGCTCATGTGCGATGCAAGTGATTTTGCTATCGGTGCGGTCTTAGGGCAACGAGATCCAAGCATTTTAGCCTATTCACTACGCAAGTAAGACTATGACTAAAGCTCGGACCCATTACACCACCACGTAAAAAGAATTATTAGCCGTGGTGTATGCATTTGAGAAGTTTTAACCATATTTGATCTTGACTAAATGCGTGGTGTATACGGATCATTCGGCTCTCAAATATCTCTTTGCAAAACAAGATGCAAAGCCGAGATTGCTCCGTTGGGTTCTCCTCCTCCAAGAATTTGATATCATTATACGTGATAAAAAGGAGCCGAGAACACAGGTGGCGATCATTTGTCCCGATTAGAAACCCTCACCAAGATGTTTTCGAGAAAAGGAAATAAATGAAACATTTCCTCTCGAGACACTCAATGCGGTTTCTTTTCGTGGAAACTCTTCTACCCCATGGTTTCTTGACTTCGCAAATTACCATGCGGGTAACTTCATAGTGAAAGGATGTCGACCCAACGGAAGAACAAATTCTTCAAAGATGTTAAACATTACTACGGGACGACCCTACTTATTCAAAATCTGTGCGGATCAAGTCATCCGACGGTGTGTTTATGGACAAGAAGCTCTTGACATTCTCAAAGCTTGCCATCTTTGGACCCACGGGGCCATCATAGTCCAAATTACACCGCCAAAAGGTGTTTGATTCGGGTTTTATTGGCCCACAATTTACAAGGATGCCCACGATTTTGTCAAAACACGCGACGCTTGTCAACGTCATGGAAATATCTCTCAAAGAAATGAAATGCCACAAAATGCCATTCAAGTTTGTGAGATCTTTGACATCCGGGCATTGACTTTATGGGGCCATTTCCATCATCTCGAGGAAACAAATACATACTCGTGGTCGTTGACTATTTGTCAAAATGGGTTGAAGCGAAAGCTTTACCTACCAATGATGCCCGAGTAGTTGTGAAATTTTGAAATCTCTTTTGCCGGTTTGGAACTCCACGTGCTATAATCGATGATCGTGGTACACATTTCGCAATGACCAATTTGATCGTGTCATGCAAAAGTATGGTGTAACCCACCGTCTCTCATCGCATACCACCCCAAACAAGTGGGCAAGTGGAAGTTTCCAACCGTGGTATTAAAAGAATTCTTGAAAGGACGATGGCGAAAATCGTGCATCCCGGTCGGATAAACCGGATGACGCACTGGGCCTTCCGTCTGACTTACAAAACACCAATCGGTGTACTCCATACAAGCTAGTGTACGGAAAGGCATGTCATCTTCCGATTGAGCTTGAGCACAAAGCATCCGGGCCTTGAAGCATGCAAATTTCGATATTCAGACAATTGGTGATCACGAAAAGTTCAAATGAATGAACTAAATGAACTCCGTGATCAAGCATACGAGAACTCTTTGATCTACAAACAAAAGACAAAGAAGATTCATGACTCTAAAATCAAGAACCGCGTTTTCAACGTTGGTGATCGAGTCCTTCTTTTCAATTCAAGATTGAAGATTTTCTGGAAAGCTCAAGTCCGTTGGTGCGGTCCATTTACTATTGCTAAGGTTTATCCTTATGGTACCATTGAGTTATCTCAACCCGATGGTCCAAATTTTAAAGTAAATGGTCATCGATTGAAGCATTATTTTGAGAGGACATTCCACCGTGGTTGTCCGGATCTACAAACTTTCCCCATGAGCCAATGAATGCGGGATCGAGTCAAGCTAGCGACTCGGTAATCAAAAACAATAGCACACCACATGGGTTTTCACCGTGAGTACCACCCTAGTGTGGGGAGTTGCCCACGCTATTGTATATAAGCTCTAAAAAATATATATATATATATATATATATATATATATATATATATATATATATATATATATATATATATATATATATATATACTAGTGTCAAAACCGTCCGATGGACGGGTATGACTTGTGGTTTTTATTTTTATGATTTAGTGGATCAAATATATTCTAAAAAGTAATTGAAAGTTAAATGAAAGGGTTAAGATATATAATTATTGTTACTATAATCCGTTAAACCACTAAAAGCAGGTAAGTATTTTGATTTGTGGTTTTTATTTTTAGGATTTAGTATAACAAATATATTGTTAAAAGTTAAATTAAACGGTTAATAAGTATAATTGATGTTACCATAATCCATTAAACGGCTAAAAGTATGTAACTACTTTCTAACATTTTGTTCTAAACAATGTTGACCATGAACATCCATTTGATAATAAATTACGGCATTTATTATTATTAATTATTATTATTATTATTACTATTATTATTATTATTATTATTATTATTATTATTATTATTATTATATTATTATCATGATTATTATTCTTATTATTATTATGATTAATTATTATTATTATTATTATTATTATTATTATTATTATTTTGTTAATTATGTTTATTTAGTTATTGTATATAGGTGTTTCAAGTGTTATTTTACCAAATTTAGATGATGTTGAGGAATTTGAATTATCCGTGAATGGATTTATGATTTTGTTTGATGTTTATTGTGATGAGAATATGTATGTATTGTCGGGTTACAAAGTTCCATTATGGTGTCAAAACTCAAAACATATACATTAAAATGGTGATGAAAATGGTGATAATTGATAACGATGGGCGGGCATGACTTATGCATGTCGTTGGCATATTTTTTATAGCGAAAGAAGGGTGGTAAATAAGCGTAGGCATATTTTATAGTTTTCCATGATAGTTTTTATGTGGTAAATTTCATGGACATATGTAACTATATATAAGTGATTATTTTGTTCCAATATTTAGTGTATTTTTTGCAAACAATAGATATGTGAAATACATTGTAAATATTTAGAGTGTTTGCAATATCTATAGGTGTAATATAATAAGTTAAAGAAGAATCATATATAAACATACCAATTTTTTTATTGATTACTTTCAAAATGAAAAAAAGTAAACGGTTGCCAAATATGAGAGAAAAAAGTTTCAAAATGGTATGCAAAAATAAAGTATCAAAGCATGGCCTGCTCAATAGGTGTGCGAGCCTTATGTATATCGTTGAAAAACTTAAGTTACCGAAAATAAGTTATAAACATACCAAATTATTTATTGGTTGCATTAAGAATGAATCATCAAATTCTTAAGAGATTTAGGAAAATCAATATCAATTATAAACTCATAACTGGTACGCTTGGTCTCTAAAGAAAAAGATCACTTATCTCGAAAGAAACATTAAAAGTTTAGCTAACTTAATGATATACAGGATTACTAAGTCGTGGCTGGTTCCGCTGTGGCGCTCAAACACCCTCCTTGGGATTTCACCTTCAATGGTTCTCGTTGAATCCGACAACTTATACATCAAACACCTTGATGATTTGATTCTGCAAACTATAACATCAAGGGATCATTATGATTTATACATTTGTGTAATTGAGGAAATTTTTTTACGACTAATGCAACTGGTACCAACTCAAAATAAATATATAAATCATACACACCTATCAAAGAATTGTACGCCTTTTAAAGGCGGCATTTCCACTACCTTAGCATTGTTTAGTCCTTTGCAATCGCTAGCATTTCCTTTGCCAATAAATTAAAATTTCAGTTAATCCAATAGTAAGCTAAACAACTCATTTAGCGCAAATGCCCCATTTGGTTCAACGCATTTCACATGTTGTTTTCATGCCTTACCTTAACTTTCATCATCTAACAGCCGAATGGCTTTCGAGTTCTAATAATTTTTATCAATGACTAATTGAACAATCGATGTACCAAGAAGATGACATATTAACTAAAGAATATATAATTATAAAGCACGATAATGACTGAGAATTCTAAGAAATACAAAATGCATCCATCACATTGTGTACTGATTTGAACTAAATTATCTCAACTCATTGTCATAAAAGAAAATAGTTCCAAAGCTCAATATGCAAGATAGGCAAATAGGCAAATAAGCAAATGTAAGAAATAAAATTTATGTATAAAAAGTTTCAAGCTTATAGATCAAAATAGAAAATAAAAAAAACATATTGCCGAATGAAAAGATAGAAAAGAAACTCAATAAGCATGGTCATAGGAATTGACAATGCCTTGGTGAGACCTTTGGTAGCTTGGTCATTCCAAATTATGCTCAGCTTCATCAATAGCAGCAACTAAAAAAAAAAAAAAAAAAAAATAGAAATTGGATGAATAGATAGAAAAGAAATTCACAAAGAATGGTCGTAGGAACTCAGAATGCCTTGGTGAGACCAAGGGTAGCTTGGTCATTCCAAATTATGCTCAGCTTCATCAGCAGCTACAATACTTGTAAAACTCAATAGCTCTCACATACCCTGCTCATACTTATAAAGAATTTGAATATATGATTATTGATTTAAGAAAACTCAAATGTGAATATGATTTATAAAAGCTTATTGCAAAAACAATAAATTTTGTACATTTAAAGCAAAGAACTTCTTTGTAAACCATGTTGGTAGTTATGAAATCAGCTGTTAGATTAAGAAAATAAGATGGTGTTTTATTAATAAACTCAATTTCTATTTGAAAGAGATCTATGGGACATAGGATTATTTCCATCTTTTCATATTCATCCTTGTTGATCATCTTTGACAGCCCGTTCTAGAAATCCCAAATCTCACATCCCATTATGTTCATTAGTAGCTAACATTAAAGTGAAACCGAACCAAGAAAAGGTTACCGTCCCAATGAATCCTCAAATTAAATATGTCTCGCACATGAAAGAGATCTAGGGGGAGCATGTTAGAATTTTCCAAACAAGCGGATGTGGACGTCTCAAACCCTTCAAGTTGGAACATTATTTTATGAATTTCGAAATAATTGTGTGTTACTCTAGGAAACAATGTTAACAACAATATTCTTAAATAAACTCTTAAAAAAAATTCTTCGGTCATCACACTTTTAAATAATGTTATTTTTCATTATTCTAGAAGCTACAAAACTACGCCAAGCCTTCCAATGGGAATTATGTCTTGTCTAATGAACGCAAGATATCAACTCTCTTCAAAATTAAGATCTATTCGGGCCATCAGATATGTATTGTCACTTTAAAGACACAAAATAAATAGTTGTAAATAGGAGGGGATGAAGTACAACAGACAAAATAAAATCTATGACGTAAGTGATTTAACGGTGTCTTTGTAAACTGAAATCAGAATCCTCTTTAGTGATGATGGCAGGCCTCTTATATGCCTTTAGCTGTAGATTACTGATTATTCCACAATGGTTTAAAGTTAAGATCTGAATCTATTGGGCTAGCCTATTTCTTTGAATTTAAGGTGTTAATATTTTGACCCACTTAAACTAAAACTACAATATTCATATTTTTTTTACAACTAAAACCAAACCTACTAATGAACTAAATCAGAAAATTCCACTGATTTGTTCTGTGTTAGAATTCTGAAGCTCCCGTTAAATAATCGTTATTGTTTTTCAGTCATCTAAGTTAATTTCAAATGAGGGACATGATTATTCAACATTATTGATTATTATAGGATACTTATATTTAAGAATTCCTTAATTTACATAGTAAAACATGTCATTTTGTTATACACAGTATAACCCTATTAGGAGGATTAAGTGGAACCGATGCAGATGAAAAGTCACCGCCATGAGTCAAACTGGAAGAACCCGGTATAGAAGAACTTGAACCATTACTATGAACCAAAATTGGTAATCCACCGATGTGAGAACCTTGATAACCAACAACCTCGTACTTTCTCATGTTCCATTACATCCGGGTACCACAATACCCATCCAACTTTCAAATTTTGTTCAAATATTCCGAACTTTTTATTTGTTCAAATATCGATAGTACTTTTTAGTTCAAATATCATGCACAAAAAACAAAGAAAAACAAAATTTGAAAATGGGTAGTAGTTCGTATATGATAATACATGAGCATGCCATTAACCCTAACCAACAACATGTACAAGGTACATTCAAACAAAATCCATGCCTAGATAGAAAATCATAAGATGCGGTGCAAGGATAAAAATCATAAGATGCGGAAAAAAAAAAAAAAAAAAAAAAAAAAAAAACATATGCACAATTGTGTGAAAATTGCAGAGAACTATTTTCGACTTCTTGATGAAGAGCAGAATTGTTGATGTACCCATGAGACTTGATAGTACCAATACATCTATTAAATGTTGTTGCTGCCATTATTAGAATTAAATAAACTGAGATAAACTCTCTCGTTGTCAAGTTAAAATCTTCACTAAAAATGAGATAATATCATGATTTACTAAAATATGAAATATATAACATCTTCAACAGTTAGAAAATACACCATAATATATGGTTAATCATCACCAAAAATACCAAATCAAGACTTAATATCCTTACCGATTAGTGGGCAACTCGCGAAGAACGATATCTAGGACTTGAAGGGCTTGAGAACTGAGCAATAACAGTTAAAAAATGAGGAGTCATAAACATGTTTAATCTTTGACAACTCAAACCGGTAAAATTAACAACAAAAGTTGTCCCCCGAAGTGTATTTTAGATATTATCCAAAATATTATATATATTATATTAGTATTGATTTAATATAGTTTTTGTAAAATATTTTTCAAACCACTAATTATTTATAGATGTGTTCTTGCTCAACCTAAACCGACCCGGCAGGTTCGGACCCACACCAAAAGAACCTATTTTAAACCGCTACTCAATCCCCTTGACCCACCACTTTTACATAAAAATTATGCATGTCACTAAGAGGCAATGTTGCGCAAGGAAAGCTACTAATGGTTAAACTTCATACCTTAAACTTATCTTCGTCGGTTCCTGAATGCAAAAACTCTGTTCTTGTCGTGGCTTATTGCTACACAAGGATTTTCAACATCAATCTACAAATGGAATTGTCAGATGTTATTAACATTATAAAATTATAATGAAGCTTACGCGAGCTCCATATAACAAAGGTAACATGTATAGGCAGATATGAACATTAAAATGTTCCAGAAGGTCACGGATGTCTTCTTTTCGGATAGCTACTTTTTTTCCTGTTACATATATATTTATGAGAACAAGATACAAACATATGCAAAGTTAGAAAGAACAGGCCATTGTGCAAGTATATAAACATCATCCGATGACTCTTGAGCTTAGCACCAATAAACCACTGATTCCATGTGAAGCATGTAATTATACTCATCGGAATCGGGTGGCTGTACTTTAGTCACCAGAGAAGAAAGGTCATTAAATTGAAAGAAAAACACTTCCTAAAAAATGGTAGCATGTTGTTGAAGCAACAGATTGATTTGAATGAGGGTGGCAGTGTAAACAAGTTGACAAAGATATTCACTACCAAAAAATTAGAAATCGCAATAAAAAACTTTTCTGACGATAGGACTCTTGGTTGTGGTGGCCATGGGACAATATATAAAGGAATCTTACCTAATGGAAATATCGTGGCCATAAAGAAATCAAGAGTAACAGATGACAGTCAAATTGAGCAGTTTATTAACAAAGTTTTCATTCTAAATCAAATCAATCATCGGAATGTTGTAAAGCTTTTAAGTTGTTGTTTAGAGATCGAGGTCCCGTTAGCCAAAAGCTTTTAGCAAGTGGCGTTGGAGTTCATGTACAGTATAATAAATGAGTGGGATCTAACTATACACGAATTACATAAAGTTTAATTGCATAAGTAATGTTGTTATGTTAATATATATAACCTTACATTATTAAATAGGCACTGTTAAAAGAAATTGAGCACGAGCATGATGTTACGATGCATATGTATGAAGTACATTGTGAATATGAACGTCAAAAGGAAGAGTAACTTTACAAAACCCTATTACATATACATGTTTTTTAATACAATATTAAATTGTTGGCTGAACTATTGTTATGGTTTTGAAATTCCAGGAGATTAAAAATGGCTAAGGAGGAAGCTGAGCTCAAGGACGAAGCAAATATATCAAAGCCATCACCTTTAAGTGTTTGTTGAATTCACTTTTTTTAATGTCATAGTTTACTTTAGATTTTAGATTTGGCTTTTTCAGCCTTTTGTTGCTTTTTGGCTGAACTGATCTTTCACATGGGGTTATTGCAGCCACTGTTCTCAAACAATGTCACCAGGTGCAAGAAATTCAAGGATATATGCTCTTGAGAACATCATCCCGGAAAATCATTTAAATGGCCTCACAATTGTCAAAAGCTGAAAAGCGAGAGCGAGCTTTTAGTCGCAAAGGTCGTTGGAATCATGTTCGTTCTCTTCATCTGAAACCATTCCAATAGGGCTAAAGAATCAAATCAACAAAATAAAGTTATAAGAGTGGGCTAAAGAATATGAAATCAACAAAATAAAGTTATAAGAGTGGGCTAAGGAATCAAATCAACATAAAAATTTATTAGAGTTTGATTACGAAGCATAGGCACAATGAAACATTGTTGCTATATGAAACTATTATTTACCTTGAATAAATAGCTCACAGTTGACTATACCTTAAGATAATCCGTACGCTCGATGCCAATATAAGCGCACCTTGTGTAGCTAGCATTGTATCAAGAAATCTCTGCAAGTGTAAACAAACCCATCATTAAAGGGTTTTCGTTTGCATTTATAACAATTTATCAATGCCATGGATCTACTGGTTCAGTATTAGTATGCAACTTAGTGTAAGGTTCTAATAAATAGGTACCTCATATGTAACTTAAATAGACCGAATCATGGATTCCTCAAAGCACATTGTCAAATACACCCAAACTGGTCTCCTGCTTAAATAAAATCTGTGATAATCACCATTTTACTAAGTGTGATTGACCGCACACTATCAAGACAGGATAAATAAGAAAAAGACGTTACCACGATTTTTGTAATGCCGATAATAGTGGTTGGACGTTTCTTTCCATTCTTAAAGAGAATGAAAATCAAATCTTTTGAACTTTAACTTCTTAAAAAGCCAAAGATTGCTACTTTTTTTAGCACCAAATACCATTTTTTACACCTATGGAAAATCAAAACTTGAGACATAAACCAACCAAATAGTCATATAATTTTCTTAAACTATGTGTCCAGCAAGATGCCATATTTAGACAGCAAGGGTACATATAGGTGTGGTTAAGCTCGTATCGACATATGAAAAAGTATATGATTTGTTCAATGAACTAAGTACCTACCTCTATTGCTTTCTTAACCTGGGCCGCTGCATATGCATAGACTTCAATTTCAGGACTGTGATGACCCCATATATCACCACCAACACAAAAAAGCACATGCTATGTTGAGCTTTGAGATTAAGGGCACCTTTCTGCATGCATAATCAAGTTGTAACCAATGCTGCCAATATACCTTGTCACGGGGTCAGGACTCCCTCCGCAACTTCTGAAAGGCCAGATTCGATTAAGAACAGGTTTTCTAAACCATCTTACTTGAGTTTCTTTTGCTAAAATAATGTCTACCTGGTACTTTCTTGCAATTGTATCTACCACGGAACCTTTTGATCTATTTCCAAAACCTATTGAATTCCATGCTTGGATCCTCATTCTAGTTACGTTAGTTCTAGTCTTAATAAATGGTCATGTCATAGCATTGGTGAATTGTGAGGGCCAAAATCCTAAATCACATGCATCTCCACCCCGATATTGAATGTGAACCATCTATGACAAGTATTTCTCTGCAGTACACCACACCCCGGTATCGAATGTGAACCATATGTGACCCATCTTCCACTGTGGTGCACAACAACACGGAAACTTTGAGGTCCAATTACAAAGCTGCAAAGAAACATAAAAGGTCGTTAATAACATAAAGTCAATACAAAAATTTAGTCAATAATCCCATAAACACCAACCGAGTAAAAGTCAATATTTTCAATATTGGCAAGCAATATTACTTACGTGATTGAAGAAACATATCAATAATTGACCAAATTTGGCCATGAGTTGTATGTTACTTCTAAAATATATTTGAGGTCGCAAAATATATACAACATCAAACTTCACTTTAATTTCTTATAGGTTAAACTAAACACAAAAGTGCTTGCGTCAATTTCAATCCAAGTGTGATTAAATAAATATGTGGAATTCAATTAATGCAGATCTAGGATATACCTGGTTTATGTCGGGGTTTATTTCTAGTGGTGTTTTTAACGATACACGATTTCGAGCCGCTCTTCTTCCCAAGCTGTGTGCCTTTCTGTCCACTACCAACATTACACTTTCAAATTCCAAATACGCCTTTATCACAACTCAACTATCAATACCACCACTAACTCATCCACAAAATTATACCTGATAATATAATGTGGACTTGCGAGTACAGACATTTCCATCAGTTAATACCATGATAACAGAATTTAAAGACATCTAGCTCTCCTTTCATTCGTAGCTCGACATAATTCTATATACTGTCTCATGCACTACTACTTTCATAAAAAAATTAAAAAAAAAAAGAAAGAAAGAAAAAGGAAGCTTATACCTGTTATAGGTTCTGCAAATTGGCCTAGAGATAACTTGATCTTTTTCATTGCAGTCCTGTTGGTCCTTTTGACATTGCTAAAGTTGCCCCTTTTAATGACCTCAACATGCCCTCCATATCATTACCCCTCTAAACATGAGTGAGTTCCTTTATTCTTGAATCCTTTTCAAAATGTTTATAAAGCTTTATCTTCATCCCCGAGTGTCAATGTCTCTACCAAATACTCCTTGACAGACACGCATAATCGAGATCAGTATTGGCTCCACTCCAAGTAAGTGTCTTTCAATAAGCATCTTGAAACTGTTTATTTACAACAAAATATTTGAAAAAGAAATAACCAAATAAGCAATGATATCGAGAAAATCCAATATATCCACCAACACATGTATACATAATTGCATATCTAAAAATACTGCAAATCTAATCCCTTCCACTAACAGCAACAACAGTACACTATAAATATTATTGTTACAATATCATCCTAAAAGAAATTGATCTATACTCAACGCAACTTAATGAAGAAAGTTCTTTGTGTATATTCCATATGGAATTAAACATTCTTGTTACACATTTAGGTCCATAAGAGTTCTTTATTTTGTAGTATCTCTTTCTTGGGCAACGGTTTACACAATTTAAAGTGGTTTCCATTCATTCGATAAAGATAACATCCACATAAACAATGAAAATAATGCAAGGCGATACAGGTCGAGACACGAGCATTTCATAACTAAAAAATTGAAGAATCAAAATATACCTAGCTCCTCAACTTCTCAGCCAACAGGACCAGTTCTGGGTAAGACCGGGCCAACTTGAGCTTATTGTGTTTTAACACGAATCGTTTTCTTGAGGTTTCCAAATTCATCATACAGTTCATGGTCATTTAAAGAGTGCGTCTATGTAAAATTATTTGTTATTAAGTTTACTACTGACTTTTGTTTCTTTCTTGTTCCCTATTATCTATATTTTAATGTTCACATACTTAACCATTGTATATGAATACTTAAATAGGATGCTCACTATGCACATACTGATAAATTTAAAATCTCATTTATGAGACATTACAAAGTTATGTCGCATTTCAAATGGGACATAGTGTCTAACTTCAAAACAAACCAATAACTTTTCAAATCAAAAGTATATATCAGTTTTGCCAATTCAACTCAACTGCATTTTGTATTTGCAATACCTGTTAACAGGAAGTTTAATGTAAGAAGGCTTAAGGTTCCATGTGAAATTTAAGGATGAGACATTGAGGTGGAAGAACTGGTGTGGTGGAAAATGGGTCCACGTCAAAACGGGTAACATTTTGTACGCCTCATAATCGGTTAACATTTTTTGTCCAATTATTTAAAATATTTTTATAGGGTAAATGGGTAATTACCATATCAATACAGTTTTTGGCATAAAACGTTTTAGGAGGTATTAAGTAGTATATAATCAAAAATTATAATGGTGACTTCCGACCCCTTTTTATATATAAAAAAATATTAATAGGCCCATCTTGCCTATTAGATACAAAACAGAACCCAAATCGACCCATTATACGGGTAAAAGTCTCCACTTCTAATGTAAACTAATCCATTTGACAACAAAAACCAAACTGCAATCCGATATTATGCACATTTATATGGCCCGCCAAGCAAGCACTACATGAAAAAACCATGACCTTATGAATAAAAAGAAAATAATGGATTACCTCTTAATGGTGTCGACAGAGAATGGGAAGTCAAGAAACTGACATCAAGATTCTACAAAGAGGGGCAAACGGGGATTCTGTAAATGGGATACCTATACAAAAATCGATACAACTCGCATAAGAAAATTATCATGCTAAAAAATGTTGTACCTCTAACGGGACATGGTGGGTCGCAACACAACAGGAAAGCATTTCAGCACCATCTAATCTAGCACCAGTAAGACCCATAGATTCCTCTTCCAATATAAAGTAAATCATTACAATCTTATCCCACAAAATTAACTAAACTTTTTTTTTGTTCTTATCATAATTTCATTCATAGTAATAGAGATGAACAAAGAATAAACTATGTATGGCCAAATAAGATTAAGATCAAACTAGAATTAACTAAACTATGTATGACGTCGAGCATTACTCCTGCTTACCCGGATAGAAGAGTCCTTGCAAGAACAGATTATGAATTCTTTAACCAGTGTCCTTCATCAACAACCATGTAGTTCCAATGAATTTTCTTGAGAATGCTTTATCTCTTATTATAAAATCGTAGTGGTGATCAATACATTAAATTTCCGTTACTCTTTTTGCATTGCTTTTCTCTCTAACTCCATAATATTTGGAAAAACAAAATCGGTTGAAGTTACATGACAAAAGCCATAACAACGCCTCGATAATATAGATAAGGTGGATGAAAACATGGTTTGAGCAAATCTTGCTCACTATGAAGTTACATGACAAAAGCCATAGAGAAATATTTGAAGCGAGGATGCATATATGAAATTCAAGAGACAACAAAATATCATATATGTGCCTATAATAGAAGTCGATTCAAAACTAAATATTATTGCTTCTTTACCACTTCCTCTTCATAGTTTGTTTACCAAAGCTGTCGTATCTATAGCCACCATTGTCTGGTTAAGTTGAATAGGAGTGATACATAGTATTTTAAGATTTGATCAAGGATTAGCTTGCTCAGGCTATGGAAGCACACATTGTTAAAATGCATCAAAACAAATATGTTGCCTTTATATAGAGTAGGTTAATAAAAACATTATTCTTAAGGGGTGTTTGGACTACTTGTAAGCTACATATATAGAAATATTTGCCAAATACTTAAAACCAGATTCAAAGATTACAGGGATGCTATTCACATATGAAATTCATTATTATTAACAGTAAAATCAAGACGAAATCGGTGGAAATTTATCATAGCATGATTGAAGATATGCGAAGATGCATATGCTAATAGTCGTATGAATTCTTTAGAGCTAGCCCGTCCGGATATTAGTAATGACTATAAAGTCATAAAATGAGCATGCATACGGCCCATTAGGAAAAGCACATACACATCTTAAACACATGATTGTATTGTATAATTAACATACCAAGAGTGCACCATATACATGCCAAGCTTCATATCTAGTCATTTCCTTTTGTTCATTGTCAAAAGTATTTCTTCAAGAATTCCTAAATTAGTCTTAAGATTTGGAAGAATCTGGCGAACCTGCAAAAGAGTTGGTGGATTTCGAATTTAATACGTATTGCACATTAGTTGAAGTTAAAAAGAGGAAATGTTTAATATTTATTTACCACATGAGGTCCAAGAGCTGCTGGTCCTCGTACAGTGCCATAATGTTGAGTCAACAACCGTTTCTGATCCCAAAATGGTTTAAGCAACATTTTAGTCAAGCTCGTCTGGAGATTGGTATAATCATGTCCACACCTACAAAAAAATATTGCAACTTGTTAATAAGAAGCATGTCAACTTCATAAGCTTAACAATAGCAACATTAATAAGTTTCACCTTTTACACATGTGGGCAACACGGTTGGCAGCAAAGTCTCTAACCTCCCAATGGTTGTTCGTAATTCATTTTCCTAACCTTTTTGCAAGAATGCATGTAATAACAGGTGGCATGAGTTGGTGCAGCTGCTAGATCATGCAACATTTTAGAGACCAGATGATATTACCGATAAAGGTATTACTTCAGAAAATAATATTATAAACATAGGCATTCGCATACATCAGGCTCGACATGTATGTATGGGTTCTGAATAAGACTCCCATTAGAGAAAAAAACAACTGGAAAGCATTTAAACCATGAGAAACATTAAATTGACTAATAGTCAAACATTTACTTTTCAAATTAAAATTACCCGGATTGGGTAAGAAGTAGGTTATGAAGCGTAAGTAGCTTACATATAAACACTAAAATCAAGAGGTCTAGTTTGCTTTGATAATGTTTGTCAACACAATGCGAACAATTATATCAGATCATGATTACCTCTCCAATATGAATGCCATTACTAAAGCCCTTAGTTCCATGTTTTGGTTGATTTTTCATCCACTTCTCCTCAAGTTTCTTAATTGATTCCATGTACTCCATTTGAAATTTCACTTTATCCCTCTAAACGACATATCACATTCTACGGTTAGCAAATGTATGAAAAAATAACAGACAAGGTGTGTGAGTTTACCTGAAACCTTCAGTTGTAAATGAAGCATAACAATTAAAATCAACTATCTGGGGGAATAGTTAAAATTATTGAAGAGGGAAAAGTTCATTATTAACACACATCTCCAACCCAACGTAAAATCATACCTCGATTGTGAACTATAGGACGAAAAGCATTTGAAGCTGCGTGACCACATATTGGTTCAACTGACAGAAAATGGTGAAGATTCTGAAACCAAGAAAAATAAAAATCAATTAAATCATAGTAAATGTCGTTATTAAGCAAGCACAATAATAATATTCAAACATTTTACCTTAAAGATGTTAATAAGAGAATTTGGGCATCAACTGAATCATGTGTTTATTATTCTAGACATGATAAATAGGAGAACTATGCAAAACTACTTTATCTCTTGACCTCTTCTATTCCCCTAATCTAAGCTCAAAAGTTAACAATCAGATTCTATTCTTTAGGGAGTATATCAACTATCAAGACTTCAAGAGAGATAAGTAAGATAACAGCATGTAGGAGAAACTAAAACTAACGAAGGTATTTGCATCATAACAATTAACAGCTTATACACCCCAATAATAACAAAAAGAAAGCATTGCCAAATATAAAGCTAAAACTGATCACCTTGCTTTAGAGCAAATGGAAGTTCGAGGTGATTAAAGTCTTCTAGAATTAACTCCACATTTTCCAATAATACTTTCTCTGCATCAAAGATGAAGCACATAATCAACTCCAACAATTTAAATTGTGATTTATGTGTCTTATACATGCAAATGACAACAAACTCAAAAAAGTATGATAATGAAACTTTAAAAATTACAGCAGCCCAAATCTTCTATATAAGTTACCTGCACAAACCCAATACATGAACACCAAAAAAATCGTTAGATGAACATTAGAAAAAAGAAGAGAATTAGATGATCATTAGAAAAAAAATTTACATGTAGGGTTTTTGCGGTTGTCGTGATTTTGTGCGACTGATTTTTAATAGGTTATGGATGCGATATTAAAAAATTAGGGATTATAAACCTGTAGAATTAAATAGTCGATAAAATTTGTTAGGGATTGTTAATTATATAATAGGGTTAGGATTTTTTTAGCATCTTCTTATTTATATTGATTTGAAAGATATAAATCAAAACACGATTTGAATTCTAGCAGGTAAGTTGTATTATAAAACTCATGAATGACCCAAGTTCAAATCAATACATGTGGTATTTTTAATTAAACAATTTTAAAATTGGAAAATTAACAAATCGAATCCAATTTTAAAATTTAAAAAACAAAATTGTACATATATTAAATAAAATGTCACATGTCATGAAAAAAATTTAAAAATGTCACATGGCGCCTACAATGATGACATGGAATCAAAACAATTTTAAAATTTATAAAAAAATTCTACATATATTAATTAAAAGCCACATGTCATTTAAAAAATAAAAAAAATGCCACATAAATAGAACGATGACATGGAAATATGACTTGGCATTATGGGATGCCAAGTGGCATTTTATGTGGCATGCCTCTCTTATATATAATGTATAGATATATATATATATATATTGTGTATATATCAAAACAAAATAATGGCCGTAATATTTCCTTTTATGTTCTATGTTTCGGCATAACCGCGGTACTTTGAATATTGAGGGCAATATTCATTTCTAGTGTGGGGGAATTCTCACGAATTTTATCATGTAATTATTCCACCCACCCCCGTTTTGGCCAATTTTTTTTTTGGAGTAAGTGTTTTCACTTACTCAACAAATGGTAATCATCCGCCATGTCAACACACATAAGGATTGGCTAATCCAGAGCAAACGGCTCTTGGTAAAGATATCTCAAATCCGTTTATAGCTTGCAATTTGCCCCAAAATTGTATGGTGTTCAACTCACCATATCTTTAATTAGTGAAAAGTTGGCTAGCCCGCAAGTTTATGGCTTGTGGTAAAGGCGATTGAAATCCATAATTAGGTAATCAGCTCACCAAAGATAATATTGATAATTTATCTAAGAGTTGGCTAGTCCGAAGCAAACGGCTTGGTAAAGACAAATCAAAACCGCATTTGGTGATTTGCTCAAAATCATTTCGTTATCATTGTACCAAGTTTCTTACTTGAACTAAAACAATTGGCTACTCCGAAGTAATGGCTTTTGGTAAAGAGATGAAATCCATTAATTTTTCTCAAATCATTGCTAGGGACTAGCAATATCTTAGTATGGGGATTGATGAGTGTCTAAATACTCATCATTTTTGTCTTGTTTAGAATGCCAAAACATCCGAAAACACTGAAATGCATCAAATGATAAAAATATCACAAACAAGTGTTTTATGTGTTTTAAATGCAAAATTCCAAAATCGATGAAAACGTATCAAGTTTGCAAAATTGGCGCTTTAGTCCCCAAGTTTCAAAAGTTGTCAAAATAGTCCTCGGTAAATCAAAATAAAGAAAAATGTCATTTAAGGTCCATGGGATTCAAAAGTTGTCAAAACAAACCCTTGAAATATAAAAATTGCAAAATGACAATTTTAGTCCCTCAAGTTTTGAAAATGTCAAATATAGTCCTTGGATTTATTAAAAATGGAATTTTATGCATATTTAAACCACTTGGTGTTTTCCCAAAACCTGAATCCCAAAACCAGAGCTGTTTTCCACTTCTCCACCTTTCCACCTCACTCCTAACACCTGTTTACCAACTCTTTAACACCTCCACATCTTCCAAAATCCAATTAATGCACAAAACCTGCTCAAAAGAAAAATTGGCGCCAAAATTGCCATTTGGCAATTATGATGAGTTGGATGAATCCAATGGCTGGAAATTGGTGGGATATACTCAGAGGTGTCGACAGAGATGAAAAAGAGCTTTAAAAGCAAGAATGGTGCAATGTAATAAAGTATCTAGTGTAATTTTTAATTTTCTAAGTCGTTTTAGCTCAATTTTAATTTCCAGTGTAATTTAAGCTTTCCAAGTATTCTGTTTAAGTTATTTAAAGTGTTTGTGAACCTTTTTCAGTTTCAATTTCAGTGATAAGACTTGTTTTCAGTTTATGCAAAATTTCCATGTTCAAAATTCTCATGAATGTTCAAATGTTGTTTGTAGCCTTTGTCAAGGACTGAATAAGTTCATGTAAGCTCCTAGAAAGCTTATTTAAGCTTTTAGAAACAATAAAAATCAGTCTAGTATCAAAAAGAGAAAAATTACCAAAATACAAAAAATTAGATAAAAATAAAAAATCCATGAAGATGGTGATCAAAGCTGAAGCAGGGTTGATAAAGGATTGCCCTTGGGTTTAGTGCTTCATGGGAAGCTATAGGATCTGTTCTCAGTCCTTGGTTATCATTTTTCACTTGGAATCCACTTGTAAGCCCTTTTGATTCATTTTGGCATTTCACTTTTGAGCCATTAATTAGCTTAAATTTCTGTAGGTTCATGTTTCTTAGTTATATTTAAGTATAATTAACCAATAAAAACAGTTGCTTGTTCTTTTAAATTTGTAGTTAGCAAAAATCTTATTTTAACAGTTTTAATAGCATAATCATCATTTCTTGGTTTTATGTTGTTAATACTGTTGTTTAGTGTTTCTTTAGTCTTATTAATTAATAACATGAGGTCTGTAATCATTGGAATGGTTTTAATCTGTGATTTGTTTTGAAAAGTTCCAAAACAGTCTCATAAAGGCTTGTTTGGATTAGTTTGTTTAACTGTGATAAAAGGTGTTCAAGACAGTGTTAGTGTTTGTTGTTTATCACACTTGGTCTAAATAACTCAAAGAAACCAAGAAAACCAGTCCTTATTTGGTAGAAAGTCAAAATACCTTTCAATCTTCATTAATTAGCTCACTGTTAGGATTTGAAGTGTGAAACTCATCATATTAGCTTAAAACTTGGTAATATAGCTTATTATAGTCTTATTATAACTTAATACAACATAATCAGTCATTAGATTTGATTACAAGTTCATTTCACCAACTTATTTAGTTTTTATAAAAGTCAAAATTTTCCATTTGGTCGTTTTTGAATAAAATAGAATATTTTATATAGGGCTTAATATTAGTTTTCAATACTTGAGCTTTTGGGATATCAAAATCTAGCTGCTCATCTTAATATTAGTATTTTTTATAATTTTCAAATAGCTTATTAAATAGCTTTTTACTTAGCTTATTTAAGGCCCTATTTCAAAATAGTGCCCTGTGCACAGTTTTAAGCCCATTTTCACAAGCTTGCAAAAAGCTCATTAGTTAATCATAGCTTGTGATTCTTGGTTCTTTGGGTAGCTGACATAGCCATCTTGAAGTTTCAACTTTAGCTTTTCAATTTGTAGCTTGTTAGATAGGGTCGCTAGTGGCTTGTTTCTTGTCCCATTTTAGTGTAAACCGTATACTCGGCAGATCTAGTCATTTTCATAAGCTCACACGAGCTTAATAGTGGGTCATAGCATGTGTTTTTTTGGTTTTCTGAGAAGCTCACCTAGCCAGCTTGTTGACTCAAGGCTTATTTTTGAGTTTGGAGCTTTTGCCCCTAGCTTAAACAGCTTGGGAAAAAGGCTGCAGGCCTGTTTGGTAGATAGCTTAGCTATAGTGCTTATTTGCTTATTTCCAGCTTTTCAATATGGTTCTCTGTGTAAGTAGCTTGTAGCTTGTTTTAGCTTATTATACCTTTGGTTTTAGTTTGTGAGCTTATTTGAGCTTATTACATCAAAATAAGCCAAAACTCAAAACTGTTAGCTCATAAGCTCATTAAAACAGCTTATTTTTAATTTCCAAAATTTTTGTTTTCATTAAAGTTTCATATTATTAGTAGTTAAATAGTTTTCAAAAATAAAAACCAGAAAAACATCATTATAAAATTAGTGATAGCGTTTATTTAATAGATTTTAACTTTTTAGATTTTTCTTTTCAGCTTTTTATTAAGCACTTTTAGTTTTTATAATTTTCTTAGTTTCCTGTCACCTTAGGATATTTTTAGAAAAAGTTTCATAATTTTCCTAATTTGTTTAGTATTTATTAAAATTAAAAATAGTTAAAAAGTCTTAGATAATTAATAATAAATAAATAAAAAACATAAAAAATATCTTTCCAGTTTTAAAATTAGTTTTATAATATTTTAGATTTTTCCAAGTTAAAATTTTATTTTTCCAGGTTAATTTTATATTTTCTTTTATTTAAGTGTATTTTAAATAGTAATTAATTAATAATAAATAGATA
The DNA here is from genome assembly GCA_022545495.1 of Chrysanthemum lavandulifolium. NCBI lineage: Eukaryota > Viridiplantae > Streptophyta > Magnoliopsida > Asterales > Asteraceae > Chrysanthemum > Chrysanthemum lavandulifolium. Next base: position 146,827,415 of record CM040241.1, on the reverse strand, counting down.
AAAAGTGTAAAAAATATAATTTCAATTTTAAAATAAGTTTTATAATATTTTAGATTTTTCTAAATCATAATTTCAATTTTCTAGCTTTATTTCATATTTTATTATATTTTAAGGTATTATTAAATAGTTAAAATAGTTTTAATTAATAATAATTAAATAAATAGTTATAAAAATAATTTTCTTTTTCCAATAATTTTCTTTTATTTTTAGGATTCCAAAAATATCATTTTCATATTCTTAGGCCTTTTATTTCTTAGATCTCACTTTTATTTTGTACGTTTACGTAGTTTTTAATCGTACGTGTTTACGTTTGTCTTATCTGATTGTTGTGCTTTACAATTCTGTATCCAATATCCATTCCAATCAATCAGTAGTGTAATTATTCATCAAAATCCTTACTGATCACTATCCTTAGTGATTATTCGACATCTGTCTGTGTTAAACACCATTCATCCTCCGTGGGACTTAACGACCCAGGAATCCACTATATTCCTCTGATCTTAATTGTATTGCTTTCTGAGCTGTTTTAAGTTTATTACGGTTGACCATTCACAAGTGGTTAGCTTGTGTGATTAAACTTGACTGTTTGGAGATCAATCACTGGTTGTTACTAGTTGACACCGGTATTGAAGATTAAAGTCGTCATGGACCCAGCGACGATGCACTAAACCTTCTTTGCTACTCAAGTTTCTCTCAATGTGCTTGTTTCATTCTCACAGGAACCCTGCGTAGAACTATCGGCATTCTCTTAGAGATCGCCGGTATTGAAGAAGGAGACCCTCTCCTAGTCTCCGCTCAGAAAACCAAAGCGCACTATTGAGTCTAGAGCCACGAGATTCATCAAAAGATCTCTTAGAACACTTGACATTTCATCACTTGTCGCTCAACAATAAGGACGCAAGTGATACATTATCGAGTCCTTCACGGATCTTAGCAACTGTCGAGAACATTTATGAGAGGATTCACACTTGTGATCCTCGGTGATTGAATGGAAACTCCCGCCGTGGTCAACATCTAATGTACTCGACGGTGGTCGCTTCGGTAACTCCTTGTGGGTTACGCTTAGTGTTGTCTCAAATGGTCTACAATCGTGGGGTGATGCTTGGTGTACCTCGCCGACTCACCCGAACTGTAGGTGTACTTGATGCAGCAGGTTATCCTACTTGAGGACTACAGTTTAGGAACGCCTTTGCTAGAATTAGATATGTGTTTTCAAACTATGTCGTTAACACTCAAGTTCGAACTTGTAAGGCCGGAAATCTCGCTAAGGAGATTCCTTTCAAGAATCGAGTCCCGAAATGTGGGTCATTACTTGAACTTGTTCAATGTAATGCCAACTGTCCCTTTATGGGATTTGGACGGCCGATTCGCCCGACCAAGGTGAATAGAATCAAGACATTCATCGAAGAACAATCATAGTGGTCAATTCTCTAAGAATTAACCATAGTGATCGATTGGTGTTTATCACTAACCCATTCTTATGTTTTCTTCTTATGGATGCTCCTGGGAGATGATCGTGCTGATTCTCCACATGCTCATACCAACAACAACACAATTTGAAGTTCTCTCGAAACGCAACACAAAAGTCAGAATGATTTTTCCTCAAAGCCAAAGAATCTACAATGTTTAAAGACTTAGAGAACTACATCAAAACTGAAATCCAACGTTAAAGAGCGTGTGAGCATGCTGGAGAAAGACGTGGAGACACCTGAGCAACGAAGCAGACCTGATGCAGATACCCACAATATAACATCACCATATTCACACCAGAACAATGAACAAAGAACTAAGATTTATGAAGACGTCAAAGCTGAAAACTTCAAAAGAAACAAGATCCTCACACTGGGGAGATTGTTAGAATCAAGACACTTCTTCTCACAAGAAAGAATAATGTCAGAAGACGTCAAAGCAACTGCTATTACATCTACACCAACAACTTTTCAAGATTGCCGGTGTCACTTATTAATTACCAACACTTAGGGGAGATTGTTGGAATCACTCCTAACTTGTATTTCAAGTGTTTGTAATCAATATGTAATAGCTTGCTTAATTAAGCTTTTAAGTTAGTTATTAATGGAAGGCTTATGTGAAAGCCCATAAGCCTTGGCCCAACTAATAAGGAAGGAAAGGGACTTGTAGTGTTGCCCTAGTCCCTTTCCTATAAATAGACTTGTAAACCTTCATTTGAAGGTTGGTTGTTCACTCTCAATCAATACCTACGCGTAACCTTTTGTTACTCTTATATCGTGTGTGTTTGATAGTGTTCATCCGCTCTATCTTTATCTATTTCTTATATATTGATGCTTGTGTTACAATATGGTGACCTAACAAAAACATTTTTTAAAAATACATTTTACAAGTTATTTTTGAATTAAAAAAATGTTTTATTTGAAAAAATAAGTTTAAGAATCACAACAGTTATTCCCCCCCCCCCCCGAAACAACTTCAAACATCCCTAAATAAATTTTCACCACTAAAAAAAAAAAAGAGAGTATTTTTTCCTAGGACGGTACCACTAAACCCGACGGTACCGTCTGGCATTTAACGGTACCGTCACCTATAACGCCTAGTTTTTCTTTGCCTATAAATAGTGGATCAGATTTCACTCCTAATTCACCAATTTTTATACAAAACTTTCTGAGTTAAATCCACCATTTCTAATCTTGATTCTTTGATCATTTAGTTACTTTGTTTTTGTTTAAGAGTGATCCAATCATCCAACCAAGTGATCACCTTCATTCCTTTACAAGTGCAAGAGAAGAACATACCGTATCGAGAAGATATAAAGTGTTATAGTATTAGTTTAGTGCACTCGTAACACTTGTTACGTACTTGTTCTATATTGTTATATATCAAGTTGTTAGTCATCATATCTTGTTAGATTGTGTGGATCATTGCGATCGTGTAGAGATTGGGTAGATCTTGTATTGATAATGTGTAGATCGGGTTTATCATGTGTAGATCAGGTCGATCGTGTGAAGATCGGGTAGATCTTTTAGGTTGTGCGATTTGTGAGAAGATCGAGTAGATCGTGAGTTAGATTGTTACTAGCTAGATTAGTACTCGACATGTAGCTTAGAGTCGGAAATTGTGATAAGTGACATTGTACGGTTTTCTCCGCCTGAAGGAAGTTTGTTGACATAGTGTTTAGAACTCTCGAGTTGAGTTCTCGGGGAGTGGAGTAGGGCGAAGAGGAGCTTCGTTATCGAACCACTATAAATTTCAGTGTCTTGGTTTGATATTTTTTTCTCCCACTTTTTATATCTCGTAGTATTTATTGGTTGTTTACTTTAGTATTGTTATAATTGTGTTTATATTGGAATTGATTGATTTAACGGAAACTCGAATCAAAGTTTTTCAAAACTAATTTTTAGAACGATTTAAAAACGTATAAACTATTCAACCCCCCTTCTAAATTTTCACAAGTTTTTTTAGAGGGTGATTTCATATCTCCCTTCCTTTTAGTTGAAAATTTCATATATACCCAAACATGCATAAAAAAATATTGTATATTATGCATTCAATACTTGCACTTCGGGTATATATAAAATTAATCATAAAAGTAGGGTGATATATGAAATTAATTTTTTTGAGCATTTTTTTAGGGGCAAATTGCATAAAAAGGTACCAATCTTATTTACAATTTTAATTAAAGGTACTATTTTTTTCTTCTTCTTAATTTAAGGTGCTCAACTTTTTTTTATTTGTAATCTTAGGAAATTAGTAGGTTTCAGTCACTTTTTAAATTTTTATCCGGTTACCTCTAAAGCCACGTCATTTATTTCTTTATATAACATATTATTGGCGCCTCTTTGTCTTCACGTACATGCTAGCCTGCTAACTTATTCACACATTTCCAAATCATATGCAAGACTTAGTTAAGTTTTAAACAAAAGAGACCAATGATCGCTTAGCATTTTTATCAGATCATTTTAATTCATAAACATCCTGGAATATGAATTATTTTTCAAAACAATGCAATAAACTTTGAAGTTTGAACCAATTAGAGGAAGAGTTAGAGATGCTCGAAACTGTTTGTCATAGAAACCCCGTAAACATCCCACCTCCTACCAAGTTACTTGCTTTTTCACACTTCCTAAAATCTACAAACAACTTCCCTTTTTCGTTTTTATTCCATGTCTATCTATTTCTCTTCATGTTTTATTTCCCCCTCCATTACCATCATTCTTCCTTTTACTAAAAGTTGGGCTGCATGATGTTGGTCTGTGAACACGAATAGCGATTTTCACCTAGCCAGATGCACGACGACTTTGGCTTGAGAAGACGGTCGGAACCATGGCATTTTAGCCGGACGGTTGTGAGATATTGTACCGGCGATCTTTGTTGGAACTCGTTTGTAGTAGCACGATCCATTTTAAGAGACTCAAGTAAGGGAAAATCAAGAATAAACTCCCAAACTGTACTGGTTAGAAAATTGATGAACACAACTCTAAGCTCAATAGATTTGGAAAACTACTAAAACTTTCAAAGTAGGAAAGCACAAAATGAACTTCCGATGTTTCAACTCCATACGAGTAAATTTAGGTTGAAAACGAATCGGTTGACCATACAGCTTCTAATTGTCACCAATTCCTTGTCGAGCCAAAACAAAATCCAATCACGAATCTCTTCATAATTCAAGTCTTCTATTCCGATAATCGCTTTGGGCCCTACAGAGAAGATAAAATTTCTTGTGAGACCCATAAGTTGATTTAAGAGTCTAGTAACATGCCTCCCATCAAAATTATTTGTTAAATAATAAAATAACCTCATCAACTATGACATCGGTGAACAAAGTCCACTTAAACCTCCGCTTCTCGCTAAACTAGAGGTTCTCACCGCTTTTATTGGCAACCGATTCAAATGTTACCGATCACTATATCTCGCATGTTGCTAATACAATCATCATATTAGTGATAACATTATCTCGATCGACATGATATTGTTGGAATTTGGGTTGGTTTTTGAGTTCGAAATGAGGATTTAGATTCGATTTTGATTTTCGTTGATCGCTTCGGATAAGGTGTGTTATTATGATTAGTAAAGGTGTTTGTTGGGTGGGTTTATTGGTTAACGCGAAAATAAATGCTAGCGTATCAGGGAATAAATGGTTAGTTTCATAGCCATAATCACATTTCGTCCCTGGGTTGAGGGTTGGGTTAGATTTAACTAAGGCATGTTATAATTGTGAATGGTCTATTATACCCTCGATGTACAAACAGAAAAGTAACTTGACTTTGGCAATCCTGGTAAAGGGACTTGTTTAGCCTATAAAAAGCTTGTTTTGGACTCCCGACGATGAAAATGCCAAGTTTTGGTTCAACGTGATGTTTGTGGACAAGATTAAGGACCAACAGTGTATTTTAGTCATATTATTATATTTGTTTAATTCAGTGGTCTTCGAGAGGGACCAAATTTTGTTTTGGTTATAAGTAGGAAATGAAGAGGAAGGAAGTGAACTACGTGCAATATGAAAGTATTTAGATGGTATATCGAGTGGCTTAGCGTCTGATATGCATGGATAGTCTAATAATATACTAGACATGTAGATAAAAAAATTGTTTAATAAATAGTATTCCATGTCTAAATAGCCTTTCATCGTATCTAAAATTAACCATACAATCCCATCTACTGCCCATTTTAATCATGTATTAGACATTGAAATCTTATGACATCATGACCGAAAAAATATGTTTATAAGCTACTGCCCATTTTAATCATGTAATACTACTAATTTAATTAGACTACTCGTATCCTGAGAACGATTCTTTTATATTTAAATTTCCCCTTCCATGAAATTACGACATTTGACACACCGAGTGTTGGGCCGTGATAACATCAAATAGTCCTGAATATTAAGTGTCAATTTCCCCCGATAATGCTTGTAATTTATATCATTTATATGGATTTACGCTTGTTTTCCACTGTTTTCCACTTTCAGGTAAATTACGGGCATTGGAGCTAAAGAGACGCGGAACCGGAGAATTATCTAGAGATTTATCACAAGATGCTATTTTGAAGAAGTTACCGCAGAACTCGTCTCTCACATTACGCCGTAACTATTGCGTGACTCGTAAAACCAACTTATCATAAGGTTACGGCGTAACTCTTCTCAAAGGTTACGACGTAACTACATTAGGTCAAATGAGGTTCCACGTCGTTATTTACGCCATAACTATCGTGCATCTCTTACGACGTAACCGAGTTTATTGAAGACTATGGCGTAACCACTCATAAGGTTACGCCGTAACAGCAGATCTAGTGCATTATTCGAAGAAATAGAAGGTTACAACAGAATTCCTATATTGGTTACACCGTAACCCGTATCCGCCTATAAATACCCCACAAATTCCAAGATTTCTATTCATTCCATTCCACACACAATACTTAGAGAACGTGGGAAAAGCTCAAGGTGTCTGAGGAGCATACGGTCGCTCCAAGGGAGAAATCACTCCCCACGATAGCATTACGACGTAACTCCTCAAAAGAGTTACGACGTAACTACTCGCTTTGTACTTTTATGACAGTTTTGCCGTTACTGGCGTAACTCCCTCAAAGAGTTACGACGTAACCTTCCTCCGCTTTAATTCTTTCATTTTAAAACACAATAACTTGTATTAGTATTTTAAATGAACTTTGTGGTGTGTTCCTCAGAAACCCTCACGAGACTTTCACTCGTCCACTTGGGACACCAAGTGGTTTAAAGGCTTGTTGCATTCGCTAAATGCAACCATGATTCCTACGAAGTGAGTTAGGTTTGTTTTTCATTTTACATTTTTCATTTTTTCTTTTTAGAATTATGCTTGTCGGTAGTGTGATTTCGTGGATTGAAGTTTGTTCATGATGCTTATACGAAGGCACGCCTCTTTTCGTGGGCCTTCCTTCTTTATGGAGCAAATTTCGTGGAAGTTCTCGCCTAATTCTACCTTTCTTTTCACCTTTATTTAATGCTTAGTCTAAAAGGGACTTTGTACAATTCAAGTGGGGGGACGGGAGTAGAATTATCTGTTGAACATTATTTCGCCCTCATTTTTCTAGTTTATTTTGAAAAATTATGTCATTTTTAAAATTTTGACATGTTTTTCTTAACCTAACTAGATTAGACCTTAGCCGAGCACATACAACCAGGAGATTAGCCTTATCTGTTTCCAATATTTTACCCCAAATCCACCAAATTATGAGTGTGCCGGTAGCTTGTAAACTTTAGAACTTGGCCTTTGCATCATTTCGAGACCATAGACGAGGTATGTTGAGTTAGCTCGATGTATTTGGACTTTTCGGTTTTAGAAGGCAATATTATAGGATTATCACCCAAACACCTACCATTGTGTGTCTATCGATTAGTCACCTCGACTTCTCGAACCCCATGTGAAACCCTTTTGTTGCACTCATCTTTAGTGCAAGATACCCTAGATACACCCTTCTCGAGCCATTCCTTTCATTTTGTTTACCCAATATATTGTTTCGATACACCTATACACCTTAGCCTACCCCGTAGTCTTTAATTGTGATGGGAAGTCATCATTTGCCTAAGTTCAAGGTTCGAGTGGAAAGGTTCGAAATCACACTTTCATCGACAACATTTCGAAGATCATTGAAGACCCCCGTATTCCCATTGTTCATCTCAAGTGGGGGGATATTATGTTTAGTATTTATTGTTATGTTGAAAAAAAAAGTGATTCGAAAAAGAAAAAAATAGTTGTTATGATTATGTTATTGTATAGTGCGATGTTATAAGCACTGTAGTATGAGCTTTACTGATTTAGTATCGAGGAGTCCACCTCGGTCACATTTGAAGATTGGAGTTGGTAGTTATGCCAACAGTTGGAGAAAAGGTAGTGTGCCCATCATGACGTCCTATAATGACACATCTACCTTGCATTTCATGATCCGGTTTCTTGACTTCAAAGCTTGAACTTTGGGCGGACGGTAAGTGGTGATGACTTGGTTATAGATTTAGATTACCTGCTTGTTTTTTATTTTAAACCAATTATATATCCCATGTCTTATCCTACCCTTTAGTCATGAAGCGTGTCTAGGTGATGCAATGAGCAATCTTTGGTGTCTTGGCCATGGATTTGGTCATGTATCATTGATTTTGTCCACTTCGCGTGACATGTTAGTAATGACGATTCACCCTTAACCTTTGTCGTGTTCACCCATATTGCCTTAGAATTGTTTAGCCCTTAACTATAGTGGTGGAGATTTTGTAACCGCCAAGCTTATGATAGAATACATGCTATGATTGTGCGATTGAGTGATCACCCAAACCGACACTTAGAATAGTTGAGAGATTTGAGTGTTTTGTTCCCTTTTCGTGAGGTGTTCGGCTTTGTTTTATTATAGCATAAGGGATTTGTAAACTCATATTTTCCTCGGTTATGGAGATATCTTTTAGGAATCTTTCTAATAAGGTCTACTGAGGGCAAGTAGAGTTCAGTGGGGATATTTGATAACATCAAATAGTCCTCAATATTAAGTGTCAATTTCCGATAATGCTTGTAATTTATATCATTTATATGGATTTACGCTTGTTTTCCATTGTTTTCCACTTTCAAGTAAATTACGAGCATCGAGCTAAAGAGACGTGAACCGAGAATTATCTAAAGATTTATCACAATATGCTATTTTGAAGAAGTTACGGCGTAACTCGCTCTCTCACATTACGCCGTAACTATTGCGTGACTCGAAAACCAACTTATCATAATGTTACGCGTAACTCTTCTCAAAGGTTACGACGTAACTACATTAGGTCAAATGAGGTTCCACGTCCCGGCTATTTACGCCAGAATTCATCGTGATATCTTACAACGTAACCGAGTTTATTGAAGACTACGACGTAACCACTTATAAGGTTACTACTGTAACCAGCAGATCTAGTGCATTATTCGAAGAAATTGAAGGTTACAACAGAACTCCTATATTGGTTACGCCGTAACCCAGATCCGCCTATAAATACCCTACTAATTCCAAAGATTTCTATTCATTCCATTCCACACAAAATACTCGAGAACATGGGAAAAGCTCAAGGCGGTCTAGAGGAGCATACTGAGTTGTCTCCAAGGAGAAATCACCCCCACGATAAGCATTAGCGTTTATATTTCTTTTTACTTTCAATTCATGTATTTCGCACCTTTGAATATTGAATTGGTTTGCATGATTAATATGAGCGGCTAAGCACCTTTTGGTGTCAGCCTAGTTATGATTCCTTAATTGTTTTGTTTATGCTACTTTACTTCCGTACAATTATTTCTAAGTGTATGCATGCATAGTTTATTGGTAGCCACCCTTGGTTCGGTAGTTTTGAATGGCGATAGAGGCCAATTGCCTCAGAGATATGACCAACCCACCCTAGGTGAGCGGATCGAGATGGGAAGGGTAAGATATGACCAACTCGACGACCCTTTCTACTTGTGCGATTTGACCAACCGATCACCTATCGTTTGGATGAACTTAAGAATTAGGGGTGCGTGTCTAAGTTTCTAATGGCCGGGCATTCACTATTATAAATCTAGCATGTAGCGGTACTTAATGACTTGGCTTAGAGGACCAAGAACAACAGGACTTATGAGGGACACCGACTTCTCCTATGGTGGCATCTTTTGCCGATAGGTTAGGCGAATTGACCAAATGATGTCCTCTCGACTTTGACCCCACCAAGTAATTGGAAGTAAGTAGACGAGACATAACTAGCTAGGAGGATTAACTAGGTTAGCACCACTCTCCTCTATTGATTTCCCTTTATCCTTTATTTGCTTTTATTTTCTTTATTCTCCTTTAGTAGTTTAATTAATTAAATCCCTATTGAAACCATTATTAATCTGTGACACCTAGACTTAGCAATAATCCAACACACATAGATCTTGGGACGACCTCGGCTTTACCGTTTACTACACTACACACGACCGGGTACACTGCCCGTTAGTGCACTAGGGTAGACCATAAGTATAACGAGACACTTTAAATATTAAGAACTGGTCAGTAAAACCTGCATCAGGCCGTAATGCCTTAAAAGTTTAGATGCCTTAAGAGTTTGGATATGCACAAGAATTACATTGTCATGAATTCTTCGTACATGGATAAATCTTCGTATATTGATCATTTCTTTGTCGTTTTCTTCGTTTTCTATCTCGTGAGCTTGCATGAACCTAAAATAGCAAATATACTTCATTAAGTATGATAAGTTCATAAAAGTGACCAATATATATATTTGCATAAAATCAAACATCATAACGATACCAAAACCATAACACATAAACATCAATACTCCATAAATATATAAACATAATAATCTTAAACACATAACACATAAATATAATCTTAAACACATAACACATAATAATCTTAAACCATAACACATAAACATCAAACATCATAACGATACCAAAACCATAACACATGAACATAATAATCTTAAACACATAACAATCACAAGACATACCTTAATCATCCATAAATATGAACTATCACTTGTATAGTCTCACTAGGCAAGCCTCCTATTACACCATACTTAATAATCCAATACTTAAATCTTACAAACTCATTCATAATCAAATAACATGAGAATATTCATATTAAACATATAATAATCATAGTTGCTTACCTTGATTCCAAGCTTAGACTAACAAAAACATCACCATCATCATCATCATCATCATTCTTGATTCCTACTTAAACATCATACAAACACTTATTACCTCATCAAAAAAATACTATCCAATAAGGGTTTACAAAACCCATCATCATATTTATGAACCCTAACCTTTAAATGTCATTAACTCAAGATAAGAGTTACTTACTTCTGATGGATTCTTGCTATAACTTAACCCTTGATGTTAATACAAATAAGCCGTAAAAACGTTTATTTATATTTTACGATCTTCTAATGTTTTGTCGATAACAAACGTAAAATCATTTTAACGAAACAAATAAAATACGTAAATAGTTTGAACAAATAGTTTTTAACATACTTACGTTTTCACATAAAAATACTAAAACAAGTATAAGTGATTTTATGATTTAGTATTACATATGTACAACAACTAGTGTTTACATATTTGGGTAAAATATACACATAATTAGTATGTAGTATATTGGGTAATATAAATGGGTAGAAACTTAAGTATCATAACCCATTGACCAAATACATTGAATGTAGTTGGGTACAAACCAAAGTCCATGACCCATATCCATGGAGCTTGATCCATAACCCATTGCATGACATCATGCTTATATCATATATGGATAATATCCATAACCCATGATATTGACCCATACCCATTTGACTAGGTGCATTGCACTCATAAGATACATTGTATCTAGTAAGAAACCCATGGATCAACCCATAACCCATGACCCATGACCCATGACCCATAACCAAAATACCCATGGGCAAAGAGGAGCGTCCCACGGATCCCTAGGTTTACACTAGACGGATCCCTTGTGGGAGGGATCCGTGGGATCCGGGGAACAGTAGACATTTTCTCTCTATAAATAGTGAGCCATTTCTTCATTGTTTCTTACCCCTTTCTGAAATACTTTCTCCCTGAGTTTAAAACTCTCTAACCCCAAGATCCAAGTGATCTATGTTTGTAGTTTTATTTTTGTGTGATTCTCTAGGTTCCTCTTCAAGGCGAGATCACCACCTTTGAAGTCAAGCAAGCTCAAGTCCATGAGTTGCTATGCTTCCTCATCATCAAGACTACTGAAGTCCTCTTGTTCATGGTTCTTTTTTTTTTACTAAGAAGTGTAGTGTTGAAGACATTAGTGAAAGATGTCTCAAGTGTCAAGACGAAGACATTAGTGAAAGGTGTCGATCGTCCGTATTGTAGGCATTAGTGAAGGGTGCCTAGAAGTCAAGTCACAAGACATTAGTGAAGGGTGTCTTGAAGATCTAGTTAAAAGCATTAGTGAAAGGTGCCTAAGATGTACATTCAATATGGTGTGTTTCGATGTACAAGATAGATTAGCATTAGATCCAAGGATATTGATATCCTTGATGATGTTGTAATAAGGAGTTGGTCTCCTTTGGGATTAGTCGTTGGTGTAGTGTTGGGTTGTAGATCCTCCATTGTAATGGAACTCGGTACTTAGCCTAGTACCGGATAAAGGGTAGGCGACGTTGTGGTAGGTGTGGTTCACCTTGGTGTGAAAGAACCCGGTGGTTAGCCTAGTACCGGAAAAAGAGTAGGCGACGTTGTGAAGGTTTCTCCACCATAAGGAGTCGGTGTTGTGTAGTGATTACAAACTCTCGAGTAGGTGACTCGGGGAGTGGAGTAGGGCAAGGAAGGTGTCCTTTTAGCCGAACCACTATAAATACTCGCGTTGTGGTTTTGTGCTTCTTACACTTATCTTTTCATTACATATTTATACTTCTATATGTTGGTTTATCAACATCCAACACACATCCAAATAGATTGACATAAGTCGATCTAAATAGTTTAAAACAAGTTTTAATTGGCAAACTATTCAACCCCCTTCTAGTTTTCCACAATTGACATCAGAGCTTCGTTACCAAGTTTCTTGAAGTATATTGTACTTTAAAAACTTGATACGATCCATGGTTAATTGAAAACTACAAAGAAGGTTTTTCATAAAAACAAACACCATGTCTTTTAAAACTCTTTGTTTGGATGTTGATTAAATGACAACATTTTTCTTAATTTTTGTTTTGCACTAATCCTCTTTGTCATGTTGATTAGTCAAAGCTCATACCTACCAAGCCTTAGGAATCGCTTGGTAACAAGTATACCTTCCCTAAGAAGGTATCTTAAACATAAAGGAGCTGGAATTGTCTACTGACATTTATTGTGTCATTTGTAAAGACATTCCTAAGTGCATTAGAGGTATGATTTTCTACTTATCTCTAAAATGACATTAGCTTGATAATTAAGTATGCCTACATAGGTATTTATATGATTATCTTTTGTGCATATACATGTATTACATAAAGCTTCATTAGGAAGCCTTTTCTCACATACGTGTTATTTTTTCGTATAAAGTCGTGGTATATAAAACTTGTGTTTTTTTTTTCATTTAATCCAAAAATCATATCTTTCTAATAATAAAACAAAACACAAATCTAAAAAATTCCTCCTTCCCCATAAATAAACCATCCGTCGACCCTTCTATCAAATCCCTACTTTTTCAAATCTTCCACTTTAAAAAAAAATTAACTCTCATTCAAAACTCCATCTTCATCTTCATCTCATCTCATCTTAAACCGAAACCAAGAAGGTTCGTCATCAACATGGTTTACATCGCTCTCGTGCTCATCGCCTTAACACTCATCGCTCTTGTGTTCCCTATGACGAAGTTCTCATACGGAGACATTTACTTTGTTTTGTTAATCTACATTGGGGTTGTATACCCAATCCTTTGTATCATTCTTAGCATTGAAATGAAATATTACTAATAGTTTAGTTTATCTAGGTTATTATTATCATAATGTGTTTACCATTTCTTTTTGATTTATTTCATTCTCTCGTGATACATTAGAAGCCATGTATGCATGCTAAAAGAAAATGTAGGCTAAAACACATATCTTGGTATAAAACTATAAGATCTAAAACCTATGTTTTATCAAGAAATCTGTCATACTACAGATCCACGGATCCCCGAAGATATACTAGCCGGATCCCTGTGAAAGGGAACCGTACTCGAGATAACAGCTTTTCATGCAAAATAAAACCACTTTCTTTCTAAAAGTAATATTCCACTAGAATGTCAAAACCTTAGGTGAGTTAAGTATCATTGTTGTTAAAACCCATTGTTAATAAAATCTAGTAAAAACGTTAGATAATCATTGGTTAACCACAAAACATCACTTTCTATTAACCCATCTTTTCTATAGGTTCAACTATGTCGCATGAATATGAGTTTGATTTTTCACTCACTAGCGTCTACACTCCGAACATCTCCTTGAGCCCAACACACCGGAAATCATGTCTCGGGTTCAATAATCTCAAAACCACACTTCCACGAAGGACGATTATAGACACCTCTCTACAATTCGAAGAAGGTATCAATACCTCCTTCCGAGCCATAGGACTAGAATGTCTTCTCGAAATCAACGAGAAGATATGTCCAAGGTTCATAATGGAATTCTTCCGTCAAGTTGAACTCGTTCGTAACGAGGATCGCTCTCCATCTCTTTGGTTTTGGATCAAAAACCAAAAGTTTGTTTTAACCCTTGGGCAATTTGCTCACATCCTCCGGATTCCAAATCATGGATAATGTGCCTTCACCGAAGATTGGTCTCATGATTCTCTTTTCAACTTTCGTGAAGAAAATAGTCCATATTGTTCACACATACCCTCCCCGGAGGATTTGGATCGCATAATATGCAAACCTCGACCATATTACTCTGATCCAAACATTATCTTTACACGGGACATTCCAGAAGAGTACAAACCTCTTGCACTCATTCTACGTGAAAATGTTTGGAGTCTTAGGGGAAATCGAGAAATCCTTCCCGCTTGTTGTGCTCACATAATGTATTGTTTGCTAACACAACAACCATACAATCTCGCCTACTTCTTAGCAAGGCGAATTGTAAATCTTCAAGGATCCAAGAATAAACTCATCCCTTATGGAATGTTCTTGACGCGTCTCTATCATAACGTCATGCATTTTCATCCTCAATTTAAAAGTCCGTTGTACGTACTTGTGAACAAGATGATGGAACCGCTAAACACATCTCTCATGAAGACTTTCTTCATTCTTGATTCCACCAACACTCATCAACCATTTGATGATCCTTCTAGCGAAAACGCTTAAGGAACTTAGTAGTATTTCAAATAGGATCAATCCTTTTGTACTCATGCTTTATCAATGTAATCCAATTTCCTTCATGAAATAAAACATCTTACATTTGATATCTTAGTATTAGAACCTCTTAAACTAATCTTGGAATATAATGCATTGTCAAAATCATTGCATACCTTTAGTAAAGGTTCTTCTTAGCAGATAGACGAATCCCAAAGTTTGTGCTAGATGGATCCCTACTCTTAGGGAACCGTGGGATCCGGCAAACAGAAAATACAATTGCAAACATTGTATTTCAAACATGTCCTTAGAACACCTCACACTAAGCTAGACATAGTGTCTTAAGGCAAATTAAGTCCTTATCAAGTTAAGTAGATCCTTCCTACTCACACATAACTCACCTAGATCACAATCAAGACGCTTGTAAATCTATCATTTCACCTAAACCCATTACTCTTCCGATCTCAAGATCACTCATGATTTCTCACATGATCCATCATATCTAGCTTTGGAAATCTTTCGATTATGGAAAAATTGATCATAATCATCCTTACCTCAAAATTGGTCAAAATTGATCAAATTCTAGTTTTTTCATTTTAAGCCTTTAGGATATTCTCCAAAACATTATCCTAAGTCACTATATGATCTCTAGGATCATTTAGCTCCACTTGACACTCTCAAAATCTTTAGTGTCATCTTTGTTCATTCATTGGTACTCATGAAAGTTCCAATTTCTTCCATAAAAGGCAATCATTAGCTACATAACTCATTACCCTCAAGTACTTAACCACCCCTTCATTTAATACACTTAGATAAACTGAAACACTTAAGAAGAAATAGGCATTAGACCTTACAAACATCATTACTATCTTTTCTTAGTCTCGATAGACGGATCCCTAGGATTAGCCTAGGCGGATCCCTCGTTGGAGGGAACCGTGGGATCCGTATGACAGACTAATGCCAACTCTAGCTAGAACAATCATTTCAAGCTCATCTTTCTAACTTAAACACTCCATCTCATCTTAAATGAGTTCCTAGATCAGTACAACTCTGAAGTTGACTCTTGTGCATGTTAATCATCACATTCCATTGAATTTTAGTGGCTTAAGTCTTGAATGCACTTGCCAAATCCCTTAGTTTATAAACCACATTGTTAGGACTTCTAAAGTCATCATCTTCATCCTCATTTTCAGCACTTAGAAATCTTTACAAACCTCTTGAAATCATCCCATCATGAGGAAAACTCCAAGTAGCAACTTATACACCAAAGAACCACCCAAGAAAATTGCTCGTGTTGTACACGAAATCTCTTCAACCGAATCATCTCCGGTCAAGTCCACAAATGCAAGGATTTCTCCTCCACCAATCAAACCAATCCCTAAAAGGATAGTACCCACAAAACTACCTATGCCAAACACCACCATACCTCTAAGGCCAAACAATCCCATCTCCACTAAACCATCACCATTGGTTCATAGAGCTATCTCATTCACAACTTCACTATCATCACCACACCTCTACAATTTAGAGGATTTTCCTCCTAGGCCGTCTCATCCTCCTCCACCGACAACATTTTTCTCATTAGGAGGAATAATGGTACAAAATCAAGGTGTTGAGTCAACACTAGCTCTGGCTCCCTTTTTGCTGTCACCATCATATAATCCCATTTGGATTATGAGAAATTATCAAAGTCAACCACCCGACCATATGGAAGTTGACACTTCTCTCCCACCACCATCATTCTTGATCGAGCCATCTTCAATTGCGCCTCCACCAATGCCTCCGTCGTTTGAGGCTCCACAACCCGCTTCACTTGATCCTTCGCGTCAAGAAATTTCATTTCTTCCACCACCACTACCTAGCCATGACAAAGATTGTTATCATTGTCAACATGTTGAAAGTTTGATACATGAAGTACGAGAAGATCAACGTTTCATGTTCTATCACCTCCTCAAACGTTTCGACGAGATTAAACCTAAACAAACTTGAGCTAGAGGATTTTAGTGGTGTCCTAGTATCAAGCGTTACTTAGATAAGTCTAGTAATTCCAAGTCATGTATCGATCATTTTCTTAGTTTTAGAGTCATGTATATCATATCTCTAGTTTTATTAAATGAAAATACATGCTACTTGCTATATTTTTGAGTATATGATTATGTTGTATAATACATATATCACTTTGATGTTAACATTATTTGTTATATCACCATTGTTGAAACCATCATCGCCCAGATTTAATCCCTTAGAATTGCCTAGACGGATCCCTACAAGGAGGGAACCGTGGGATCCGTGAGACAGAAAACTACTTTTCTACTAACTTTGAGTCACATTTGCAGGAAATTATGCATTATACATGTTTTCTAACCTTTGTTTTGTAGTTATTCAATTTACACATGAAGACTTTGACACCCTAAATCTAGGGGGAGCTTTGTGTCAAAGCAATACATTGCAAAAACACTTGAAATATTAGGATTACATTTCATGACAACCCTTTGCAAAATTGCAATCATCAAGGGGAAGCACATTCGTCAAATAGATGAAATCTTTTGCAAACATAGATGCAAATGAACTAGCTTAGTATTATTTTCTTGACGCCCTCACATAGGGATGGACTCGTCAAGGGGGAGTAAAGACGAGATCCTTTCCCGTTACTTGCTCTCAACTTTTTCTTTCTTTTATATTTTTCACATGTTTTTCCTAAAACAATGTGTTAGTTTCCTTTCGAAGCTCTTTTTGTTTCGACAAAAAGGGGGAGAAGAAAGTAAAAACTACAAATTCAAACTTTTACAAATTTTAGCTTTTCCTTAAAATAATTTTATGTTTTGTCATCAACAAAAAGGGGGAGATTGTTAATACAAATAATCCGTAAAAACGTTTATTTATATTTTACGATCTTCTAATGTTTTGTCGATAACAAACGTAAAATCATTTTAATGAAACAAATAAAATACGTAAATAGTTTGAACTAATAGTTTTTAACATACTTACGTTTTCACATAAAAACACTAAAACAAGTATAAGTGATTTTATGATTTAGTGTTACATATGTAAAACAACTAGTGTTTACATATTTGGGTAAAATATACACATAACTAGTATGTAGTATATTGGGTAATATAAATGGGTAGAAACTTAAGTATCATAACCCATTGACCAAATACATTGAATGTAGTTGGGTACAACCCAAATTTCATGACCTATATCCATGGAGCTTGATCCATAACCCATTGCATGACATCATGCTTATATCATATATGGATAATATCCATAACCCATGATATTGACCCATACCCATTTGACTAGGTGCATTGTGTAACACCCCCAATTTCGAGATACGCAGCGGAATTCAAACTGTGTGTTACTTCATGGCACAACAGTCATAACAATAGAAAACGAACTCTAATGGAGTCATTTTAAAAGATTTATCATTCGATTTATATAAATATCAGATTTTACAAAATAGGTCCCAGTTGGTTTCATTGTTTACAAAATACATTAAATTGATTTTCGAATGATAATAAAATTTATAGCCTTCTTCAGTATCCTTGTTCTTCCGTGCCAGCTTCCGACATTATGGACCTGAAATACATGCTTAAAACTGTCAACATAAAGGTTGAGTGAAATTCATAAAGTTTGTTAAATGGTTGAACACATTATGTTTGTAGTGTGAGTTAATTAGACTCACACCAATGTTTTGAAAACAAAACAGTTATTATTCACTAAGCATCATGCAAACAAGGCGTTAACTTGTGTCATATAATAGTAACCGATGCCCCAAGTAGGTAAAATTTGCCGCTTTTTACCGATGTACTCAAATATAGTGCGTTTGTTTACCGGATCCTGGTCAAACAAACGGGATTCATCAATCCCGATAGATCTATCCACAATATTCGCCACTTCACTCGTGATTAATGATTCATGATTTAGGGACTTAAGATTGGCAAATTCGGTAACTTAGTGCAAGTAAAATAATCGATAAGTATAGAATTTGAAAGCAATGTGTTCGGTTTAAAATAAAGCATGTATCTCCCCAAGGGTTTGTAAAACAATTAAGTAATAGAAAGTGGGGCTATGAACTCACCGTAGTGTAAATGATGTTAAGTACTTTAACGGATGATGGATAAGTCGGAAAACTCCTACGCAACCTAGAAATGAAATGTTGCGACTTAAGTTTGGAATAATGTTTAAGAAAACATAAACCATCCTATATATATATATATATATATATATATATATATATATATATATATATATATATATATATATATATATATATATATATATATATATATATATATATATATATATATATATATATATATTCCTATGTTGATCATGATGTAGTCAATTATCATATGATGTTTATAGAAAGATCTTTAATATGTGAAAACGATTTAGTTTATAGATATCGTACTACCGCTCGGGCCATCATAATTCGAGAGGTCATGCAAGAACGTCGAGGAGCTAGGACACTTTAATTCAGAACCAAAGAACTCGTCGACACGTTTTACTCAAATGAAACCCTCACATGAAGCTCCCTACTATTGTAGCACTTAGTAAATACAACATATGTTTTGAGTGAAGATTGTTATAACATAAAGTTTATCATGTTTTAATAACTATCTAGTTCTTACAAGTTCTCGTTGTTTCATAAATATAATTACCATAGTTAACGGTCTTGGGCAAACAAGCCTTGAGGCTTTAGCCATGGCCTTGCCGTGACTTTGGTCTTGACTACCATGGTCTTGAGACTTAGCTTTGACCTTATCCGTAGCCGTGGTCTTGGCTTATGGCCATTAGGCCTCTTGGTTTGCTTTTAGTTGTGACAAAAGTATAGTTATGAGACTATATTTACGGCAGTTTCTGTTTTTGAAAGATTTTGGCCTATTTATGCGTTTTCAAGGCCCGAGCTTCTTTTAGTTTGAAAGAAAACGTCGTTCCGGACAACTTTCGTGTTTTAACTTTTTGATGATTCGGACCAAGTATCACTTTTAAAAGATAGAACCGAAACAAACTTGTACATGGTAGTTTTGGCGTTTAGGTTTCGCTAACTTCTTTTGCTTATAACTTTTGACTCGTTTGTCCATTTCGGGTGATTCAAATTGCTATGTTTACCTTTTTATCTTGTCTACCATATTATGTAAGTTAGAAAGTCCTTATGTTACTGTTTTTAACGGTCTCGCATGTGTAGAATATGACTAGTTTACTAGTTTGTTACTTTTATGACAATAAGTGAATTAAAACAAGTGATTGAGTATATGTACATCATGAATCAACATAGTAACTATATATATAGCATGAAATAGTTAAGATTATGATTAATATAGATGAGATGATGGTGGTGATAAGTTGCTTACAACTTTTGGCTTTCAATAAGAAAGGAGTAACTTAGTAAGGATAGGACTTTGATTGATCGCGAAAGACTTCGGATTGAGCTAGCTTTCCACACCTTGGCACCCTTGCAAAATTGAAGAGTTGGTGATGAAGTACTAAGTGACTTGAGTGGATTTACACTCAAGAAGATCACTTAAACTTGCTAGAGATTTGATTTAGTAGCTTGATCTTTGGAACTTCCTTGCATAAACTTGGAGTTTATAGATCAAATGATGGAAGATGTGAGTGTTTTAGGGTATGAACGACCAAAATCAGTTTGTGAAGGAGTTTAGGATGTATTTTACTTCCTATTTATAGGAGGGTAAGTTTGGTTAACCATATATTGGGTTAAATATTAACCATGGTTAAGTTAGGACACTTGTAATGATCAAAATGAAACTTGGTTAGGATTAAGCCACCAATATGTTGACTCCCTCCCTTAGGTCGGTCTCAATGTGTCTAGGTGGCTTAGATGATAAGTTTTGATAATATCTTGAGTTTAGAGTAAGTTTTGGTTCCGTTAAATGCCAACCGAAGCCATAAAACGTAAAACCGGGTATCGTAAAAATACGAAACTTGTAGGAATGATGAGACTCATCATTATACTCCATATAAAAATATAAAATGGGTGATAAGTCTCATTGGGTGCAAAAACACTACTTAAAGCTGGAAATACGGGTCAAAAACGCGTAATACGTAGTTTTTCAGAAAAGAACGAAATTTCATGGAAATGACCGTGAATTTATTTAGAGTAGACTAAAATTAGTCTAAAAGTGATATGAGATGTTAAAATGTGGTTTTCGTCATACGCGGGATAACTTTACAGTTATTCGTGAAGTTTAAAAGTTACGCGATTTAAGCAGAAATGTAGAACGTACAAGGTTAATTCCTTTATGGTCAAAGGAAGAGGAAATATGTTTGACTTTTCCAAAAATATAAAAGTGTCAAAACATATTAGAAACACAAAGGCAGAATCGTTAAGTCGGATGTAAGTAGTATTGTTTAAAACGTAAGTTTAGTTTTTTAAATAGGCTTATTTGGTAACATAAAATGAATTTTAAAATTCTCAAATTAATCATGAGTGATCTAAAATTAATCTGATGTGAGGAAAATTATCAGGGTTGAATTTCATTATGCGCGTGATGTTTAAATGGTGGACCGTCTAAAACGAAACTTTAAAACGATGTTTACTTAATAACTTTTGCGAAAATGATCTAACGCTGGTCGAACTCTCAGGTTATTACTAAAATAATTTATCTTATGAGAATGTGGATTAAAAGTTTTACGGGATGAATAGTGAAAGTGAATAGTAAATGTGAATAGTAAAAGTGAATAGTAAATTCTTGAAAATGAAAAGTAACCTAAAAATGCGAGTGGTTACACATTGCACTCATAAGATACATTGTATCTAGTAAGAAACCCATGGATCAACCCATAACCCATGACCCATGACCCATAACCAAAATACCTATGGGCAAAGAGAAGCGTCCCACGGATCCCTAGGTTTACACTAGACGGATCCCTTGTGGGAGGGATCCGTGGGATCCGGGGAACAGTAGACACTTTCTATCTATAAGTAGTGAGCCATTTCTTCATTGTTTTTCTTACCCCTTTCTAACATACTTTCTCCCTGAGTTTAAAACTCTCTAAACCCAAGATCCAAGTGATCTATGTTTGTAGTTTTGTTTTTTTGTGTTTCTCTAGGTTCTTCTTAAAGGCGAGATCACCACCTTTGAAGTCAAGCAAGCTAAAGTCCATGAGTTGATATGCTTTCTCATCATCAAGACTACTGAATTCCTCTTGTTGATGGTTCTTTTTCTTTCTACTAAGAATTGTAGTGTTGAAGACATTAGTGAAAGATGTCTCAAGTGTCAAGACGAAGACATTAGTGAAAGGTGTCGATCGTCCGTATTGTAGGCATTAGTGAAGGGTGCGTAGAAGTCAAGTCACAAGACATTAGTGAAGGGTGTCTTGAAGATCTAGTTAAAGGCATTAGTGAAAGGTGCCTAAGATGTACATTCAATATGGTGTGTTTCGATGTATAAGATAGATTAGCATTAGATCCAAGGATATTGATATCCTTGATGATGTTGTAATAAGGAGTTGGTCTCCTTTGGGATTAGTCGTTGGTGTACTGTTGGGTTGTAGTTCCTCCATTGTAATGGAACTCGGTACTTAGCCTAGTACCGGATAAAGGGTAGGCGACGTTGTGGTAGGTGTGGTTCACCTTGGTGTGAAAGAACCCGTGGTTAGCCTAGTACCGGAAAAAGAGTAGGCGGCGTTGTGAAGGTTTATCCACCATAAGGAGTCGGTGTTGTGTAGTGAGTACAAACTCGAGTAGGTGACTCGGGAGTGGAGTAGGCAAGGAAGGTGTCCTTGTGGCGAACCACTATAAATACTCGCGTTGTGGTTTTGTGCTTCTTACTCTTATCTTTTCAATATAAAATGTTAGATATTGGATTTCACTAAACACATAATGCATTCAATATATGGATCGAATTATGCAAGAGAGTTTAGAGAGAAAGTAGTGTGGGAGCCTTTCTAGAGAGAAAGTAACAAAAGAAAGAAGGTTAGATTGAAAGGTCCAACCCTCTACCTTGGGAGGTAGAGGGTATATATAGTTACATAATAAACGTCCTCCTTCGGACTGTGGATCAGGCATACAGTGGGTAAAGACCCGTCCTTCCTCCACGGTGTTGCACTAAACTAAATAACTAATAACTAAATAACCAACTAATAATAAGTAAATAACGATATGTCTACGAGCTAACTTATGCTAGATTGTTTTTGGGGTGACCGACTCTTCACTATGGAATTTCTAATTCCTAAAAATCTCCCCCTAAGGGAGGTCACCCCATGTTTTACATTTTGAATCCTAGCATTCTATTATATCTTCGTCTTGAGCTCGTGAGACTTGAATTCTTCAACATTCGCATCTTTGTGCTTTAGCGGTGACTCTTCATAGTCCGAGTATTTTGTACTTTAAGTGGAGCTCTTTAATCGATCCACATCTTGATGATCTTCGAGCTTTATTCGAGATCATCACCACAAGAAATCTCGGATCATCCTTTTGTTGTGTTGCCATCATGTGAAGTTGTGACTTTCGGACCGACATGCTCACACTTTCGGATCATGACATCTTTTCATTAGAGTAGCGGAAGCTTTTTTGGTTCATGATATTTGCGACAGCGTAGCGAAGCATAGTATAAAAATATCGAGCCATGTTATGTAGATATGCACTAGTCATGATTTCTTCAATTAAGTGTGGATGTTGTGAGCATGCGGCTTTGGATTGACTTCTCAATTCGATCACCGCAACCGTCCAAATGTACCGCAAACAACAGATTAGCAATAAAACACACGAAAGTGTCTTTGATCACTTTCGTTGAATTGAGGTACACGCCCACGGTTCCCGTTGATCAAGACAAGTAACCGCTGTGATCGGTATAATTCAAGAATCTCCTTGATGTGGTTTCGCAGCTTGTTCTAGCCGTTCTCAAACCGAATGTCTCAAAGAAGACAACACGGAGTGAGTGAACCAATGAATTGAGATTCACCGATTGATGAAAATGATTTGAAAAACAATCGCGTATTGCTTAGAAGAAAGAGTTTTGCAATACGACGAAGGTTTTATGAGAAAGATCAATTTTCAATCATAAATACTTTTGTATTTGAAAAGAGTACACATTCGATGTGCTAGATAAAAGAAGAGATTTGCACATCGAGCGGTTTTTCCAAAAGTATTTTTCAATCGAGATACTTTTGTGTTTGAAACATGAATACACATTCGATGTGCTAGAGAAAGAAGATTTGCACATCGAACGGTTTTTCCAAAAGTATTCGTCAATTCCATTCTGGACCAAGGTTGATTCAAGATTGAATCGCCCCATCGTTTCTATCCGGTTGTCACAAGTTTGATCTTTACGAGAAGATCTCACATGTCACCCACCAAGAGCTTGTTTGATGTTGGCTCTAGAAGGATTTCCATCTTCATTGTGAATATTTTTACATATCACTCGGATGTTACGCAATACCACAAGGATAATGCGAGGACTCTTAATATATTCTTACTTTCCACATTGTGTGAAACAACAAGTCTTCAAGAATAGTGTCCTAATGAGATATTGTGGATGATCTCTTGGCTCTAGACTCAAATGTGCACATTTGGTTCCTATCTTCGGAGACTAGGGAGAGGTCTCCTTCTTCAATATCAACAATCTCTAAGAGAAAGTCGATAGATTATGTCGGTTCCCGTGAGAATGAAACAAGCCCTTTTAAGAGGAACTTGAGTAGCTTGGGAAGTTTTAGTGCAAGTCGTCCACCGGGTCCATGACGTCTTGTCTTCAATACCGGTGTTACCTTAGTAATCACCAAGTAGCATATGTATTGAACCCGTTCTCGCCCTAAGGTTGAATTATTGGAGGGCTATTTCTTTTCACCCTTTTCACATTCAATTCTTTTCATTCTTCAACCCTTGATTGCTTACCGAGACTTCATAACTAGAACCTTGTTGGGTTTATTCCAATACTAGCTCTATCTCATCCGCACTCTTCCCATATTCTCACTTTTCTCCTTTTTCATCATACCTAAGGACTCTACACTATCTAGTGGATTGTCCTCGGTAGATCCCTCCGGCTCTGGCGGGATCGTGGGAACTAATACCTAACCTAACCATCCTTATAACACCATGCATAAAGTAAATTGGTCGGTCTTTTGGTATTGTTCATTCCTTCATGAAACCAATTGAAAAATCATTTGGAAAATCAATCAAGGTACTTGTGATATAATATCAAAGCATTTTGTACCTTAATTGTTTTTGATTATTTAGAAATGCTCCCCTCAACATGTGCATATGATTTTGAAATTGTTTAGCACATGGAGGCAAGAGTTCTTTGAAATAATTTCTTTGATCACAATTTCCTTAGAAAAAGCCATTTGATTTTTTTGGTAAATTCTCCCCTCAATATGTGCGTTGGTTTGAAAACATTTTATCACATAGAGGAAAGAGTTCTTTTAAGTACTTTCACGATCACACATGCCATAGAGAAACCATTTGAAAACTCAATCAAGGTACTTTATGTTAAAACATAAAAGCTTTTGTACCTCGATAGTTTATTTTCTTTTGAAATGCTCCCCTCAATATGTGCTTCAAAATTCGAAAGCGTTTAGCACATATGAGAGAGCGACTGCACAATTGAATCAAACAATCACCTTTTATCAAATTTTATTATTAAATCACAAATTCTCCCGATCAAAATATCAAACCCTTTGAGATTTTGGATCCCAAGTGATTTAATAAGGTTTAGAAAACATGGGAGAAAATGTGCATGATTTAAAAACTCATCTTGTTTTTGGATAAATGCTCCCCCTCAACATGTGCATTATGTATATTGAAATCGTTTGGCACATGGAGGCAGGAGTGCCTTTGAAGGACTAAAACCAATTCCATTAAAACAGATTTGAGATTTAAATCACGATCTCTCCGCGATCAAAAATTTCAAACCATTTGAGATTTGTGATCCCAAAAGATTTAAATCATTTAGAAAATTTTGGGGAAAGACGTGGCAAGATTTGATTTTGAAAAATGACAGATAAGGACCAATTTAAGACATTAAAGATTGTTAGTGTCAGGTATGATTGTTTTAAGAGATCTTTAAGTAAAATAAAACAATTTCACAATCAAACAAGAAAGAAAAAATTTCATTTTGAAAGATCTTTGAGTTTTAAAGAAAATCATACCATGACATAACATTAAATCTTTAGATCACCACATTATAACGCATAAAACGGACTTTTATGATGAAATATCGTTTGAAAATATTTAATTTGAAATCACTCTCCCTCAAGATTTGATAATTGAACTAAAGTTTTGATAAAAAGAAGTTGATTTCAAAACTTTAGTCCGATTTATTTTCAAAACAATATTTTTCCATTTTCAAAACAATATTATTCAAAGTTTTAGAAGAATGGTATCATCACTATTATCCCGCACAAAGATACGTTAGGTGGTTGATTCGCTTTTGTTGTTGTTGTTGTAGGGTTTGGAAGAAAACCATCTGCAGATGCGGTGAGACTTCTTACGTTGCATTTTTATGCCAACTCTTCATAGAGGTCCAATTAAGCTCCGTTTCTTCATTTGATGATGAAGCGATGCGGTGAGACCTCTTACGTTGCATTTTTATGCCAACTCTCCATAGAAGTCAAATTAAGCTCCGTTTCTTCATTTGTCAACCCAAGATATAGTTACCATTTCCTTTCGGCATCCAATCATCTTTATTTGTGGGATCCGGATCGGAACATTCTTATGAACCATGATATCGCATGCGTTAGTAAACATACAAACATATATATGGTGGTCGACAACACCCAAACAAAGAATCGACTAATAAAAGTCAATCCAACATATCAATCGGTTCATATAAGGCATGGGAATAATGTGTTTCATCAAACTATAATCATCTAATCCTAACAATCATATCCTAAATTCCTAGTCCTTCGACATAGGCAAATATCATTTTAATTAAGCACGAGGATAATTAAGAAAGCCCGTTAGATGATATAGATTTGAAAACATTATCCCCTCAATCAATGACTCATTTTTTGAAAAGTTTAAAAGCGCGAAGTCATTGATTGAGTTTTCAATTTTATGAAAACTACGAATCGATTGATTTACAAGCAACTCATTTACCACCATTTTTGAAAACAACAAATATTTTTCAAGAATTTTAGAAGGAAAATATTTGAGTAGGAATGCAGCATCTTTTTACGACATGCTTTCCTTGTTTTGTTTTAGGATAAGTGCATGAATTTTGAAAATGGTTTAGCGCAAGACTTTCCTTTCTTGAAGAACGGGTTGCTATCTCGAAATAATAGCAAGCCATAGTTTTAAGCACGGGTTTTAAGCGCAAGCCATATTTTGAAGCGGGTTACGATCAAATAATCGCAAGCCATATTTTGAGACATGTTTAGAAAGAATATTTACACCTCCTGCTCGAACTTCATCTAAAGTCCCGTGCCATTATTGAATGACATTTCTAAGACCGTAGATGTTATCGATACCGAAGACATGTCTTGAGAAAACATATTTTGGTATTTTTCAAATTTTCGATTTTTATGGGCTTTTGATGATTTTATATTTTACTATTTTCTTTTGTTGGTTTTATATTTTTGTATTTTGCTTTTACGATAAAATATGTACAAGATAGAGTAATAGTTTAAGAAGATGATGATACAAGTACCGAGATAGGAAATCGTTCAAGACTTTGTAGAAGAAAGAAATCAACATCTCTTAAACTTTCACCACCAAAGCATTCGAGGCTTCTAAGAAAATCGTCGAACATGAGCCTTCTAAATTTGAATCTTTGGTAACTTCTCCCAAACCGACAAACATCGAATAAAGACCATTTCCCTAAGAAGTAGAGTTGAAGACAAAGCGGTCTCATTGAATGAAGCTCAACACCCAAGAAGACGAAAACATCAAGAAACAAGTTGAAACATGGATCATCGTTGCGGTTATCAAACCGGAATAAATGATTAAGTTCGAGATCACATGAACTTGTTGTGCATCCCGATGTACACATTACTCTTCGAGATTGAGCGATTGTCTATTCGGGGAACCATATATCAACATCTTCATTTTACCAAGTGCATTCCAGTTATCTTCCATATAACCAATCAGCCCATTATGTACACAAGTACCCAACCAGAGTAGAAACAACGACATCACAGTAACTTTATCATCGGAATCATCATTACACTATGTACATGAAACACTAACCGGAAGCACTTTATCATAAGTCATGTAGAAGATGTCGATAAGCAATATCATCTCACGTTCCAAATATTCTTCTCATATTTCTTTCTACTGAAGGCTGAGTTAACACATACCGAAAGTATCCAGAGACCACTTCCTCCTAAATGGTTGGAATAACACACCAAAGGCTATGAGTAAACACTGAGTTTCTCTACGGTTATGACATTTGTCTTTCCCGGGATTACTTCAATAGAGAAGAAGTATTAGTTTCATCACGTGTACTCATTGTGTGTTTAGATGTATGTCTCCTTCCCCTTGCGGTTTTGATACCTCGTAAACAAACAACACATTATACATACCAAATATTCTTGAAATAGAGAAGAACAACAATTAGCTCAAATGAATCCTGTGAGAATCAACTGCTAGAGAAACTCTCTCTGACTATCTTTATCAACCCATATGTAGACAATTTGAAGTGACCACTGATGAAGAACACCAGATATACCAAACTTGAAACTGAAGTCAAATTCCCACATTTGTATCTTAAGCTTGCGCTTAATAAGCAAATTTCTAAGTACTAACTACTCAAGCAAAGTATGAGACATTAACACCTCTTGCGATTATCCACACCGTCATATGCGTGTGACACTGAGTAAAACAAAGTAACTCCTAATAGTGATAGTTAACTGTGTCTTCAACCATCCACCTTGATTGCTGGTAACTAGATAACCCAAGACTTCAACTCAAATTCTTAAGCCCGAGCAAGTTATCAAATAAGAACACGCCTTTGTGAACGTCAACTTCAACCTCAAATAAGTGATAAATGAGTAACTTCAAGTAATCAACTTGTGTCAAATGTCCAACACGTGAATAAACATACAATCGGATGAACATTGACCCACCGAATGAACCGAGCAAATGATTCCTCAACATCAATGCATTCTTCCTTAAAGTATACATGTAGAAACTGATCTCGAAGATTTACCAAAAATGTCTTCAAGCGGATGAGGTAGTCATTTTCCTTAATGTTCATGTGGTTGATTTATAGCGTGCACAATGAGAGGAACAATAATCCGTGAAGATTTGGCAAAGGAATACCAAAAAGCGGATCATTATTCATGAACAATAATCCGTGAAGATTTGGCAAAGGAATACCAAAGAGCGGATCATTATTCAGTAGTGCAACTACAATATCATGATAGTCATTATCAACGCCTTGTGAAGTAACTAGAGATAAGGTTTCTTGAGAATTCGAGAAGTACTTCTTAGATGGTGAACCGGTTGAGTCAAGAGGAACCGGAGCATGAGCTTGAAGTCGGATGATCAACATTCGTTGGAGGTTGGAAGTACTCATCAAACATATCTTTGAAAACAATGAATCCCAAACTGTTATCCCCTTCCTAAGTGAAGCATTAGGCGTTGGAGGAGAGTCATCAAAATCAAACAATGAATCCAGTTATCCTTAGTAAGTGAAGCATTAGGCGTTGGAGGAGAGTCATCAAAAATAACGATACCATTCATCAAAATTAAGTCGTATGACCATTATTCAAACATCCATCATCATGTAGTATATTCACTTTTTCCCCTCAAAATTGCATCCGGTTGCCATTTTGATTTAACAAGTGAATAAGAGTATACACCAATGAACGAGATCCACTTGATGACCGAATGAGCATGGGAGAAACATGAAGTATGTTGATGAAGAATGTCGATGAGAATGGTCATAAATATGAAGATTTCTCTTCTTCAAGATAAAGCGCATCAAGCGTACACCTTTCTTTTCTTTGAGGAACGGGCTCAAGAGATATCTGCAGACGCCATAGTGATGAAGAACGAGGCTGAATCGATGTGAGCAGACGTCATAGTCGAATGAATATCAAGATTGAGTTACTTGAACCCGTGAGTTATGAGATATCAATCCATTTGTAATCCATACTTTAAGCCGGTCCATGTAGTGAAGGATCAAGTATCTGCAACCGAGTAAGGACTACCTGCACTAATATTACAAACTTGATTGCATATATTTTGGTTAGTGACATTAGTATCCAAACCCTTTGGGGTTTCACAGTCAACCTTGATTTTGTCATCGGTAAACAGCTTTCCGGTAGGCATCCACCTAAGTCCAACATCCTTAAACATTTTACCAGACGGAATCCACTTATGGCAAGGTCTAGGATTGGTGACATTCTTATGCACAGTGGAAGACTTATCGTTATTCCTAGACTCCAAATATTTAGCAGTTGGGATCCATCTAGGCGAAGTTTTGGGTTTGTTTTGCTTCATAACATGTTGAACCTTAGCCATAAAGGTAGTCTTAGTGGATTGTACCTTAGCATGTGAATTAGGAAAATGTTTCTTATTCGGAAAAGACTCAGAATTTCTAGTTTCATTTTCTACATGCTTAGCATTCTTCTTCATATAACTACTCTTAGATGCAAGCCAACCCCTAGTCTTTTGAGAGTTCCTAGGTAATGGTTTACAACTACTAGCAGTGCCTTGAAATCTCGTGGAATGCATCACCCTAGGTCTTGCACCTAAAATTCCGTCTTTTCGAATCTGTGCCTTTTTCCTAGCTTCTTCTAGATAATAGTTCTTCCACAAGTCATTCATATCATATGAATTCTGGGTTTTAATGCTTGGTTTTGACACTGTTTTTGAACTAATAGAGGTCTTGGGAGTAGAAGTAGTTGCATGTTGAGGTTTAGAAGCATAATTCTTAGGCAACTAGGTGAAGTGACCGATTTTGACAAAACTTGTTTCTCATCAACTTGGGAGGCAAACCGTGTTTTGAATATTTTGGTCTTTCGGATATAAACGCAGAGGGTCGCCTAACAACGGACCGGTTTCTAATGGGATAAGAAACCGGTTTCCCAAGGTTGATGGTTTTGTAAACTTAGTGTTCACACTTTTCCCTACAGTTTTCCTAAGCTCATTTTTAAGGCAACAATAGCGAAACTCTTTTCCGAAGTTGAGCTTTGAGTTCATCAATTTTGCTATCAAAGAGTTTGTTTGTTCCATTGACTTAGTTCTAGCTTCTTTGATGAGTCACTTAGTTCTATGTGATGCTTTCTCAAAGACTCATTTTCCTTTAGTAATTTGGCCACACAAACCGCTAATTCATCATTTCTCATTTGAATATCATAAATAGCATTAACATCGAATTACTTGTAACCAAATTACTTTTCACATGCATATGCATAAATATGTTTCTTCAAATTGTTGATAGTCGAGTTTTTGGCTTGAAGTGAGCTTTTAAATCATTTATTTCAAAAGTTCACGGAATTCGTGAAGTTCGGATTTTTACATGGTTTGTTAAGTTGAAAACTTTCCTCCTTTCTTTGTATTGCAATTTCAAGAGAAATGCAATGTTTTTCAAGTTTTGAGAATTTTTTTGAAAGTTCATCAAAAGCCTTTTTATCAACCATATCATTTGTTTTGAATTTTTTAGACTCAGCCTCAACCAAGGAACATATATCATAATCATGTTCAGTATTAAGATCAGTTTGTTTAGGTACATTAGTAGATACACTATGTTGAACAGTTAAGGGTACCTCATCACATGACACCTGTTCATTTGTCGGTCTGATATTTTCATCCACATCATGAGTAACAAGAGTCACCGAACTCTTGGTTGTTTCAAGCTTATATGTCTCGAGCCTCAGATTCATTGTCAACCGATCCATCACCCGATGCCTTCTTGGTCTCAACACTACAATTTATTGATTGTACCGACATTCATTCACCTTTTCGATCACAAGATCCACTTCTTGTGAGACAGAGTTCTTGAACAATTGGTTACATCATTTATTGTTGTCTCGACATTTTGCATTCAAGAACACCCAATTCTTCAACCGATACATTACCCGACTCATCACAAATATCTCTCAATTGCACTGACTCTCATCCACTTTTTCATCTTTCTCGAGTAACTTCCTCAATATACTTCTCCACATTATCCATGAGATGGATAAGTGTCTCTCGTGAACACATTAATTTCCATTCCAGTGTGTCTCTTGAAAGATATTTCACCACGTCTTGATCATAATCGATGTGAATTCCTTCTAATGAATGATTGAAAATGTTTGTAGATCACTTGAAGTGCAACTTTGGAACTATCCTTTTGAACCTTCTCTTTGTCAAGTTGTAGCTCCAATTGCTCTAGGTTTAACAACAAAGTTCCGTTAGTGTGGATAAGTCCCGATGGAAGAGGGCAATACATGTTCGTTCCATTGTTATGGGTAGAAGTAACATGAGGTGAGAGTGAAGTTGTTGATAAGATTCAATGCTACTTTCTTTATGCATGGTATTTTGTAGCCTAGACTGTTCAATTCTCTCTCATTAGATTCTGAACACGGAGATCTCACATCCTCATTAATTGATTCCATCATCTGTAACCGTTCAGTATAGCTAATATTCTCATGGTTGTCTACAGCATCATACAGTTTGAGTACTTCTGAAATCACCGAATCAGGAGTGTAAGACATGATGTTGATGTATACACGGGATTTTACAAGTCTGTGATTTAAACCAAGAAATAGAATCTTTCGCGGGATTTTACTAAAATCAAGACCAAACCGTAAGAGAGTGAGAAGTAGGATGTAGTAAATGAACTATGGTTTGTGATATTCCCTAATTCTTTATATATATACCCCTCAGGGGGCGCTGCCCCCAAAGGATTTTTCGAAAATTAGGGTTTGAAAACAAGGGTTTTGTATGTTAGGTTTAGAGACAAATCGCAGGAATAGACAAATCTCAGTCCTTGACAAATCGCTTAGAAGACAAGTCGCTAGAATGTCCTTGACAAGTCGTTAGGTACTCAAGTCGCTATGAAGACAACTCGCTAGTTACAAGTCGCTAGATGCACAAGTCGCTAGAGACAACTCGCTATGAAGACAAATCGCTAGTTGACAAGTCGCTAGATGCTCAAGTCGATAGATACAACTCGCTATGAGACCAAGTCGCTAAAGATCAACTCGCTAGTTACAACAGAGACAAGTCGCTAGAAATAATAAAGACAAGTCGCTACGTCAACCAAGTCGCTAGCCGAAGTGGAACCTTCACTACTTTGTACTGTTTGTCGCCTTGTCTCAATAGACAAGTCGCTAGGGCTCAAGTCGCTACCACTTCAACTACAAGTCGCTGCAAACTTACAAAGCAAGTCGCTACGAAGAAAAATACTCCGAGACTCAAGTCGCTAGGTAGAAAAACTTACATACAACTCTTTTCAATCCAAAACAAGCCCAACCACAGTGATTCAAGCTTTCCAAATCAAAACCTAAGCACTTATGATGATTCTAAACACAAAAGTACAATCAAAATCCAAACTTTAACACAAGAAATGGTCCAAATGATGCAAATAACTCTAAACTCTTTCAAACCATATAAAACCACTAGAAATCCAAGAACATGTAAGATGGATGATCAAACCATGGCTCTTGATACCAATTGTTAGATATTGGATTTCACAAACACATAATACATTCAATATATGGATCGAATTATGCAAGAGAGTTTAGAGAGAGAAAGTAGTGTGGGAGCCTTTCTAGAGAGAGAAAGTAACAAAAGAAAGAAGGTTAGATTGAAAGGTCCAACCCTCTACCTTGGGAGGTAGAGGGTATATATAGTTACATAATAAACGTCCTCCTTCGGACTGTGGATCAGGCATACAGTGGGTAAAGACCCGTCCTTCCTCCACGGTGTTGTTGCTAAACTAAACTAAATAATTAACTAATAATAAGTAAATAATGATATGTCTACGAGCTAACTTATGCTAGATTATATTTGGGGTGACCGACTCTTCACTATGGAATTTCTAATTCCTAACAGAAGAAGGTTATCCTTGAAGGTCCTTTCCAAATGCTAACTATAACGGTTTTCGGATATCCAACAGTTGTTCCCCCAAGTCTTGAAACGATTATCACTATTTCTGAGAATTCACTAACGACAGACATTATACTTCACCGTGAAGCTGATGAACTTGCAATGGAATATATTCTTCTGGGAATACCTAATCCAGTTCTTCGAAGTGTGGATGCTCAGAAAATAGCTAAGGATATGTGGGAACATGTACATCTATTGATGGAAGGCACTGAACTTAATCAAGAAGACATGGAATCCAAACTTTATCTATCATATGAAATGTTCATGATTGATACAGGGGAGTCATTAGAGTTTTATTATCATCGATTCACAAACATCATTAATGACTTGGACAGACACAATATCATCTTACCAAAGATTTCTATCAACACGAAGTTTCTCAACTGTCTAGGTCCTGATTGGCAAAAATACGTCACATTCATTCGTCATGCTAAGAATCTTCATGATGCAATGTATGGGTTGTTGTATGAATAACTGAAGCATCATCAATATGAAGTTGGCAAAGATTGAGATCTCCATGGAATGTATCAACCTCCTACACCTCCAAATTCACTCGCACTGATGGCTCAATCTTTC
Organism: Chrysanthemum lavandulifolium; assembly: GCA_022545495.1. NCBI lineage: Eukaryota > Viridiplantae > Streptophyta > Magnoliopsida > Asterales > Asteraceae > Chrysanthemum > Chrysanthemum lavandulifolium. Next base: position 146,793,067 of record CM040241.1, on the reverse strand, counting down.
CATGCTCAATTTCCACAGTCTAATCATGCATCTGTCCAACAACAACATCACTTTACCTATCCTCAACAATCACCGTCACCCCAAATCACTCCATATGATTCTCCACCACATTCGAGTGACACTCAACTGGTTCCATATAACAAATCAAATTCAGCATTATACACTCAAACTCAAAATAAAGATGAGGAAGCATTCAACACATTGAATCAAGGATTTGCTCTAGTTGCTCGTGCTTTCGGCAAATTTGCAAACAAATCCAACAATCGTCTTCGTAATTCATCAAACAGAAGGAATCAAACTGTTATACAAGATGGAAGGGTTGAAGTACAGAATCATAACTATGGACATCCTATGGGAACTGTTGGCTATGTGGGAAATTCAGGAAATGGAAAAGTGTTTAATGCTACTAGTGGAAATACGAACAATTCAGGTACTCCTCAGTGAATGGTTGAAATTGTTGAAATGGGAATACGCAGACTAGGAACACGGTTATTCGGTGCTACAATTGTAACGGCAAGGGTCATCTGGCTAATGCATGTCCAAAACCAAGAACCAGATGAAGTGACTATCATAAGCAAGCATTAGTCCTAGCACTCAAAGATGAAGCTGGTGGCACTCTTACGGACAAAGAACACAGATTCATGGCTAATGCTGAATCTGATGATGATATAGAGGACTTGGAAGCTAATGCAGCTGTGATGTTAATGGCAAACATGCAAGAACTCCACATGACTGACACAAGCCCAGTTTATGATACTGTCTCAGGTTCTTGATCCTAATATATGTCTCATACATGATCTGATATCTCCATCTGCATCTGCATCCGACAAGGAGCAAGATGTTCAACATGATTCATCAATATAACTTCAAGATGATGATCAAATTAACCCTGTTGTTACATTTGATGATCCAATTAATGAAATATATTGATGATCAAGTTGAAAAAATTGAAACTTCGCTTGATCCAGATCCAGAGCTAATGACCTTGCTTATGACCACCCAATCCCAAGTTGAAAAATCCAATGAAATTAACTCAAATTTAAAAGCAAAAGTTGTATCATTAACTGCGGATCTTGAGTGCTGCAAAACACAATTTTCGAATTTTGAAACACAAACTAAAAGAGAATAAAGTTTTGAAGTCGCTTTTCAAAAGGCGTATGTCAAAGAACAAGAGTTACAACATCAAATATGAGATTTAGTCATTTTCAAAACTAATTTGATTTCTCAAATGGAACAAGAAAAACTAGAGCATAAACAACAAGTTGAATTCTCAATTCTGAACTTCAAAAAACCAAAATCGAATTCTCAACTTGTCAAACTGGTTTTTTCGAATTTAAACAAGTGTCCAGGAAACGAGTTGATTCTTACCTTGATGAAATAGTAGATTTATAAAACCAATTAAAAGAGTTTCAAAAAATTGTTTACAAAACTGGTGAATCTGTCACAACAATACAAAAGTTTACCTTAAAACCAAATACCGAAGGATATGGGCATGACCTCGCTGAAGATAAACCACATTTTTTTACACAAAGCACTTAAGGAAAATCCAAAGTTGTATAGTGCATCACATCTTGTTGATAATTCTGTTTTATGTGTTGTTGCATATAATTGTGAGGAAGAATAAGAACATGATGAAGAGAGTCGATAAAAAATGAGCAATGTAAAATATAATAAACCTTTTGATTATTCAAAATTGCCTCATATTATGGACTCTTTTACTCCTCAGTGGGAGAAAACAGAAACACCTTGGGTATCACACAATTTAGTGAATCGTCTTCTGACGTTGGTCCCGTTAAACCAGTTGCACAAATAAATGGCTCTTTACCATCTACGGGTGAAATTAGACCATTACCAAAATGGTGTCTGGTACTTAGATATTTTGATACATTCATGAAAGACTTTAAAATATTTAGAAGAAGCAATTGAACATAATTATGAGATAAAAGCTGCTACTTTTCAATCTGCTTATGGCTTGGCTCGTTGTGTAAACAATGTCGGCTCAAGTCGCGGCTCCACAGTGCACCCAAGCCATCCCACTCCCTCAAAAGTTAAGGAAAAGTTAAGAGGGTAAGAAGTCTAGAAAACCTGACAAAAGATGTTTCAAACCCTTCACCCATATATCATTTCCAATAGAAGAAAATTAGAATTATATTAGTCGTTCAATGTCATCATATAGTTTCCTAATTTATCATTATTAAATTGATATTTCAACAACAACTTTTCAACCTACAACAACTTAACATAATAGAGTGATAATTACATACATAAATTAGTGACTAACATACTTCATAGCAATCCGGAAACAAAAACACATACAAAAAGATACTTTTTAGGCAAAAGCACAATACATATCGTTTATATAAAGTGAATATAAAGCAAATTAATAAAAGAGCAAAACGAATTCTTATATATGGTCAAATGGCGATGGCCGATGGTGTTTTCGTATGGCATTAAAGGCGCGTCAAGTGGTGATAGGGGTGGTTGTTGTTGTCTTGTAGATGGCTAGGGTTTGTGGTGGTCATGGGGGTGGTTATGAATTTCCCGTGGTTTGATAAAGGATTCGAGGCTGAGTTTCACAAAATGAAAGCAAAGTGATTCGTATATGAACATATGAATGAAATGGATATCGCCAGCCCAACAAGATTAGTACTTTTCGAAGCCAACTAACAAAAGAGTTCTTATTACACTATTAAAAGTAAAAGCCCTTTGTAATAATATTTATCAAATTTACCCAAGAAAATGTACCTTGTGTTAACTACTTAGAATACATTAAGAATATCATCCATCAAATACTATTTCTTAAATTTATTTCAACCGACAATCTTCATTATCGATAAACTTATCGTCAAGCAAAGTGTGCAACACAGAAAATTGGTTGCCGAAAAATGTACTATCGAAAGACTTTTACTTGGAAAAGCATTTAGTTACGCGGATGTCTGTAGTCACAACGTGCTAGTACCAACTAGTTTTTATAACTTTTAATGTTAGATTATAACATTCAATCCATTTTTACTTATAATATATCTTAAGGGGTTAATATCGGTATTGCAACTGCAACTAAAATATCTGTAGCAAAGACAAAAAGACAAAAGTATATTCAAAATATTCACCTTTTTACCCTTCTAAGTTTTTCAACTTTACACAAATAACCTTTTCTTTATGCCTTGCACCATGAATCATTCCCTGCTATCAACAACAACAGGGGAAGATTTCCTCATATCTTTGTATAACTTCATTGTACTTTTTAGACAAATTTCTATAACGAATCAAACCACAAGTTTACTGGTCGATACATTCCTTCATAGATGCCCCTCTTCTCGAAGCCCTTCGAGAGATTCAAGACCACCCTTAAATAAAGTAAAGTAAAGGCATCTATCCTTCAGTAACGTTGATAAGGTTTTAAAAGGTACCATTTTGAGGGGTCGTTTAAGTCCTTATTTGATCACTTTTGTATCCGTTATTGCTTAATATCGTTCCTTTTCACTTTTTAGGTCTCGTGAAGGCAAAATGCTGAAATGGCACTTATTTGGATAGAAAGGCGAATATATGAAGAAAATGGCCAAAGTCGAAATCATGACACTCACAATCACGATTGTAGAAGCGACGGCGTCAGTTCTATTTGCGCGCCGTCGGAGAAAGTTGCGACGGGTCGAACTCAAAACTCATGTTTTCAAGAGACGGCGTCTAGTGTAAAAAGAGAGGCCGTCGCTACTCGGACGGCCTAGATGCGATCGCACGACGCCGGTCAAGAGGACGCCACGGACATAAGGTGACGCCGTCGCAAGGTTAACGTGGCCAAGACGAAACCCTAATGGCGGCGACACGACGGCGTCACTAAACATAAGGTGACGCCGTCGCAATTGTAATCTTATATATAGAATCCGAATTTTCGTCTTTTGTGTGGAGAGTCTTTGGAGTAAAACCTAAAACCGAACCTAAGGTGTCTTGTACAAGATTTTAGGGTTTTAACCCTATCTTACACCAAGATAAGTCTTTGCTTCATTAATTCAATTATGTCTTTGATTATTGTGTGTATGCTTGCATGTTCTCCATGTCCCGCTAATTTATTTGTGTGTTTGCTTAGGAAGTATGAAACTTAATTATTGAATATTGATTGGTTGTTTCTTATCTTAGTTGATTAATGATCTAGTAATGCGATAGGTCATTCGTTGTGTACTTAATGCTTGATTCATCTTTGTGAACCCTAGAGTATGATTACCGAGTGATTGTAGTCTAAAACATCCGAAGAGTGCCTTAGAGTAGAGTCTATAATCTCTATGTGGATTTGTAGACAAGACCCTTTGGTAAGTTCAAAGAGTTAGGGAGAAACGATACCCTACAACTTAGAAACACAACGCAACTAGAATAAGACGTGACACTCAACCATCAATAGGAGATAATTAAGGAGTAATACAAACTAAGTAAACACATCTTTAAACTATCATACGAGCACACATTAATTAGACATAGACTCCCACAACCTTAGTTTAGATAATTAGATAATAGTAGAGTAATCGGTAGAAATACCAACCCCCAAATCCAATACCCGAGATTCGTACCTTTCCATTTTCATAAAATATAAAAGATAAAAATAATCTTCCTCAACCTTAACCTTAACGTAGTAACTCCTACTAGCATTCCTATTCCCCAGAGAACGATATCAATACCCGTGGCTTACCCTAATTACTACACTACAACGATTAGGTTCATCGCCTGGGGTGTTATAAAACTTGCTCAAGAAAAGGAAGTTCCTTTGACCCCAACGACGCGTGTAGCGTTATCAAGTTTTGGCGCCGTTGCGGGAATAGAATAGCTAGTTAGTAGTCCACCTCGCTTAGGTTTCTTTGCTTGATTCCCATCAAGTAAATTTTCTCATTTTTAGATTTCTCTTAGTCTATCCCCTTCTTCGTAACCTTTGTTAGTAATTCCATCACTTTTCATCATGGAAGGTGATAACCCACTACCATTCATCAACATACCACCAAATGACCCGCCAAGAGCCCGTACTCTTGGTGAATACTCAAGACCAAGCCACTTAGGCTATAGGAACACCATTGAGCTTCCCGACCAAGCCCAAACTACGGCCCTGCGATCCGACACCATCCGGTTGGTGCAAAACGGATGTGCATTCCATGGACTTCGTTCAAGATCCAAATCAAGATCCGAGGGATTTCTCAAAATCGCCGATTCCATCGACCTTGATGCTACTACTCGGGAGACCACGCGCTGCGTCTCTTCCAATTCTCTCTACGGGACCAAGCTAGTAATTGGCTCGAGCGACTTCCCACGGCTCCATCTCAAGTTGGGATGATCTTACTTCTCGCTTCCTTGCTCAATTTTTCCCACCGGGAGAACCACTAAGCTTAGGAATGACATCTTGATGTTCCAACAACGTCAAGGTGAATCTCTACGAAGCATGGACTCGATTCAAGGACTTACTTCACAAAGTCCTCATCACGGCATTGATCTTTGGCTCCAAGTCCAAATCTTTTATGATCATGTCAACTTTCCCACTAAGCGATCCATTGACCAAGCGGCCGGTGGAAAACTTAGTGATCTCACCGCAGAAGAATCATGGGAAATAATAGAGGATCTTGCCTCTATGACAACGAAAGTTGGGATGACCCCGTGAGTCGCCCAAAACCGTCAAGGCAATCTCCTTGCCTCCTCCCGACCGTAGGATGATCGAACTTGAAGATCGGGTTAAATTCCTCATGAGTTCCTACAAAATCCTAAGTCCTCACGACAAGTGAATCAAATCACTCTACCTTGTGAGTTATGCGGTGGTCCCATGACACTCGTGATTGCTCAAGGCTCCCCGAACAAGCTTTTGCGGACTACGCCTCCATACGTACCGACGGAGCGGGAGAGAAGTGGTACACTTTCAAACCCGAACAAAACAACTTAGGAAACTCATACAACCCATCATGGAAAAATCACCCTAATCTTAAGTGGAACCAAAACTCAAGCACACCCCAAAGTTCATCTAGTTCGCCTAATAGGTTCAATTCCTCTAATACCAGGAACCCCACTAATCTTGAGGCAATTGCATCTAGATTTTGTCATCCCAAGAAACTCGATTGAATAAGCTTGAAGCCGATTTTAAGCAAAAGCAGCGAGATGACAACCAAGCTTGATGCCCTCTTAAAAGCCTTCAATGAGCGGGAAGTTGGAGCACTCCCAAGTGATACCATTAAGAACCCAAAAGTGAATTCGATTGCATCGACTTCATGTTCTAGTTCACCATGGGAGAGTGCACACCCATGCCCCTCTCACCCAACGTTCATTCGGTAAATGCTATCAAAAGGGTTCCAAGTCATCCAAGAAATACCAAAGCCCGGCACCTTTGGTAAAGCCTACTCTTGAGAAACCCGTCAACCAAGAATCCAAACCTAGTTTAGAGGAGGAGTACAAGGAACTCCATCAAGAAAACCGATTCTTGAAGTCTTAGCTCATGCACCTTACTATAATGCTTTAAAAGAAAAATATGAGTTAGAACTTAGGCTTGGGAAACATGGGTCCGCCTTTGTGCGAAACAACTCACCTAAGAAATTAGATGATCCCGGGCTATTCACTCTTCCGTGTAGACTTGGAACTTCCAAGCCACTCGATGCTTTAGCCGATTTAGGATCATGCATCAATCTCATTCCGTTGTCCCTTCATAGAAGCCTCAACCTAGGAAAGATTGAACCAACGGAAACTATCTTAGGATTAGCAGACGGAAGTATAGCACGTCCGGTTGGAATAATAAAGGACATGGTAGTACATGTAGGAGAGTTGACTCTTTTGGCCGACTTTCATGTACTCGACATGAATAAGGACCCAACATGCCCATTACTAGTTGGAAGAGGATTTTAGCTACCGCTAGTGCCATCATCGATTGTAAGATGTCTAAAATAGTGGTAGGAGAGGGAGTGCTAGATCCATTTACGATGTTAAAAACATACATACTATAAGGATGAGGAAATCCCACATGAGATAAGGTTGGATAGAGAGCCTTCGATATGGACCTTGGATTGAGAAGACCATCATAGGCCCCAAAGACCTTTTTACCTAGATAAGACCTTTACTAGTGCAAAGAACTTTCCAAGAACAAGAATCGGCTAGGGATATAGAAGTGAACCCGCTCGAGGATGCCCTAGTATTTAGGAAGATGACCGAGTTCCTAGGAAGCTTACCCGTTAACCTAGTCATGAATAAGTGGATAGTTGAGGAATCCGAACACATGTGGAATTGGAATAGACCGCCTAGTGATGGTAATGGAAGGTGGCACATTAGGATACAAATCTATGATCCCGATGGTGAGATGTTCGAAAAGACTTATTTAATGTAACGTACTACTAGGAACTTGAATGATAAGTTTGATCCTTACGACATTGTTGAGGATAGACTTACGATATCGGCACGTAGGAGCACGACTACGAGTCTAGCTACAAGACTCTTTAATAAAGAAAAGCGCTTCGTGGGAGGCAACCCATGCTTAATTGTTTGCTTGTTTGTGTCATATATCTTTTATTAATTGTTTATCCTCATGTTTAAATTTGTAAAATGCTTTATTTTGTTTTTAACCTCGCCTTAATTACATATAAAGGTATTTTACATAAGGGATAAGTGTAGGAGGATTACACACGCTTTCAAAAGAAACGTAAACATGAGAATAACAATTAACTAAAAGATATATATGTTTGTTTGTTCGAGTCAAATGCTTGTATCGAGTCATAATGAATGTTTTGCGAAGTTTTTCCGATTCTAAAGATGTAAATTTTCCGAAATTTTTCCAAAATCGCACCGCTTTTTGTCAGATAACCGACGGTCAGATTGCAACTGACGGCGCCAGAAGGAGTAAAACATCGATTACTTTTTCTCGTTTTCGAGCTACTTATAAATTTTGGAATTTTCCGTGTCTTAATTTTCTTAGAAATTCGTAAACATTCATTCCACAAGCATTATATCCTAGTTTAAATCGAGTCTTATATATATTATTACCACTGATTTTACGCGAAGGTTTCGCTTTGTTTTCTTCAAGTGTGCAGGTTTAGTTTGTCAAGAAGAAGTTACATAAGATTGAAGGAGCTTTTCACGCATAAATTCTTCTTGAAAAGAATTTAACCACCACTTTACACGGATCCTACCGAGCTAATCGGGAGTACTAGTTTCTTTCGCTTTTAATTACCTTCTTTTATCATAACTTTGATACTTTCGGGAACATTGGGGACAATGTTCGGTTTAAGTGTAGGGAGGAAAATAAACGGAACTTTGAAACTATGCTTATCCTTGACTATTTGCTTTGTCCAATTGTGATTGTGTAATAAACCATGAGAAATGTCGGTTAGGGTAATTTTGGCACCAAATTTAAAATTTTTATGACATATAAGAGTGGGCCATTAGTCTTAACAAAAGCGTCTCACGGATAGGAAGTTATATGACTAGCACAAAACCCTTTACCACCCAAATTCCACCCAAAATGTGAGGATCGCCTTAGATTAGTAGGAATTAAAGCATTCATCTTTAATGCTTAGAGTGTGAACCGTAGTATATTAGATTCTAGAACTTGTTTTGTGATGCATTCCGAGATCGCAAGTGAGGCTACACTTGTGTAGTTAGGAATAACTAAATGATAAGAGGCATTAGGATAAACCCTTGTTTGATACCGTAATATAATTACTTCTTCCACATTGGTTGAGTAATTCCCCACACCCTTTGCGTTGTACTCATCTTTAGTACACGATACCCTAGTTAACCCCTCGAGCCTATCCTTTTCGCGGTTCTCGTGATGTTTCGGTTTTTCCGAATATCAATGAAGAGCATTGTTTACACCCCACCCCAAATATACACCCAAATCGCCTTAGCCTACCCCTTATGCACTCACTTTTAGTGCAAATGTTTGTTATCACCCTAAACCCTTAGTTCAATTATCTAGTTGCTTGCATAAGTTGCTAAGTCGAGTCATATCCTTTGTATACGCTTTGGGATGATTGAGATTCATGGGAAAAGTTAAAGTTTATGAAATGACGGAAGGGAACGTTAAATTCAAATTCCCTTTGTTTACGTAATAATGTACCCCAAGTGTTTTGATCTTTTCAAATCGGGTCAAATTAGTGTTAGAGTAATAAAACTCAAGTGTAGGGATGTCCTCAGAATCCCTAGTATTTTGATGTTATCATAGAGGATGGTAGAGTAAAGTGTATGAAAAAAAAAAAAAAAAAAAAAAAAAAAAAAAAAAAAAAAAAAAAAAAAAAAAAAAAAAAAAAAAAAAAAAAAATACGGGCTACCATCCTACATCTATCTTTTAAATTTATGTTTGTTTATTTCAGTTATCTAGAGTTTAGAGTGTCGAGTCTTGGCTTAGCAACGCCATTCTTCATATGCATTTAACATAGAGATTTTTGACTTACCACCACTAAATAGCCTATCCCACCAAACCCTTATTTCCCTACCGTAAGCCTAACATTACAACCCTTTAAAGACCTCTTTGATAGTCTTTCCTAGGTGCTTACGCCAAAGCGATGGAGGTTTGATCTATTCTCAAGCCTATGGTAATCTATGTACTAGGACCGGTTAATGAGTGTTTATCTTCCATTTCCTATATTGTTATATTTCATTTATACACCTGAGAGAGATGTGAGTATCCAAACACCCCATGTGAGGTGCTAGTATGTAATTTCCGTGCTTGTTATGACTTTTTCGGGGCTTATATGTGTTGTGGACCGTTTTGAATTAATGCTGAATGACCCCTAACTTACAAATCAATTGGCTAAAAGCACATTTGCTTGAGGACAAGCAAATAACAAGTGTAGGGATATTTGATAAGGTTTTAAAAGGTACCATTTTGAGGGTCGTTTAAGTCCTTATTTGATCACTTTTGTATCCGTTATTGCTTAATATCGCTCCTTTTCACTTTTAGGTCTCGTGAAGGCAAAATCTTTGAAATGGCACTTATTTGGACGAAAGGCGAATATATGAAGAAAATGGCCAAAGTCGAAATCATGACACTCACGATCGCTGATTGTAGAAGGCGGCGGTCGAGTTCTATTTGCGACGCCGTCGGAGAAAGTTGCGACGGTCGAACTCAAAACTCATGTTTTCAAGAGACGGCGTCTAGTGTAAAAGAGTAGGCCGTCGCTACTCGAGACGCCTAGATGCGATCCACGACGCCGAAGTCGAAGAGGACGGCCACGGACATAAGGTGACGCCGTCGCAAGGTTAACGTGGCCAAGACGAAACCCTAACGAGCGGCGACACGGCGGCCACTAAACATAAGGTGACGCCGTCGCAGAATTGTAATCTTATATATAGAATCCGAATTTTCGGTCTTTTGTGTGGAGAGTCTTTGGAGTAAAACCTAAAACCGAACCTAAGGTGTCTTGTACAAGATTTTAGGGTTTTAACCCTATCTTACACCAAGATAAGTCTTTGCTTCATTAATTCAATTATGTCTTTGATTATTTGTGTGTATGCTTGCATGTTCTCCATGTCCCGCTAATTTATTTGTGTGTTTGCTTAGGAAGTATGAAACTTAATTATTGAATATTGATTGGTTGTTTCTTATCTTAGTTGATTAATGATCTAGTAATGCGATAGGTCATTCGTTGTGTACTTAATGCTTGATTCATCTTTGTGAACCCTAGAGTATGATTACCGAGTGATTGTAGTCTAAAACATCCGAAGAGTGCCTTAGAGTAGAGTCTATAATCTCTATGTGGATTTGTAGACAAGACCCTTTGGTAAGTTCAAAGAGTTAGGGAGAAACGATACCCTACAACTTAGAAACACAACGCAACTAGGAATAAGACGTGACACTCAACCATCAATAGGAGATAATTAAGGAGTAATACAAACTAAGTAAACACATCTTTAAACTATCATACGAGCACACATTAATTAGACATAGACTCCACAACCTTAGTTTAGATAATTAGATAATAGTAGAGTAATCGGTAGAAATACCAACCCCCAAATCCAATACCCGAGATTCGTACCTTTCCATTTTCATAAAATATAAAAGATAAAAATAATCTTCCTCAACCTTAACCTTAGCGTAGTAACTCCCTACTAGCATTCCTATTCCCTAGAGAACGATATCAATACCGTGGCTTACCCTAATTACTACACTACAACGATTAGGTTCATCGCCTAGGGTGTTATAAAACTTGCTCAAGAAAAGGAAGTTCCTTTGACCCGAACGACGCGTGTAGCGTTATCAAGCGTGGTGAATGTTGGGCTTTTAATGGTATTCATATTGATACCTCTTTAGCTTATCTCATTTATTTTACGCGGATGATGTCATTTTTGTTGGTTTGTGGAGTTATCAAATTTATCTACTATTGTTAATGTTCTAAAGTGGTTTCCTTTAGCTTCGGCCTTAAATTAATCTTCATAAAAGCAAGCTTATGAGCATTGGTATCCTCATGATGTTGTGGCTTCACAGATCGATCTATTGGTTTTCGGTTATACACGCCTTTTAACTATCTTGGGGTCAAGGTGGGAGCTTCTATGTCGAGAATCAGTTCTTGGGATGATGTTGTTGCCAAACTATCTTCTATGCTTTCCAAATGGAAGCTCAATACGTTATCGATTGGTGGTCGTCTCACCCTCATAAAATCAGTTTTGAGCTCTGTTAGGATTTAGAAAATCCGTTAGTTAAAGACTCAGTCACCTTAAACATGTATGAGCATTAGAAAGCTCATAGTCTTAGTCATTTAGTTATGTTTAGTAGTTAGTTAATTAACTCCGTGGATGACGGACGGGTCTTTACCCACTGTATGCCTGATCCACAACCCGTGGGTGGCATATTTTGTAAGACACTATAAATACCCTTTGCCTCCCAAGGCAAAGGTGGAGCTCATAATATACTTTCACTTTCTCTCACTAGAAGTTCCCATTCTCTCCATCTTTCTCTATAGACTCTTTATAATTCGAACCTTGTGATTGTGTTTGTGTATTTATGATAACCAATATGTTACAAATGGTATCAAGAGCCATGGTTTGATCATCTACTTTGTGTGTTCTTGGATTCTTGATTGGTTTTTCATAAGTTTTGGTTTGAATATGTTTAGAGACTTTTTCACTCTTTTGATCTTATTTAGTGTTAAAGTTTGGATTTTGATTGTACTTTTGTGTTTAGGATCATCATATTAGTTTAGTTTTTGGTTTGGAAGGCTAGATTCATCTTGGTTGTGGTGTTTTTGATTGGAAAAGTTTTGTTTTAGACTTGTTCTTAGTCTGCGATTTGAGTCTTGGATTGTGTTTCTTGATTGATTTGATCATTTTGGGTGCATTTTGATAAGAATTTATTGTGTTTTGATCATTTACTAGATGCGGTTTGATAGTTTTGTATGCGATTTGAATCAAAAGTCTTGCGATTTGTCAATTTTGAGCGCATTTTGAGGTGAAAAGACAAAAGGACAAGTAGTGGGTGTACTCTTGATAGTGACTTGTCCTACGTGTTTTGACATGTTGCGATTTGGATAAGACTGCGATTTGTTATTTGCGTTTGGCAGGTTTTGCGTTTTGTCGCCTGCGATTTGTCAACTTGCGTTTTGTTCCTGCGGTTTGTCATTTCTGCGTTTTGTTCTGTGACTTGTCATAGATGCGACTTGTTCCTGCGATTTGTCAAATCTGGTTTTGTTGCTTGCGACTTGGTTCCTTGCATTTTGACCTAGTGAGTTTTGTCAAGACCTGCGTTTTGTCACTGAGATTTGACATTTTAGTTAAGTTCTCTGTTTCCTCTTGATTTAGTAAAATCCTACCGAAGATTCTATTTCTCGGTTTAATCAAAGAGTAGTAAAATCCGTGTACTTAGGAATCATGTCTACAATCATGTCTTCCGTTCTTGATGACGTTCAAGCTGCGGTCCGATACTCGTCCTCCTATCTTGGAAAGAGCTGATTATGACTCTTGGGCACTTGAGAATCGGCATCTTGGAGCCGATGGAACTGTCACTAGGTTTGGATAGACCAAGACGATGATGATCTTAATGAGAAGGAGAAGAAGAGATATGATCTTGACATTAGAGCTTCAAACATCGTACTTCAAGGTCTACCAAAGGACATTTACAAGGCGATCAATCACAATCTGAGGCCAAGGCGATGCAGGATAATGTCAAGATGCTTCTCTCAGTTCGAATCGACTAAGGAAGATAGAGAGTCACGACTATATGATGACTTTGAGAATTTCAAGATGAACCTGTGGGAAAGTATCATAGAGTATCATGTAAGGTTTCACAAACTTGTGAATGATATGAGGAACATCAACATGAAAATGCCAAATATCCAACTCAATTCCAAGATTGTAAACAACATGAACCACGAATGGCATAGATTTTTCTCACATTGTGAAGTTGAACAAAGGACTGAGGAACACTAACTATGAACAACTTTATGCCTACTTACTTCAACATGAGAAGCATGCTACATTTGAGCGTTTGATCCTCGAGAAATTCCACTCTAATATCTGCTGCAAACTCTTCAAATGACTCATTGCATTTCTTTCAAATGTGAGGATAAGTACTCAAGCATCACAAGTCATATCATCCTCTCGTAATCGTAAAGCAGTTACCATACCGTAGTCGATTTACCCCATCCGACATGTTGATTGAAAACCTTGCAAACCAACTAGCTCTACTGGTTCAACAAAACAGAAACTCACTTACCCAAACCAACAACCAACTTAGAATCTCATCTAATCTACAGAATCAAGCCACTATGGAGATGGAAGGGTTGTGGTTCAGAATGTGCAAGGAAGGCAGAATATGAATCCACGATATAATGCACAGGGGAACATTGGAGCTGGAGCTGGTTATGTGGGTGTTTAGAACCGAGGAAGGATCATGGTTCAGGGTCAAAGGAAGCCTATTAAGTGTTATAATTGTGGTAGAGAAGAACATATTTCTAGGAACTGCACTCAATCGAAAAGTCCACAGAATGCTGAGTACTTCAGAGATAAGATGCTGTTGATGTAAGCTGATAAGGATTTAAAGCATACATTTTTAGGGGGTCATTTAAGCCCTAAATCAACACATTTTATATCCGTTACTGCTTAAAATTGTTCCTTTTCACTTTTTAGGTCTTTTGGAAGCAAAATGCTGGAATGAAGCATATTTGGACAAAAAGGAGCAAAAACATGAAGAAAATGGAAAGTCAAGATCGAAGACACTCCAAGGCTGTTCATTACACCTGACGGCGTCCCAACCAAAGGGCGACGCCGTCCTCTATTGAAGACTTGATCAAAAAGTGCACGTGACGGCTCAACGGAATTTCTGGTCCTAAAGATTGACGGCATCACGCCTTATTTATGGAAGGCATCACTCACAAAAACTACACCAGACGCCCAAGATCCAAGATTCAGACGATGTCCTGCATGAAGACTGACGGCATCGCAACTCTCAAGTGACGCCGTCCCAATGATGACTTGGCCCAAACGAAACCCTAATGACAGCGACCTGACGGCGTCACTAGCAAAAGGTGACGACGTCGCAATTGTAAATCTATATATAGAATTTGATTTTTCTGTATTTTAAGAGGTAGAATTGTGGAGAGCAAACCCTAACTCAGTTGTAGTCCAACTTGGACAGTGTTCTAGGGTCCCATACCCTAGTTTACACATCAAGGTAAGTTTGTTTATCCAATTTATCATTATGTCTACCCCATGTTCAATTGATTATGTGTATGCTTGCTTGTTCAACATGTCTAGCTAAATTACTTGTGTGTTTGCTTATATCTATGAAACCTAGTTATTGATTGTTGTTAGGTTCTCTCTTGTCTTAATTGGTAGAAGCTAGAGTAACAAAAACTGGCTTCTTCTTTCATTGTTGCGAGCTTGAACGTCCCAAATAGCAAAAAGCCATAGGAGTGCACCTAGGCCATCGTTGTGTTTATACAAGTTGGTTGTACTTTATGATAATAGTGTATTCTGGGAGATGCTATTGTACTTGCCAATCCGTGTATTCTATAGGAGAGTTACAATTCATAGAGCTAGGGAATTAGGTAACCCCTATGACTAAAAGGAATACAACACATCAATTAAGATAAAAGAAGTGACAATTCAACCGACCAATAAAAGATAACTAGGGAGTATAGCATCTAAGTGAACACATATTTAATCATCATCGAGCACTCCTCAATTAAACATAAACTATCCGTAGTTAATTAGTTAAATTAGATAAATAGTAGAAGTAGTGAAATCGGTGAAGTACCACCCCAATCATATACCCCAGTTTTACCCTTGCTTTCTAAAAAAAACATAAAAAAGACTAAAAAGAATCATCCTCAACCCCACCTTCTCGTCATAAATCTCTTTCTAGCATTCCTATTCCCCTAGAGAACAAAATCAATCCCCGAGGCTTACCCCATACTACAATAAAACGATTAGGTTAATCGCACAGAGGTTGAAAAGCTTGCTCAGAGAAAAGAGGTTTTCTGACCCCGAACCCACGCATCAACTTTTTGGCGCGCGGGAATAGAATAGCTAGTTAGACTTCTATCTCATTTAGGTCCACTTGCTTGATTCCTATCAAGTGAGTTTTTCTATTTTTCATTAGCTTCCTTGTAGTCTATCCCCTTTCTTCGTGTTTTTTTCGTAAATCTCATCACTTTCCATGATTTTCATCTTTTACCGAAGAAACTTTGCACTACCCGCTCCAAACCCCGCAATGGAAAATGTAATTCCACAAAATATTTCACCCGTTCACCACTTTGGAAATCACCTTGGGCATAATGAAATAAATTGGCAACATAATAGTCCTTTCTATGATTCGGATTCCGATGAGGAATTTGATGACGGGAGGCAATTTACAAGAGAATTCATCAAGCGGAGCTAGGATTGAGATGGAAGAAGATCCTCTCAAAGTTTTGACCCTAGGTGTAGAATCGAGAAAGATAGTCTTTTAACATGCAATTCCTTGAAAATAGGATTAGAAGGTTTTGATGCTTACTTGAATTGTTTTACCTTTAAACTTAATCTCAAGGAATTTATACAATAAAATCAAGGTAAAGCAGTTAGCTTATCAAAGGAACAATGTTGTTGATCGGCCACTTACTTGCACGTGTTTGTTGGAAGTTTTGCTTATTTGGTAGAATTCATGGTTTTAGAAGACTTAGGAGAATTCATTGATGGAAGCATCACTCAATTGATATTTGGAAAACCCTTTAAGAAAATGACTAAGTTGAATGAACGGATGATTGATGGTTTAATTACATTCTCTAGTGAAGTTGAGGATTTTGTCTATCAAATGCCTCGTACACACCCTAGATTTAAACACAAAGCTATCGAAGCATGTAATCGAATGACACCTATTCCGTTACTTAGTGAAAGAGACAAACAAATGGGACTTATACATACTTATGAAAACAATGAGAGGTATTATAAAAAATGTCTAGAGTTAGGAGATGATTATAAGAAAGATGAGAGAACATTAGAGTGGCTTAGATATGGACACACAAGCGTGCATGAGATGACATGGGAGCACGACTTCAAGTCTAGCTACAAGACTCATAAATAAAGAAAAGCGTGCCAGTGGGAGGCAAACCATGCTTAATTGTTTACTTGTTTTGTTTTTTAATTTGTGTGTTTATATATCTTTTTCATTGTTGTTTATTCTCATGTTAGACTTTGTGAAAATGCTTTATTTTATCTTTAACCTCGCCTTAATTACATATAAAGGTATTTTACAAAAAGATAAGTGTAGGGAAGATCATAAATGTTTTTAAAAACATGAACATGAGAATTACAATCATTGAAATTGATATATATGTGTTTGTTAGAGTCAAATGCTTGTATCGAGTCATAATGGATGTTTTTGAAAATTTTTCTAGGTTTTAATGAGGTCACTTTTCCGTAAATTTTCGGAAAAAAGCAAAGAGACTGTGTTTGTCAGACAACTGACGGCGTCAGATTAACACTGACGACGTCGAGCAATGTGGAAACAAAATATCGGTTTTGTTTTACGTGTAATTTATAATTTTGCAAGTTCCCAATTCTTAATTTTTCCGAAAAACGCAAACATCCATTCCACAAGCATTATATCTTACTTGCTTTCTAGTGTAGTTGTATGTCATATATAGTTTACCACCGATTTTACGCAAAGGTTTCGTTTGTTTTCTTATAAGTGTGCATGTTATATTGGACAAGAAGAAGAAACACATTGGATGAAACTTATTTTTATGCATTCTTCTTGGAAGAGGATTTAACCGCAACTTCACACATATCCTACCGAGCTAATCGGGAGTATTAGTTTCTTTTCCTTGCTTACCTTCCTTTATCATAACTTTGATACTTTCGGGAACATTGGGACAATGTTCAGTTTAAATGTAGGGAGGAGAATAAACGGAACTTAGAAACTATTCACTCACTTGATTATTTGTCTTCTTCTTGGTAATTTGTGTAATAAACCATAAGAAATATTTGTTAGGGCAATTTTAGCACCAAATTTAATTTTTTATGACAATTCTGAGCTAAACTTTAGTCTTAATAAAGCGTCTCATGGATAGGAATTATCGACTAGCACAAAACCGTTTACCACTCAAATTCTACCCTAAAAATGTGAAGTTAGCCCTAGATCTTTAGGAATAAAAGCATTCACCTTTAATGCTTAGTGAGTGTACCGGAGTATAATAGATTCTAAAACTTGTTTTGTCATGCATTCAAGATCGCTAGTGAGACTACACTTGTGTAGTTAGGAGTAACTAAATGATAAGAGGCATTAGGATAACCCTTGTTTCAAACCTGTATTATAATTACATCTTCCACATCGGTTGAGTAACTAACCCACACCCTTGCGATGTACTCATCTTTAGTACACGATACCCCTAGTTAACCCCTCATATCCTCTCCTTTTCGTGGTTCTCGTGATGTTTCAATTTTCTGAAATATCAATGAAGAGCCTTGTTTACAATCCACCCACAAATGTTACACCCAAATCGCCTTAGCCTACCTTGTATGCACTCATATTTAGTGCATTATGTAGAAAACTAGAAGGGGGGTTGAATAGTTTACCAATTAAAAACTTTGTTTTGAAACTTATTGAAAGATCAATTGATATTGATCTTAGATATGTTAATGAAATATGCAAGCAATATGCAAAGAGTAAATAAGGAAAGAAATGATCAAACCACAACAAGTTGTTTATAGTGGTTCGGTCTACAAAGACTCTTTTTCCTTGCCCTACTCCACTCCCGAGTCTCACACTCGAGAGTTTAACTTCACTAGTCAACAAGCTCCTTTCACCGTGGAGAAAACCTTTACACTTCGCTTACACTATTTCCGACACTAAGCTAGATGTCGAGTTCTTTCCAAGGGTACAACCAATCCCACACACAATGTATTTTGAGGACTAAAATACTAACCACTCATACTCACAAGATTATGATGGTTTAATACAACAATTAAGTATGAATCAACACAAGATCATACAACACTAAACAAACAAGACTTCCAACTTCTAGTTTGAAGCTTGAATGTGACTTGATCTTCTTTGCTATAAAAGAAATCACTAATATGATATGAACACGAGTTAGAAAGATTAGAGAGAAGATATGTGTTAGGATACGTAAGATTAAAGCATCAAGATTAACAAAGTCTTGCAAAAGATAAAGTCTTGCAAGAAGTCAAAGTCTTGCATGAAGTCAAAGTCTTGCTTATTATCAAAGTCTTGCAAAGATTATAAGTCGGTTGCATTAGATTAAAGATAGAAAGTTATGTTTATCTAGAACTTTCTATGTATTGTTTACTTGACATACAAGGATAAGAATTGTAAATCGTTTAGGGTTATCCTTGAGCCTATAAAATGATCCCTAGATTGATATTAGGCGTGACGTGATTTTATTAGATTTTTAGAAGTTCGATATTATTAGAGTTGTTAAAGAGTGCATAATAAGCGAATTAGAGTTATTAATAAAATCGTTTAAAGTTAAAGTTATTCTTCTTAGCTTTGTTAAGTAAATTCCATACTTAATAGAGTTTGCTCGGTGTTTCATTGTTAATAACTTAGGATTTATCCGAGGTTATTAAACCTTAACAAGCTATTTAAGTTAGTTTGGTTGAGTACATCGATCCAACAAGTGGTATCGAGCTTGTGTGGAAACTCGACTAAGAAGAAACCCTAAAACCTAAAGATGTCGATTGATTCTGCTCCACCACCTTCCATCACCTCAATGAGGATTCACTGTTATCAAGAAGGCGAATATGACCTATGGTGTATGAAGATGAGGCGTACATTGCCATTACGAGACCATGCTCTATGGAATGTAATTGTCAATGGTAATGAAGAAGTTCGAAACTATTGATGTTCTGGACAACACAAAGCACCTAAGGAAGTCTTACCGGCGTGACAACATAAAGGAATCAAGAGAAGGCACTCAACATTCTCTTGTCTCGCCATTCCGGATGGTCATCTTCTCAAGTTCCATGATGCTAAAGATGCTAAGCGACTCGGGGCTGCTCTCAAGACAAGATTTGGAGGAATGAAGCTTCTAAGAAGATGCATAGAAATTTGTTGAAACAGCAGTTTGAAACTTTCTTTGTAGGTGAAAGAGAGTCTTGATGTCGCATGTTGGAATTATACAAAGCACAAGTTCCAGTTGAAGATGCTAATCTCAAGTTCCTATGAGTCTCGCCATCATCATGGCATGTGATAGCTACAATGATCGGGAGGACAACCGGTTTGGATGTTATGGACTTTGATGATCTCTACAATCATCTAAAGGTGTATGAGCATGAGATGAATGGTCAAACAAGTTCCAAATCTCACAGTGTTGCTTTTCTATCATGCGAAAGAAGGCGTTACTTCCACCAAAAGTACCGCTTCTCCTACTCAAAATCTTGTAACTCAAATCTTGCTGCTTACACTCCCCACCTATGTTCAACAAGCCCCACCAACTACTACCATGCACTCGGATGAGGTTGTGTGCTCTTTCTTTGCACAAAGAAGCTTTACACGTAGTTTATGAAGAAGATCTCTCCCAGTTGACGAGGATGCTTTAGAAGAAATTGATATCGGTGGCAAGTTGCTTTGATCAACGCAAGGATCAAGAAGTACATGAAGAAAACAGGAAGAGCATTGACTTCAAACCAAAGCAGGGAATCACTTTTGACAAATCCAAAATTGAATGCTTCAATTGTCAAAAGCTGGACACTTTGCAGGAGTGCGGGTTTGCTAAGTATCAAGCAAACAGGATGGTGAGAAACCAAAGTGGAGCTAAAAGAAATCTATTCTTTGAAACAAAGGCTTTGGTCGCTCAAGAGAATTTATCGAAGTTGGTGGAGTGAAGAGTTTGATGATGAACCGGTGACCTCTTGTATGGTAGCGATGGAAGAAGCAGTTGAAGATTGAGAGAAGAATTGACCGACCTTTGTCTTTGATGAGGAAGGCGATCATGCCGCTTTGGAATCGGAGATGGGTATGGAGGATTTGATTGGAGCTTGGAGTGTGAAGATGATCTGTTACGCTTGCAATGGTGGCTACTTCATCTAGTTTAACCCCTATCTACGAGGTATGCTCGAATTGTCATGATTTTTATCAAAATTTACTTGGTAGTTATGTGATTGAAAGAGATAATTGTGTTAGGGCTAGGTCCGAGGTGGTGGTTATCAAATTACTTTAGAGTCTATGGAAGCTAAAATTATAACACATGAAAATAATGAAATGGCTCAATGAAAAGTATGAACAACAGATTACCAGTTAAAACTAAGTGAATGGAAACTAAATTGTAAAATTGTCGAAATTGAGAAATTAACTAAGGAAAGAGATGATTTGTTAGCAAAGTTTGATGCCCTGGAAAGAATCGTGCATCACATGTTACTTATGTTCAAAAGCAGAGAAGAGCATATATTAGAACCGGCTTAGGTTTTGGTATGGACTTTGATAACATAGAAGAGAATCAATCGGTGATGACCTAGAGGATATAACCACTAGTGATGATGAACTCATTAATTATGTAGACACATCTAGTAATGAGGATTCAATTTGTGAACCACCTCGGGAATATAAGAAAGACAAGGGTTATCATGTCGTCCCACATCCTATAGGTAGTCATCAACCCATAAGACCCGATGTTTCACGTTTTGGTGTAGATAGTCTAGAGTTTAGGAAAAAGCTTATTGGTCAATCTAGGTGCGAAACCCCAAAAGAAACCGTTGAAAACAATGTTCAAAGTCAGCGGTACCTTCAACTCAAAGTCTTGCTCCACAAGCGATACCTTCAGAAAACCTTTTCAAACAAGATCTTGCTAAACCTTTTGGGATAACTTTGGTCAAAACAGGTTCAATCATTCACTTAGAAGGCAAAATAGTTTTGGTCATAGACATAGAAGAAGTCACTTTGGGAGTATGGGTCAAAAGCGTGTTTTGTGTGTTTTAGTCCTAATCATTTAATCAAGGATTGTGAACACCACTCGAGAATACCTTAGAAAATTTCCAAAGAACACGTCGCCAACCGAAATCTAGAGAACAAACACGTCGGAATAATTCAAATAGGGTTAATCACGCAATTTCTCACTGCACCATAGGTACCCTCACCGTAGAAGACCTTTTTCTAAATCACCAAGACCTTCACAAGCGGACCTTCTCAAAGTAATACTCGATTCAAACAAGGTATCGCTAACACCGCATGGAGCAGGAACCCTAGGAGATCTCATTATTATCAACCTAGAAGGTATTATAATTCACATAGGAATCTAGATCACAGGAACCAAGTGTTAAAACCGAATGAGTTAAGAGAGAAAGTCTGCGGAGGGACAAACAGTACTTTCAACAAAAAGTGAATCAAATGTTTTATAATACAAGAAAAGGAGAATGAATTTGCAAAGAGAGTTACATTGAAAATCCACGAAAGTTTTGAAAATCCACATGCTAAAAATCAAAAGATAATTATGGATCATGTTTTAAAAATAGTGGGAATTACATACTCAAAGAATTTGAGTTTGTAACTCCACAAGGGAACACAAGTCAAGAATGGCTTGGGTTCCTAAAAGAAACTAACTCTCTAAATCTTTGTGCGTGGCAACCCGCAGGAGGAGCTTAAAGATCATCTTATTGTGGATAGTGGTTGCTCTGGAAGCATGACAAGAGACAAGGAGATTCTGTCAGATTTTCGATCTATTAGTGGAGGACGCGTTGCATTGGGAATGATCCCAATGGAGGAAGAATTACTAGAAAAGGAACCATCAAAGTAGGACGTATAGATTTTGAGAATGTTAGATATGTGAAGGAGCTCAAGTTCAACTTATTGTCAGTTTCTCAAATCTATGATAAAAAGCATCTTGTGTTATTCAACGACACGAATGTCTCATCCTTTCCCCGAGTTTAAGCTCGTTGATGATGGCTTGGTAGTTCTTAGAGTACCAAGAACCAATGATGTATAGTCTAGATATGAAAAGTCTTCATTCTTATGGAGAGCCACATGTTTGGTGGCAAAAGCAACATCCAAGAAGCACATCAATGGCATAGAAGATTGGGTCATGTGAATTTCAAGAATATCAACAAACCGGTCAAAGGAAATTTAGTTAGAGGTTTACCTTCAAAGACTTACAAGAATGATCACTCATGTTTGGCATGTAAGAAGGTAAACAACATAAAGCTTCCGCAAGAAGCTTGAGGAAAGGACTCTTAGAGAACCATTGAGTTACATATGGATCTATTTGGTCATGTATCTCATTACAAGTTTGAACAAGAAGAAATCTTGCTTAGTTGTCACGGATGACCGCAGAGATTCGATTGGGTATTTTCTTAGGATTTAAAGATGATACTTTTGATGCTATTCGGACTCTCATAATATCACTTGAAAACCAATTGAGACTCAAGGTTAGAGGTATTAGATGTAACAATGGAACCGAATTCAAGAACAAGCTTATGGATGAATTTTGTGCAAACAAAGGAATCAAGAGGGAGTTCAAGATTGCCGAACACCACAGTGAGAATGGTGTTGCGAGAGAGAAAGAATAGGACTTTGATTAGGCGGCCGAACCATGCTAGCGATTCACAACTACCTATTCAATTAAAATTTGAAGTCATGAAATCTTGCTTGCTATGTACTTAACAGAGTATCGATTACTAAGCCTCGATTAAGATACCTTATGAGTTCTTGATGGGCAACAAACCCAACATTCGATTTATGAAGCCTTTTGGATGCCCTCTCACTATTTTGAATACAATTGATAACTGGGTAAGTTTGATGGCAAGTCGGAAGAAGGTTATTTATTAGGTCTTGCACTCAACAAAGAAAGGCTTTAGAGTGTACAAGAGTCACTAAGAAGGTTCAAGATTGTCTTCATCTTGAGTTTTAGAAGATCAAGACAATCGGAAGGGTAAAGGTCCCGATTGGATGTTTGATCTTGAAGTTTTAACTCCTTCTATGAAATATGTACCGTTAGAGAAGAAAATCAACCTATACACAATGAAGAAGATTTACGTGATGTTGTTCATGGAGTTCATATTAGTCCCGATGTCGTTCGATGAAGAACCAATCTGTGGAACCAAAGAAAATCTTGATAAGCCAAAATCCTCATTGTCTCACGAGGATCAATCTATTCAATAAGAACTTAATCGGATGCTTCTTCAAGATGTTTTTCACATTCTTATCTTGATGAACAAAGAAGAGCTTATGAAGAAGCAAAGAAAAGACCAATCTGCGAGAATACTCTTACGATACTTTGGGAAGTACTTTGCACCGATTTCTAGCACTTTGAATGATTTGGATGATCCTACTATTCCCGGATTAGAAGATCGATGATGAGTTAGAAGTTGAAGGTATTTTCTCGATTCCAATGAAGATGTCGATTTCACAAATTTGGATGATACCTATGGAGTTCCACGGTCTCCAAACTTAAGAACTCATAAGAATCATCCTCTCGATCAAATCATTGGACCTTCTACTTACGGGTGATGACAAGACACAAAGCTAAGAGTTTTACTAAACCTCATAATGCTTTACTTAGCTTTGTCTATAAACGATCAGTGAATCATAAGGACCATCAAACATGCTGCTTACTTGCTTTATCTCTCAAGAAGAACCCAAGAATATTGCTCAATCATTGACTAAAGAAAGTTGGGTTGAAGCTATGCAAGAACTGCTACAATTCTGACTTCAAGAAGTTTGGGTATTATGTGATCTTCCGATGGAAAGAAGGTTATTGGTACAAGATGGGTGTTCGAGTCAAGAGAGATGAAAGAGGGAATGTTATTAAAACAAAGCAAGTTTAGTTGCTCAAGGCTCTGAGACAAGAAGAAGGAGTTGATTATGATGAAGTGTTTGCTCTCGAGCAAGGATAGAAGCAATTGAATCTTTCTTGCTTTGCTTCTTATATGGGATTTCGGGTCTATCAAATGGATGTCAAGAGTGCCTTTTATATGGCAAGATTACAGAGGAACTATATGTCAAACAACCTCCGGTTTGAGGAACCTAAACATCCAAACAAAGTTTACAAAGTTGTCAAAGCTCAGATGGCTTATCGATTGGGTCCGAACCGTCAAGTCAAACAGACTTGGAACAGCTCGGAACACAAATACAATTAAGTCTGGAGAATAGATTGAATTCCGGTCGTTTAGTCCCAAGGAGACTCAATGGTGTGTTAAACACCGATTCAGATGATGGGATGATCACTAGGATAGTGATCAGTAAAGGTTATGATTCAAATTACACTCTTGATTGATTTGGAAAGGAATTGGACACGAATTGGAAAGCACAACAATCGGATGAGAAAACGTAAACGTAAGTTTAAAAACTACGTATCGCACAAAATAAAAAGTGAAAATTAAGAAATAAAAGACCTAAAAATATAAAATGACATTTTAGAATCCTAAAAATAAAAGAAAATTATTAGAAAAGAAAAATTATTTTTAACTCTATTTAATTAATTACTATTAATTAAAAACTATTTTAACTATTTAATAAATACTCTAAAATGAAAGAAAATACAAAATAAGGCTAGAAAAATAAACTTATGATTCTGAAAATCTAAAATACTATAAAACTAATTTTAAAACTAAAATATATTTTTCACACTTTTATCTAATTATTATTAATTAATAACTATTTAAAATACACTTAAATACTAGAAAATAGAAAATAAACTTGGAAAAATAAAATTTTAACTTTGAAAATCTAAAATAAGATAAAACTAATTTTAAAACAAAAAGATATTTTTAGACTTTTTAATTATTTATTACTAATTAATTATTATTTATTAACTATTTATAATTATAATAATTACTAAAAAGAAAGAAAAATCTGAAACTTTTCTAAAATTACTTTATGATAACAGAAACCTAAGAAAACTATAAAAACAAGATTTGCTTATTAATAAGTTGAAAAGAAAAATCAAAAAGCTAAAAATCTTAAATAAACGCTATCACTATTTTATATTGATGTTTTGTGATTTTTCTTTTGGAAACTACTTAAATACTAATAATAAGAAACTTTAACAAAGACAAAAATTTATAAAACACAAATAAGCGTTTTGATTACTAAAAAGCCCAACAATGGCTATAAAAGCTTATTTAATGGAAATAAGCTCAACAAGCTTAAAAGATGAAGCAAAAGCTCAAAGTGGATTCAAATATGCTTAATGAACAGATCGAGGCTAAATAATGCAAGGAAGCACAATCGATAAGCTTATAAATAAGCAATAAGCACTTGAGTCATTAAGAAGAAAAACAGAAAATGGGACAAGATCTAGGCTTATAAGCACCCTAGCAAATGAGTTCCAAAGTACAAAACAAGACTTGATACTTCAAGAGGACCATGTTGGCTTTCCAAAGAACCAGAGAACTCAAGGATTGGACAAGTAATAAGCTCGGTGTGAGCTTATGAAAGTGGGCTTAAGTTCTGCACAGGCACATGTGAGAGCAAGTACTCTACAAAAGCAGTGAAATAAGCATTTTAACAGATGAGAAACAAAGAACTATTATTTTTGTATTTTTCTACACCAACTAGACTACAATACCTCCAAATATTATAATCTGAAACCTGCTAATGAACCCACAGTAAAATTCCAAACTTTAATCAAAAACGACCTTTTTGAAATTTTGACTTTTTGAGAAAAACCAAAAGTTGACCAAATTGAGATTTGATTTGATTTTAAACACTGATGATGTTATGTTAAGGTGTTTTAAGACTGAATATAGCAAGATTAACACTTTTTGAACACAAAATGATGATTTGATATTCTAAAATCCCAACAAAGGTCGCTCAATTAAGGATCAAATGAAATTTTGACTTTTACAAATGAGAACTTGATTTCTTGACTAATATGAGTAGTTTAGACTTAGTTAGATGGTTTCCAACCAAACCAAAGACCAAAACACATTAAAACACAATAAACCAAACACCTCTTATACTAAGCTGTTATGAAGATTTTAAGAGTAAAACATAATTTTAAACCATAAACTTGATTTTAGATCTTGTATAATCACTTACTAATACTAATGAAGCCTAAATCAACAATCAAAACACCATAAAACTAAGGCTTGCTCAAATTGCACTTTCAAGCTGTCAAATTGAGATTTTTTGCAAAATACAAGTTTAAGCTAACAAACTACTGATTTTAATGATCAAACTTACTAAGTTATAACTAGTGAACAAATAGAAATAGGAATTAGAGCTAATGAACAAGCAACACAGTCAAATACTAAAATGATCAAAAGAGCTTACAAAAGCTTCCAATGCTTAAAACTGAGAACCAAGATCAACTAACACCCCTATAAGCTTACCAATAAGCTACTAACCCAAGGCCATCCATTATATACCCTGCTCCAGCTGTGAACACTTCCATAGAACCTTTTTTATTTTTCAAGTATTTATTTGGATTTTTGGTGATTTTTGACTTTTGAGTCTAAACTGATTTTTATTATTTCTAATAGCTTTTATAAGCTATATGGGAGCTTACATGTACTAAATTAGTCCATTCCAACTACTGAAAACAACCTTTGATTCATATGATATTTTGCATAAATATGAGAAATTTCATAAACTGAAATACATTTTAAAACTTGGAATTACTTATAAAAATAGGTTCAAATACACTTGATAGACTTAAATAAGGTACTTGGAAATAAGAACATACATTGAAAAGCTGAATTTAAAGAAAACGACTTAAGAAAAATAAAATTACACTTGATACATTGATTCATTGCCTCTCACTTCACTTTATAGACTTTTAAGCAATCCCCATGACTTGAATCTTTCCCACCAAACTTGAACCATTGGATCACTTAGAATAATCCTATCCGTCCACTTAGCTTTTGGCGCCAAAATTTCTTCAAGGTATAAGCTTTAATTGGAGTTTGGTTATGTTAATTAAAGAATTTTGGAATGTAGGGAGTAGGAGGGACATGGAATGGGGAGGTTGAAAATGAAGTGAAAACCAGTCCGGTTTGGGTTTCGTTGGGAAGAGGAGAGTCTCAGAATCGTGGTTTAGCGCGTTTTTGGTGGGTTTGACTTTGGGTTTGACCGGGGATAATAACACAGGGGGGTCAAATGGGGTATGTGGCTGGGGTCAAAAGGATTGTGGACTGGGGGGTCAAGACCAAAGGGTCAAGAGCAGATGGGCTAAGGGCTTGTGTTTGGGTTGGATATTGGGCCTAGATAGTTATAAATGTCCGTTTGGTATAAGTAATAAACAAGGACCATTTTTGCAATTTTGCCAAACATGAGGGACTGAAAGTGCCATGTTTCCAAACTTCTCACAAGGACTAAATTTGCCAACTTTGATAATACAAGAACCCTTTTTGAATAAAATCCATTTTTTTAAGGCCCAAGGATTAATTTTGCAAATTTCCAAAGTTAAGGGACCTTTCTTGCCAATTGACCAAAGAATCATTCAAGGATCATTTTTAACAACTTAAAATACTTCAGGGACCTTGAATGATAAAATTCCACATTTTTGAATTTCCGAGGACTAGATTTGACAACTTTTAAAACTCGGGGACTAAAGCGCCAATTTTGCAAACTTGATACATTTTCATCGATTTTGATATTTTGAATTTAAAACACATAAAACAACGATTTGTGATAATTTGATCATTTGATGTGTTTTGAGCGCTTTCGGATGAATTTGCAGTTTAGATTATGTAAAATGATGAGTATTTGGAAACTCATCAATCCCCACATCGAGATATTGCTAGTCCTAGCAATGATTTGAGAAAACCTTGATGGATTTGAAAACTCTTTACCAAAAGCCATCACTACGGAGTAGCCAATTGTTTTGATTCAAGTAAGAATCTTGGTACAACGATAACCGGATGATTTATTGGCAAATCATAAACCATATAACGGTTTGATGTGTCTTTACCGAAGCCGTACCTACGGACTAGCCAACTCTTAGATAAATTATCGTGATTATCTTTGGTGAGCCGATTACCAATTATGGATTTTCCATCGCCTTTACCACAAGCCATAACCTTGCGGGCTAGCCACTCATTATCTTTGAGGATGATGGGAGTGAAGAACCATACAATTTTGGGCAAATTGCAAGCCATATAAGCGGATTTGAGAAATCTTTACCAAGAGCCGTTTGCTCTGGATTAGCTAATCCTTTTGTCTTCTGAGACATAAGGCGGATCGATAACAAATGAGAAAGTGTAAAACACTTACTCCAAAAAATTTTGGCCAAAAGCGGGAATTGGGTAGATAATATATGAAATTCGTGAAATTCCCCACACTTAGAAATGAATATTGCCCTCAATATTCAAAGTACTGCATGTTATGCCGAAACTAAAACGTAAAGGGAAATACTACTACCATTTATTAAGAAAGGATTTTTTTTTTTTTTTTTTTTTTTTTTAGAAAGATTGAGAATATACAACGATGTGGGAAAACTCCCCACACTTGGGTGGTAGAAAGGGATAAGAAGGCAATTATGGGTGAAAACCCATATGATGCGTGCTAATGTTTTTGATTACCGAGTCACTAGCTTGACTCGATCCCCGCATTCATTTGTTCATGGGGAAAGTTTGAAGATCCGGACAACCATGGATGGAATGTCCTCTCCAAAATAATGCTTAACTCGATGACCATTCACTTTGAAATTAGGACCATCGGGTTGAGATAACTCAACGGTACCATAAGGATAAACCTTTGCGATAGTGAATGGACCAGACCAGCCGGGACTTAAGCTTTCGAGAAAATCTTCAACTGGAATTGAAAGAAGGACTCGATCACCAACGTTGAAAACGCGGTTCTTGATCTTGGAGTCATGAATCTTCTTTGTCTTTGCTTGTAGATCAAAGAGTTCTCATAAGCTTGATCACGAAGTTCATTTAGTTCATTCATTTGAACTTTTCTATGATCACCTACGTCTCAGAATCGAAGTTTGCATGCTTTAAGGCCCAGTATGCCTTGTGCTCTAACTCGATCGGAAGATGACATGCCTTCCGTACACTAGCTTGTATGGAGTACACTCGATTGGTGTTTTGTAAGTCGCATACGGAAGGCCAGTGCGTCATCCGGTTTATCCGACCGGGATGCACGATTCTCGCCACTCGTCCTTTCAAGGATTCTTTTAATACCACGGTTTGAAACTTCCACCGCCCACTTGTTTGGGGTGATATGCGATAGAGAGGCGGTGGGTAACACCATATTTTGCATGACTCTTTCAAATTGGTCATTACAAAAATGTGTACCACGATCATCGATTATCGCTCTCGGGTTCCAAACACCGCAAATGAGATTTGAAACTTCACAACTACTCGGGCATCATTGGTGGGTAAGGCTTTTGCTTCAACCCATTTTGACGGATAGTCAATGACCACGAGTATGTACTTGTTACCACGAGAAGATGGAAGCGGCCCCATAAAATCAATACCCCATATGTCAAATATCTCACAAACTTGAATGGCATTTGTGGCATTTCATTCCTTTGAGATATATTACCATGACGCCGACAAGCGTCACGTGTTTTGACATAATCGTGGGCATCCTTATAGATTGTGGGCCAATAGAACCCGAATCAAACACCTTTTGGCGGTGTAGTTTGGACTATGATGGCCCCGGTGGGTCCAAGATGGCAAGCTTTGAGAATGTCAATAGCTTCGTCCATAAACACACCGTCGGATGACTTGATCCGCACAGATTTTGAACAAGAAAGGGTCGTCCCGAAATAGTGTTTAACATCTTTGAAGAATTTGTTCTTCTTTGGGTCGACATCCCTTTCACAATGAAGTTACCCGCATGGTAATTTGCAAAGTCGACAAACCATGGGGTGGTGGAATTTCCACGAAAAGAAACCGCATTGAGTGTCTCGAGAGGAAATGTTTCATTTATATCCTTTTCTCGAAAACATCTTGGTGAGGGTTTTCTAATGCAGACAGATGATCACCGCTAGATTCTCGGCTCCTTTTTATCACGTATGATGATATCAAATTCTTGGAGGAGGAGAATCCAAGCGAAGCAATCTCGGCTTTGCATCTTGTTTAGCAAAGAGATATTTAAGAGCCGAGTGATCCGTATACACTACGCATTTGGTCAAGATAAGATCGGCGAAACTTCTCAATGCATACACCACGCCTAATAGCTCTTTTTACGTGGTGGTGTAATGAGTTTGAGCCTCGATCATAGTTTTGCTTGCGTAGTGAATAAGTGAAAATGTTTGTTTCTTCGTTGCCCTAGGAATTGCGCCGATAGCAAAATCACTTGCATCGCACATGAGCTCAAAAGGCAAGTCGATCGGGAGCAGCGAGAATGGGTGCTTGAAGCTTTTTCTTCAATGTTTCAAAAGCTATGATGCACTCGGGTGAGAAGATAAAAGGAGCATCCTTTTCAAGAAGATGGGTCATAGGTCAGGCGATTTTGGAAAAATCTTGAATGAATCTACGATAGAAACCAGCATGACCCAAAAAACTCCTAATACCCTTGACGGTAGTAGGATGAGGCAGCTTAGCAATAACATCGACTTTTGCTCTATCTACCTCAATCCCGTTCTTTGAAATCTTATGGCCAAGGACAATGCCTTCTTTGACCATAAAGTGACTTTTCTCCCAGTTTAGACAAAGATTGGTGTCTTCACACCTTTGAAGCATTTTATCCAAATGGGAGAGACATGATTGAAAAGAATCCCCAATGACCGAGAAGTCATCCATAAACACTTCCATTGTTTCCCCGATCATGTCGTGGAATATGGCCATCATACATCGTTGGAGCGTGCGGGAGCATTACATAAGCCAAAAGGCATACGTTTGTAGGCAAAAGTTCCGTATGGGCAAGTGAATGTGGTCTTCTCTTGATCCCGTGGATCAATAGGGATCTGAAAGTAACCCGAGAAACCATCAAGGACGCAATAGTACTCATTCCCCGCTAATCTCTCAAGCATCGGTCCATGAAGGGTGAGGAAAATGGTCTTTCGGTGGCGTCATTCAACTTACGATAGTCGATGCAAACACGCCATCCGTAACCAATCGAGTTGGAATTAACTCGTTATCTTCATTGTGATAATGATAATGCCACCCTTTTCGGGACACAATGAATTAATGACCAAGGACCTGTCTAAGATCGGGTAAATCAATCCGACATCAAGAAGTTTGATAACCTCTTGTTTGATAACATCATGGATTTTTGGATTCACTCGCCTCGATGTTGAGCTAGCGGTTTGAAGTCATCCTCCATCAAGATTTTATGAGTACGTAACTCGGGTTTATACCTTTGATGTCGGAGAGTTTCCAAGCAATTGCTTGCTTGTGTGACTTCAAGATTGTAATGAGAGCGACTTTTCATCTTTACTCAAATCTCGAGCAATAATGACGGTAATTTATCATCACCCTCAAGGAATGCATACTCAAGATGAGGAGGTAAGTCCTTAAGCTCAACCTCGTGAAATTCTTGATTTTCTCAACCGAATTGACTTCCTCGTTATGAAGTTCGATGGGAGGAGAGGAAAAGAAGTATCCAGATTTGACACTTTCTCAAGAAGAATATCTCCTCAGATTAATCTCATTTTGATTAATCTCAACTGGATTGAATCACTAGGATGAGGGTTGATGATGGATCATCATTGAGCAACTTCTCAATAAGAAGTATGTCCCCTCAATATCAATTGGGCGTGATCAATTTCCCAAGGAATGAATCACTAGCCAAATATGCTTCAATCTCATCTAAGATGAAGTCGCCTCAAACGGAGTGATAGAAGGAGTAGAATTGGCTATGATAGGTCGAGAAGATGTGGTGGAATCCCACTCACGAATTATGAGAATAACCAAGAACCTCTTGAGAGTACTCGTCGAAGCAACATCGATGATATCTATTCGGTTAACCGATTCGGAATCATAGTCTGCGGAGTACCTCGAAGTTTGGTCAAGATTGAAGGTGTGACTTCATTACCAACACGCAATGTGATTTCTTGCTCAAATACATCTATGAGAGCACGGCCCGTTCTCGTGAATCCTCGACCAACAATGAGAGGAACCCGATGATCGACATCAAAATCAACAACCACGAAGTCACCGGAAATGGAACTTTCCTACTTTCACAAATACGTCCTCAAGCAATGCCAAGAGGACGGGATATGGAACGATCGCAAGCTCGAGAGTCATGCATGTAGGAGTGAGTTCGGGAAGAGAGTTTCTTCCACACCGAATATGGCATAAGATTAATGCTTGCTCCAAGATCGGCTAGGGCAAAGCATTCAACCATTCTGAGGAATACACAAGGTAAGAGAAATTTCCGGGATCTCCAAGCTTTTGAAGCTTTTTGGAATAAGCACGAAAGGGCTCGTTAAGAGGAGTCTTAGCCATTTCAAACGACTTTTCCTTATTGCTTAACATGTGCTTGAGAGTAGATGCGAACTTGGGCATCGGCATGATAGCATCCGCAAAGCTTATGTCAAAATGTAACTCTTGGAAAATTTGGAAAAATTTATCCATTTGATGACTAGCTTTCTCACGGAGCTTTTGCTCGTTCAAGCCGATGGGTAAGGAATAGAAGATTTGGATTGATTCTCAGCAGAGCTACAGGAGGTTCAAAACAACTCCTTGATTAGACGGGGGTTTCGGACCCTTTGGAGGATGGACTACCGAAGGTTGGACGTGTGCCATGCCGTGGGCTTGAATAATGCACCTTGTCCTTTGGATCCTTGGCTACTTGACTCATTGGCACGGTGGAGGTGGCATTGGAGTCGTGGGTCCATTATGTTTTGAGGTTCACTTTCCACTACCTTTGGAAGAGAAGAGGAAGAAGAGGTAGTAGAACAGCGAGGTCCGGTATGAAACACCACTTGGGTTGTGATCGCCTTGGCATCGCCCCTCGGGTTAGCGATCGTGTTGCTCGGTAAAGTACACGAGCCCGAGGGTCGATCATTTAAAGACTTCTTGGATCGACAATCGGTGACCAACAACCTGTTCATTTCATCTTGGGATTTCATAAACCGCTTGATAACTCATCGGATGATGGTCTGGAGGAGTAATGATGGGAGGAGCTGGAGGGACAATTTGAGGTCGTATGTTTTGATTATGACCAAAATTCCCTTGATTAGGATTCATATTCCCATGAAACCGATTCCCTCGATTGAAATTGTTTTGATTGGGGTTTCCTTGATGATGAAAACCCGATTGTGTCGAGGATAGAAATTACCTTGGTTTTGATAACCTTGGTTCATTCTTGGTTGGTTCGATTCGGTTTTGCATGTTGTGATTAGGATTGAAACCGGGTGGTGCACGATTAGTGTTAGCACGGTGGTGTGGTTCATTTTGAGGACGGTATTGATTACCTCCTTGTTGTGAACTACCGGCTAAAGCATTGGCCTCAAAAGGACTACCATCGGTGGCGGTACAATTGTAATAAGCATGAGGACCACCACAAGTGACACAAACTTCAACTTTCTTCACTTGACATGTGTTGGTGGTCGAGTGAAGGAAACTTTCTTCTCCGTTAGCTAGAACCAAAGCTCGAACAATGTCGTGAGTTTATCAATCTTAGCATCGGTGCTAGATGTACTCACGGGGATGAAGAAGAAGAAGGTCCGACATTAGGCGATATGTCTTAATTACGAAAGGACGGACACGAGATTTGTTCTCAATGATCGCAAGGCCTCTTTGGTGGTCTTGCTCAGAAATTACCTCCGGAGGCATTCAAAGAATCTTGATTGGCCCGATTGAGACCATTGTAGAAAGTATCCATTTGCATTAACTCGGTAAAACCGTGATGCGGACACTTGCGAAGCAACTCTTTGTAACGATCCCATGCCTCCCAAATGATTCATCAAATCTCGAGAAAATTTCATTATCTCATTCTTAAGACTTGTGGTTCGGGATGGAGGATAGAACTCGTTAACGAACTTGGTGACAAGGTCTTCCCATGTCTCTATAGAACGAGGGGTTGTTTCTCAAGCCAATTCCGGCTTGTCCTAGAGAAAATGGGAGCAGAAGAAGCTTGATAGCTTCGGATGGCACATTCTTGTACTTGATGGTAGATGCTATCTTGTTAAACCATCGAATGTGTGCATGAGGTCATCCGCTCAAAACCATAGAATTGGCTTTGGGTTACTAGATTGAGCAACCCGGTTTGAGCTCGAAAGTGTCGACCACGATGGTTGGAACAACAATGGCATCTCCGTAACCCTCGATGGGTGCTTGGAGAAGCTCATTCATAGGTTTGTCTTCGCCATTTCGGCGGAGGTGGTGGTGGTAGGCGTTCCTCGATCACGGTGAAGGAGCTGAACGTCCTCTACGCTCACGAGGAATGTTTCCAAGTTCGGAAAGTGGACTTGTAGAACTGGAAGAGCAAAAGCATGCACTATGTATAAAACCAATTTTCAAAACAAATGAGGCAAAACACAAGTGAACTTAACCAATAATCACAAATGAAATGGCTTTGAAAAAGGTACACCAAATCACAAGTGACACAAAGGCAAGTTTTAAATCGATGTTAGGGAACTTATTAATGATCGCACCCCAGTTAGGTAGTGCAACGCCTTGATTTGCGGTGGTTGATTTTATGTATTCAATTAAGTACCACCGAAAAGACGTAGGTTAGATTTGTCTTGATGGGTTTAAAAACTTTGGACAATATTTTTGTTATCGTCCTGCTTAACCAAATCGTATCTCTTCAAGAATCACCTTAAAAGAGAATACAAAATAGAAAACGTTCCGATTGTTTTGTTGTTTTATATTTTTGGTGTTTTAACACTTTAGGAAAAGTGTTAATGATTTTTGGTTTTCTTATAATTTTACAAAACTTTTACAAATGGTGGGTATGTGCAACAATGGATGCGAAAATGGCTAGACACACGCTAAAGCCTCCCGGCAGTGGCGCTAAAATTTGATTGGTCCGAACCGTCAAGTCAACAGACTTGGAGCAGCTCGAACACAAATACAATTAAGTCTGGAGAATAGATTGAATTCGGTCGTTTAGTCCCAAGGAGACTCAATGGTGTGTTAAACATCGATTCAGATGATGGGATGATCACTAAGGATAGTGATGCGTAAAGGTTATGATTCAAATTACACTCTTGATTGATTTGGAAAGGAATTGGACACGTAATTGGAAAGCACAACAATCGATGAGAAAACGTAAACGTAAGTTTAAAACTACGTATCGCACAAAATAAAAAGTGAAAATTAAGAAATAAAAGACCTAAAAATATAAAAATGACATTTTAGAATCCTAAAATAAAAGAAAATTATTAGAAAAGAAAAATTATTTTAACTCTATTTAATTAATTACTATTAATTAAAAACTATTTTAACTATTTAATAAATACTCTAAAATGAAAGAAAATAAAAATAAGGCTAGAAAAATAAACTTATGATTCTGAAAAATCTAAAATACTATAAAACTAATTTTAAAACTAAAATATATTTTCACACTTTTTATCTAATTATTATTAATTAATAACTATTTAAAATACACTTAAATACTAGAAAATAGAAAATAAACTTGGAAAAATAAAATTTTAACTTTGAAAAATCTAAAATAAGATAAAACTAATTTTAAAACAAAAAGATATTTTTAGACTTTTTAATTATTTATTACTAATTAATTATTATTTATTAACTATTTATAATTATAATAATTACTAAAAGAAAGAGAAAAATCAAACTTTTTCTAAAATTACTTTATGATAATGAAACCTAAGAAAACTATAAAACAAGATTTGCTTATTAATAAGTTGAAAAGAAAAATCAAAAAGCTAAAAATCTTAAATAAACGCTATCACTATTTTTATATTGATGTTTTTGTGATTTTCTTTTGGAAACTACTTAAATACTAATAATAAGAAACTTTAACAAAGACAAAAATTTATAAAACACAAATAAGCGGCTTTGATTACTAAAAGCCCAACGGTGGCTATAAAAGCTTATTTAATGGAAATAAGCTCTAACAAGCTTAAAAGATGAAGCAAAAGCTCAAAGTGGATTCAAATATGCTTAATGAACAGATCTGAGGCTAAATAATGCAAGGAAGCACACTGATAAGCTTATAAATAAGCAATAAGCACTTGAGCTGTTAAGAAGAAAAACAGAAAATGGGACAAGATCTAGGCTTATAGCGACCCTAGCAAATGAGTTCCAAAGTACAAAACAAGACTTGATACTTCAAGAGGACCATGTTGGCTTTCCAAAGAACCAGAGAACTCAAGGATTGGACAAGTAATAAGCTCGGTGTGAGCTTATGAAAGTGGGCTTAAGTTACGTGCAGGCACTTGTGTGTAATGTGTACTCTACAAAAGCAATGAAATAAGCATTTTAACGGTGAGAAACAAAGAACTATTATTTTGTATTTTTCTACACCAACTAGACTACAATACCTCCAAATATTATAATCAAACACGCTAATGAACCCACAAGTAAAATTCCAAACTTTAATCAAAACGACCTTTTGAAATTTTGACTTTTGAGAAAACCAAAAGTTGACCAAATTGAGATTTGATTTGATTTTAAACACGATGATGTTATGTTAAGGTGTTTTAAGACCTGAATATAGCAAGATTAACACTTTTTGAACACAAAATGATGATTTGATATTCTAAAATCCCAACAGTGGCTGCTCAATTAAGGATCAAATGAAATTTTGACTTTTTGCAAATGAGAACTTGATTTCTTGACTAATATGAGTAGTTTAGACTTAGTTAGACAGGTTTCCAACCAAACCAAAGACCAAAACACATTAAAACACAATAAACCAAACACCCTCTTATACTAACTGTTATGAAGATTTTAAGAGTAAAACATAATTTTAAACCATAAACTTGATTTTAGATCTTGTATAATCACTTACTAATACTAATGAAGCCTAAATCAACAATCAAAACACCATAAAACTAAGGCTTGCTCAAATTGCACTTTCAATCATCAAATTGAGATTTTTGCAAAATACAAGTTTAAGCTAACAAACTCACGATTTTAATGATCAAACTTACTAAGTTATAACTAGTGAACAAATAGAAATAGGAATTAGAGCTAATGAACAAGCAACAGGTCAAATACTAAAATGATCAAAAGAGCTTACAAAAGCTTCCAATGCTTAAAGCGAGAACCAAGATCAACTAACACCCCTATAAACACCAATAAGCTACTAACCCAAGGCCATCCATTATATACCCGCCCAATTGTGAACACTTCCATAGAACCTTTTTATTTTTCAAGTATTTATTTGGATTTTTGGTGATTTTTGACTTTTGAGTCTAAACTGATTTTATTATTTCTAATAGCTTTTATAAGCTATACGGGAGCTTACATGTACTAAATTAGTCCATTCCAACTACTGAAAACAACCTTTGATTCATATGATATTTTGCATAAATATGAGAAATTTCATAAACTGAAATACATTTTAAAACTTGGAATTACTTATAAAAATAGGTTCAAATACACTTGATAGACTTAAATAAGGTACTTGGAAATAAGAACATACATTGAAAAGCTGAATTTAAAGAAAACGACTTAAGAAAAATAAAATTACACTTGATACATTGATTCATTGCCTCTCACTTCACTTTATAGACTTTTAAGCAATCCCACATGACTTTTGAATCTTTCCCACCAAACTTGAACCATTGGATCACTTAGAATAATCCTATCCGTCCACTTAGCTTTTTGGCGCCAAAATTTCTTCAAGCAGGTATAAGCTTTAATTGGAG
Source organism: Chrysanthemum lavandulifolium (assembly GCA_022545495.1). Lineage (NCBI taxonomy): Eukaryota > Viridiplantae > Streptophyta > Magnoliopsida > Asterales > Asteraceae > Chrysanthemum > Chrysanthemum lavandulifolium. The sequence continues at coordinate 146,755,013 of CM040241.1, read as the reverse complement.
TTGGTTATGTTAATTAAAGAATTTTGGAATGTAGGGAGTAGGAGGGACATGGAATGGGGAGGGTTGAAAATGAAGTGAAAACCAGTCCGGTTTTGGGTTTCGTTGGGAAGAGGAGAGTCTGATGGCGTGGTTTAGGCGCGTTATTTGGTGGGTTTGACTTTGGGTTTGTGGGGATAATAACAGGGGGTCGAATGGGGTATGTGGTGGGGTCAAAAGGATTGTGGACTGGGGTCAAGACCAAAGGGTCAAGAGCAGATGGGCTAAGGGCTTGTGTTTGGGTTGGATATTGGGCCTAGATAGTTATAAATGTCCGTTTGGTATAAGTAATAAACAAGGACCATTTTTGCAATTTTGCCAAACATGAGGGACTGAAAGTGCCATGTTTCCAAACTTCTCACAAGGACTAAATTTGCCAACTTTGATAATACAAGAACCCTTTTTGAGTAAAATCCATTTTTTAAGGCCCAAGGATTAATTTTGCAAATTTCCAAAGTTAAGGGACCTTTCTTGCCAATTGACCAAAGAATCATTCAAGGATCATTTTTAACAACTTAAAATACTTCAGGGACCTTGAATGATAAAATTCCACATTTTGAATTTCCAGGACTAGATTTGACAACTTTTAAAACTCGGGGACTAAAGCGCCAATTTTGCAAACTTGATACATTTTCATCCGATTTTGATATTTTGAATTTAAAACACATAAAACAACGATTTGTGATAATTTGATCATTTTGATGTGTTTTGAGCGTTTCAGATGAATTTGCAGTTTAGATTATGTAAAAATGATGAGTATTTGAAACTCATCACTTACATCGTGCACCTAGAGCTTGGTATGAAAGGCTCTCTACCTTTTATTGCAACATGGTTATAGGAGAGGAGCTATTGATAAGACTTTGTTTATCAAGAGACAAGAAGGATATCATGTTAGTACAAGTTTATGTTGATGATATCATATTTGGAGCTACTAAGCAGGTCCATGGTCAAGGAGTTTGAGCGGTGATGCGAAATAATTTCAAATGAGTTCAATGGGTGAGTTAACTTTCTTTTGGGACTTCAAGTTAAGCGGTCAAAGGAAGGAATTTTCATAAGTCAAGACAAGTATGTATCGACATACTTAAGTTCAATTTGATGACATGAAGCACGTTACTACACCTATTAAATCTATCAATTCATTGGGCAAGGATGAAGATGGACATCCAGTTGAAGTCAAGTTAAACAGATCCATGATTGGCTGTCTTATGTATCTTACTGCATCAAGACCTGATATTATGTTTTCTGTTTGTCTCTGTGCAAGATATCAAGTCTCACCAAAGGTTTCTCATATGAATGCAGTAAAGATAATTTTTAGTTATTTGAAACAACAACCTAAGTTGGGGTTGTGGTATCCAAAGGATTCACCTTTTTACTTGGAAGCTTTTTGAGATAGTGATTATGCGGTGATAATTATGACGAAGATCAACCACAAGTGGATGCTGTTGGGAATTACGCAAAGTACGAATTATCTTGATGTTATCTTGAAGAATCATTGAAGTGCAATATAATTTTCTTTGAAGAAGCGAGTCTGTCAAGCAAAGAAACGTGTAGATGGTTTGGTGATATTATATTACTACCGATATAGTTAATCGGTATTAGTTTGTTAGGATATGCATGAGCTATTTTAGGTAGTGATATGCATTTATTTTATATTATTGTTTATTTAGGGTTCTTGTGTATAAAAGGAACTAAGGACTTTGGTATTAAATAACACTTGAGAAAAATATTCCAGAAAAACACCTTGAGAGAGAGTTATAGAGATCCATTAAAACCTTGTTGGTAACTTTGATTGTGTCTATTATTATTCCATTGTGCATTCAATCAATGTTACTCATGCCCTAGTTGAGTCCGGATCTTGGTTTCTACAATTGGTATCAGAGCGGGTGGCTCTTGATCTAGGGTTTATAAGGTTTTTGGGTAATTAGGGTTTATATCCTAATCGGTGTACGTTGATACTGATCTCGTGCCTATCAAATTTTTGGTGAGCGAATTATTCAATATCACGTGTTTTCTTGGTTTATCAAGTGGTAAGCGAATATTGTTTTTGAGGTCAAATATTGTTGCGCATGTAAGTAGTTGATTGGTCCCATTATATGTTATTGTTGCATAGTACTGGTCTACGCAATAAATTGGTTGTAACTTTGGTTGAAGGTAGTCAATCTTGAGTTCATGTTTAAGTGGATATATGTATTTTATTCCTGCTGATAGTTCAAATGTGGGGCTCATCTAATTGATTCGTTCATCTTGGTCATCACGTGGGATTCATATAATACTTATTTGTTTTGTGCACTGCTCGGACCCACGAGGGTTTTGATTGGCTGACGTGGGGCTGACTTTTTACCACTGCTTATCTCTTGGTTCTACTGATCACGCAAGCATCAATTAATGGGTCATATATTCATAAATGGTACCGATCACTGGTCCCCACTGTAGAATGATTCTTGATTGATATATTTTGATGATAATGCTTTGTCACTATCTCACGATTCTTCGAGTGTTTCTCTTGATTTTCTCATTCTCGACGTGGGTCTTTGTTGTTGAATGGTTTTATTGGTGATAAATTGCAAAGTTGGGTCAATATCGATATCTTATAAGTTGGTTTTGTAGGATTTAATATTGAAGATTTGTTATTGTTTGATCCGTTCTATTCTTCGCAAAAGTGGTACAAGAAGATTCGATCTACTTACATCATTTAAAATGTCAAAATTTGATAATAATAGAGATGATGTTATGTTTCCTTATTTAATGGATGATGAGTACGAAGTCGGGCTAAGAAGATGGAACACCGGATCATGAATAACGATATGAATATCCGGAAGGTGATCCAAATGGCACAGATTTGAAAAGGATGGAAGTGATCAAGATGGAAAACTCTTTATTCTTCCTCCAACATCGCAGATGAACACATTGTTGTACAAAGAGAGTCAAAGGCGAGAACTATCTTGCTTAAATCTATTCTGTTGATCATGTAGCGATTTTCGCTATATGGATGATGCAAGTCGATATGGAATGCACTCAAAGCAAGCTATGGTGGAAAGGCTGAATTCAAGAAGATGAGCAAGGAAGCTTATACTAAAGGTGATCTTTGAGACTTTGCATGTCCACAATTTGCCTTAATGGGCATATCTCGTACATAATTGTGTGTTTGGATGTAGGGAAAATATAATGAACTTAAGGAAGCCTATGATGTTTTGAAACCTAAATATAATGAATGCTATGTAGAAGTTGAAGCTTATAAGCAAGCTTTTAAAACATTAGAAAGACAAAATGTATGGTTTCGGAAGAATCAAATAGCTTATGATGAGAAAATAAGAGTGTTAGAAAGTGATCTAGAATGTACTAAAATGACTTAAGGAGGACCGAGAAAGAAAAAGCATGTAATTTCGGAAAATCTTGTGTTGACAGAGAAATTAGATGAAGAAATAGCTAGACATAAACAATGGCAAAAACTGGTCTAAATCTAGCTAAAGAGCTCTATAGTAGTCAATCGAGACCTCTGCAATAGGTTTAGGTTTTAAAAAGTATGTAGGATTAAAAGCTAGGTATGATGGGCGAAACTACACCGGCGGGCTTAGCTAACTATGTCAAAGAAGGTGACCTACATGCTGTATGTGGATCTATTAGAGGAATACCTATGCCTGTTGACCTTTCCCTTACTGTTGACTTTGATGGATCACATCATTTATATGGCAAAAGTTAAAAGACTTGCGGACCTTAGTAGCAAAACTAATGACTCGTCTCTTGTTCTAAAGTGACAAGTCGTCGGACCTAAAGTCCACCGACTATGCCTCATGTGATTCAAGTGAAGAGTCTCGACCCACCTAGGCACACACCCAAGACCACACCCGAGTCCAAAGTAGGCGATGATGAGCCCAAAACAAAGCCGGTTACTTATTACATTAAACACAATTTTGCTTCTAGTTCTTTACGATAAGTTTAAATATAATAAACAAAGTTGTGTTAAGAATAAGTGCATTAAGAAGAAATCTTGTTTTGTGTGGTAGTAAACTCCATCTTATTAAAAATGTGATTATCATGAGAAAAGGATGGGTGTTTCCTATGGCCAATGAACCTCTAGACCCACATGGACTAATGTTGCTAGTATTCCTCCATTTTTCCCAAAGTCGCACATGTGAGAGCGGTAAACCAGTTCCTCTTGGTAAACCAAAGGTGTATGCATCTGTTTCTCACGGCGGGCTTAATAGGCCTTTTCGGTTCCTCCGGTGGAGGATATTCTTCACCGATTACTCTTGGTTGGCGGAGCAGTGAAGGCTAGACTTATGCCCTATAGACCTACTAGTTCTTATTTTCGATCATATACACCTTATGTATCTCATATGAATATGGCACATGGTGGAGTTAGGTGGCAACTATTTGTTAAGCCCTCAACAAAGTTATTCTTGGAAAACTCAAAGGAAAGGTTTATTCGGGTACCCAAGAAAATACTCTTTGTCGGTGCATTGATTTAGGGAAGCATAAGCCTAAGGGAGGCTTATTGTTGTATTTTGTATTCTAACCATTTTTGCAAATTGTTGGATCCTCATACGCCTAAGGGAGGCTTAGTGTTTCACGACACTACAACTGTCTTTGGTTTCGCCGTCTTTGCTTGATGGTATCTTTTACATGTTTTGTTTATTTTATTCTTTCTTTATTTTATGTGTTAAAAAAATCTTATTTCTTTTGTTTGTTGATTAAAAAATCGTATTATTTTTGTTTAGTGATAAAAAAAAAAAAAAAAAAAAAAAAAAAAAAAAAACTCTAACCCGTCGTGTTCGGTTCTACTCTTTCTTGCTTGCGGGTTTTGGTGTTGGTTAATTACCACACAACTAATGGTTTTCATCTCACCATGTCTTTCGACACAAGAGTTGACTAGCCCACGGATTATGGCTTGTGGTAAAGGTCGCGAAAATCCATAAATGGTAATCAACTCACCATGATGATGACGACATTCCATCAAAGAGTTGGCTAGTCCAAAAGCAAACGGTTTTGGTAAAGACATCTCAATTCCGTTGATAGTCGTAATGGTTTGCTCAAAATCATAGGGTACTCAACTCACCCATGCTTCATTCTCGAGAGTTGAAATGATCATCAATTCACCATGGTTCTTTGCCCTATTGGGTAACCAAAGGATTGCCTAGTCTGCATAAGCGGCTCATGTAAAGACATATCAAATCCGTTTATATGGTTCTTGATTTGCTAATAAATCGATGGTTATCGATGTACCATAGTTTTCAAACCGAAACATTTGGCTACCCAAGTAGTGATGGCTATTGGTAAAGAGACATCAAATCCATTATTTTCAATGATTCACCTCTCACAGAGTTAACACACCGGATGTGATGAGAATAGTATGAAACTAATATGTTTTGATGTACATGTTGTCATTTGTTGCTACAAAGATCCGGCGTTTCAAAGTTTTGTCATCCTAGAGATGTAATTGTTTTGGTTCTTTCTTCTTGATGTTCGAGTACAATCCTCTTGTTCAAGTGTTAAAGATCTACCAAGAAACTGGAACTTAACCTAGTCAAATTCCGGTTTAGGGAGGATTGTTGGGAATTTCGCAGCACAATTATGCCGATGTTCTTCTCAAGAATGCATCAAGTGCAATATAATTACCGAAGAAGCGAGTCTCAATAAGCAAGAAACGTGTAGATGGTTTGGTGATATTATATTACTACCGATATAGTTAATCAAGATTAGTTTGTTAGGATATGCATGAGCTATTTTAGGTAGTGATATGCATTTATTTTATATTATTGTTTATTTAGGGTTCTTTGTGTATAAAAGGAACTAAGGACTTTTGTATTAGATAACACTTGAGAAAAATATTCTAGAAAAACACCTTGAGAGAGAGTTATAGAGATCCATAGAGGATCATTGTTTTAAGAGAAAAACCTTGTTGGTAACTTTGATTGTGTCTATTATTATTCTCTGATACCAATTGATAGAAACTAAAAACGTGATGAAGATAGTTTCTTGATCGTTTATGAGCCTTAGGGTTTAACAATAACAATGACAATACGCAGCGGATAAATCAAAACATAATTGTTATTGACACAAGGTTTTTAATCACTAACACTAACTAATCTTAGGCGTTTATAGGAACACGTCTACTAACTAAACTAATAACCTAGGCGTTTTACAAGACTATCGCCTAGGACACACACACACCTTTACTAGACGCCTACTAACTTGTACGTAGGTTGTTTCCTTAAACCATTATATTACAAAATAATCCCAAAAGGTCAAAACATGCGGTGATGAGATGCATGTAATATGCAATTATTCAATGTCGACCTTTGATAATGATTGAATAACCAATTAATGTTCACCGACCATAAACACCATTTAACCAATCATCGAACCAATTATTTTGTACCAATTCACTTTGTCGCCAAGTAGAATACAGTGCAAGGAGTCCTTGACAAACTTGACGATGAATAACTTTATCGAAACTCAGATCGAAAATCCTTTGGTGGAAAGTTAGATTGTCATATAGAACGTCCACTAAAATTTCGTCACGATCCAGCGGTTAACGAAAAGTTATGACCGTTTCAAAGCAGTCTTGTATAAAAATACGAAAATATTGAGATCGAATTTTCGTCTTTTCATCATTCTTGACACATAAAACCTTGTAGATCGTAGATATCACGAGCTCCCGCTACGATACACATGCGCTTTAATCGACTAATAGCGGCGTTTAGATAAAACCTTGTGTCTTGCTTGAGCGATCAAATGTAAAATCTTGAACTATAATAAAGATTAAAGACTTGATCTAACACTAACTAACTAAACCCTAGGCGTTTTCCCAATCCTCGCCTAGGTTTCACACACACTTTTCAGACGTCTACATCTTGCACGTACTCTAAAACTAATGACCTATGTCTCTTTATATACTAGAGACATCTAGGGTTTACAAGATGTAGACGTCTAAAGGTGTGTGTGTGTGGAAACCTAGGCGTAGGGATTTGGGAAAACGCCTAGGGTTTAGTTAGTTAGTGTTAGATCAAGTCTTTGATCTTTATTATAGTTCAAGCAAGATTTTACGTTTGATCGCTCAAGCAAGACACAAGGTTTTATCTAAACAGCAGCGTAGTCGAAAGCACATGTGGTATCAAAGCGGGGCTCGTGATATCTAGGATCTACAAGGTTTTATGTGTCAAGAATGATGAAAAGACGAAAATTCGGATCTCAAAATTTTCGTATTTTTATACAAAGACTATTTTGAAATGGTCATAACTTTTCGTTAACCGCTGGATCGTGACGAAATTTTAGGTGGACGTTTCTATATGACAATCTAACTTTCCACCGGCGATTTTCGATCCGAACTTCCAGTAAAAAGTTATTCATCGTCGAACTTTGCTGCTGAAGGACTCCTCCTTGAGAAAAATATTCCAGAAAAACACCTTGAGAGAGAGTTATAGAGATCCATAGAGGATCATTGTTTTAAGAGAAAAACCTTGTTGGTAACTTTGATTGTGTCTATTATTATTCCACTGTGCATTCAATCAATGTTACTCATACCCTAGTTGAGTCCGGATCTTGGATTCTACAATGCCAATATCTTGGAAGAAGATTAGTATCATGGCAATGCAAGAAAGCAGACAATTGCAACAACATCATCAACTCAAGGCGTAATATATGGTCACGTAAGTGTTGTGGTCAAGTGTTGTGGATGCAAAATCAACTCTTGGATTATGGTTTCAATTTCAAGAATACTCCTATCAATATTGATAATGAGAGTACAATTTGCATTGTGAAGAATCCTGTTTATCATTCCAAGACAAAGCATATTCGGATTAGGCATCACTTTATCAGAGATTGTTATGAGCATAGGCTCATTAATGTTGTCAAGGTGCATACAGATGATAATGTAGCTGATCTACTCACCAAAGGCTTTGATGTTTCACGATTCAATCACTTGGTGGTGAGTATTTGCATGATCAATTCTTGAGATACATTTAAGGGGAGGACTATTTAGTAAAGTATAGTCCTATGCATTGCTTGAGGGGAGGATCTTTTCGTTTTATAAGTGTTTGGTATTGTAAGAAAGAGAATGGAAAATCTTGATTATTATGAAAGTCTTGCTTGGAAAATCTTGCAAAGGAAAGTCTTGCACACGTGCAAAGTGTTGTTTGTCTTATCAAAATCTTGTTCCAACGGTCATATTGAGGAAAACTACCCTAACGGTAACTTAGTTATTACGGGATGTGATTTTCAAATCTCACCTATAAATAACTACTCTCTAATTTCCTCTCATATTGATAACTCCTAATCTTTTCCATATTTCTCTTACTTTCACATATATTATTTGTTCTATTTCTTCGTGATCATATAACCATCAATGGCGGTCGACATCGTTTCCAAACATAACATGGTGGCGAATTTAGACAAGACCAGGCGAATGTGATTTTTCATGATATTATCGATTTTCTTCTTGGATCGCCTATTAGTTATGCGCTTTTAGTAGAACCCGATGTTATTGAGCCCCGGATTCAACAATTTTGGGAAACCGCTAGGGTTCATATGGAGAATGATGAAGAATATATTCATGCTATGGTCACTGGGAAAATGTCAAGATTATCAAGCCTCTATTCGAGAAGACTTAGTGTTTGAAGATCTTGATGGGGTCATTCGCTTTGATAAGCAACTAATTTGGGATACTTTTGGGCACATTGGTTATGAAGGGTCCTTAAGCGAACAAACATTCAGAAACCCTTATTTTGTCCTCACCGGAAGTTTTAGTGCATGTGTTGCTTCATTGTATTAGTGCTAAAAGTACATCATGGGAGCAATTTGGATCAAATATAGCATCTGCTATAGTAGGATTGGCTATTGATCGTGTTTTCAATTTTTCAAGGCTAATTTTAGATGGAATGCTTTCACATATCACTCATGGTTCAAAATGGTTGATGTATCCAAGATTTGTTCAAGTCTTCCTAAATAAACAACTTTCAGATGTACCTAAACCTACAAGTCTTTTACATTGTGGTACAACAAGCCAAGATTTTCACTTTCATGGCTAGGAAGAGTGATTTATTCTTTGGAAGGAAACTCCCTTAACTACTTCTATGATGGAAGTTGTTCAAGCCGCTCGAGTGATGATGAAGAAGATAGAGATAGAGAAGGTACCGCTCAAGGTACCGCTACATCTCAAGCATCGCTTCTCGTGAGTGTTGCATCTCAAGAAGGTCTCGCATCACAAGGTATCGTCATAGCATCGAAGTTCAAGAAGATGTTGAAGTTTCACCTTCTCCATCTCCACAACGATCATTCCTTCTTCTCAACCGGAGGAACATTCACCAATTCAAAGAGATGATCCACATACTATACCTCGTGAAGGTTTGACATTGGATAATTTTGTTTTGACAAGGGAGTTATTCAAGTTAAAAAAAGGCTACTGAGGCTCAAGCTAAACAGATTAAGAAGTTGAAGCTCAAATTTAGAAGACTCAAAAATTTTGTATGGCCATTGGTTCAACATCATCGTCTTTGGGTCAAATCTAAAAAGAAGGAGCAAAGGCAGTTTAAGAAGACTAAGCGCCAAAAAGTTCAAAAACAATCTTCATTTCAAATGGGGAGGAATTTAGAAGAAAAGAATTTGAAAGAAGATGTTCATAAGGAGAAAGATATGAAGATCTTGAAGAACATGAAAGGATGAAGTTCAAGGAACAAATATTCGATCTGAAGAAATCGAAGAACAAAGTTGTTCAAAGTAATCGAGGAACAAGTTATTGATGTTCAAGTTCAAAATCTTGATGATCAAGGTACCTGCCGATCAAAGCATCGCTTTTCTTGGAACTTACAGACATGAATTGGTTACACCAAGGGTGTTAGACTTTGAAGAGGAAGTGGTCCTTCAACTATTCCACATGAAGAAGAAGTCGGTCCGTCGGAAGTCATACCGAGGAAGGCGATACACCTCAAAGAATACACACTACAAGTGATGATGATACAATTCTTTGAGATTTTGCAAGATTTATCAAAACCAAGAGGTGTTACTATTCCAGAGTGCAAGAAGAGGAACAACCAAGAGTTTCTCAAGCTATTATTGATCCAAATGATAAAGGTAAAGGCAAGTTAATAGAGACAAAGAAGAAAAGAAACCTACTTTAGCTCGGATAAGATTGCTCAAGTTGCTATGAATGAGAAGCGCCTAAAAGTTTCAAGAGGAATTGAATGCTAAAGATAGATAAGCTAAGGAAATTGAAGAAGCTCGAATAGAAGCGACTAAGAAATTGCAAGAGGAATTGAATCTTGGTGATGAACCATTAGAGTCACCTATTCTGTTAGATTTCTACCAAGAAGGCCAAATCGAGCTAAAGATGTAAATGCAATGATGGCTTATTTAAAAGTCAATGGTATAAAGGATTGCAGAGGTTTAATTATTTGGAGATGAAAGAATTGTATGATCTTTGTTAGGAAGCTTATAAGAAGAGTGTTGAAAGCATCAAGGATTATAAAGATGATCTTGCTTGGAAAGAAAAAGATAGAAAAGAAAAGAAAAGAAAAAGCGAAGTTGAAGATATACGGTCATCAAAGAAAGAGAAAGTTGAGTTACGATCCGATACTAATGATGAATTAAAGAATTACTTAAGAATAGTGGATTTTGAGTATTCTATGATGATTACGAGATGAAAATGAACAGATCTCAAATTATTGCCTTTGAAGTTGTAGAATCCAAAGATGGAAGTTATCGATGTTTCATAGAGTGATGAAAGTTTCAAAGTGTTCAATAGGCTATGGGATTTATTGCACATCATAGATAGAGTGGATTTATTTTATTTATATCATGTGGTGAGAGATTACTTTGAACAAAATCCATCGAAGGAGTTGGTTTAGTATTGCTTGGAGATCTCACAACCGATGGGAAATCAAGAACAAAGCTTCTTTGAAATTTGGAAGAATCAAGAGAATTAGGAGATTGTTAGTGGAGATTCTTTGAAGAATCTGGAGTACATGTTCTAGAGCTAGAAGATGGAATTATGATTCATATGTTAGTTGATAGAAGATATTCTCTTACACCGAACTTATGAGGAGGATCTTGGAGCATGGAATGGAAGTAGAAGAAGATAATGAAATAGCATGTCCGCTCATCAAGATGTTTATCGATGGACTACAATTGTCGATGATGATGAATAACCGGTATGAATCTTAATTGATTAAATTTTGATATATCGATTGCTTCATTCAAAGTATTGCGATCAAATAGTACTTTCATCAAAATCTTGCTTGAAGTTTTAAACCGCCATCGAATTTGAAAACTTTTGTTAAGTGATAAATGTTTTGAAACAAAGGTTAAAAGAAATAAATGATTTTTGAGATGGTAATACCAATAGGTTATCAATCCACCATGGTTACAAAAGGATTGGCTAATCCATGAGCAAACGGCTCGTAAAGATATTTCAAATGCGTTTTAGTTGACAACTTGCTAATAAGTTGGATGGTAATCAACTCACCATATCAAGAATGTGAAGAGTTGGCTAGCCCACAAGAAAATGGCTTGTGGTAAAGGCGTGGAAAACCATTATATGGTAATTAGTTCACCATGATGAAAGAACTAACTAGTCCAAAAGGGCTGACTTTTGGTAAAGACAACTCAAATCATTGATAGTCGATGATTTGCTAAAAATCATATGGTTATCGATGTACCATGATCTTACACATCAAAACATTTGGCTACTCCGAGTTAATGGCTTTGGTAAAGAGAACTCAAATCCATTAAATTTTCAATGATTCACCTCTCACGTGAGTTTACACACCTAAGTGATGAGAATAGTGAAACTTAACCGAATTAAATGTACAAGTTATCTTATGTTCTTTGAAAAGATGGAGCTTCTTTGAATGTTCTTTGAAAAGATATAATATTGTTGTTTGATGTCGAAAAGAATTACACGATAAAGACTACTTTGATGATGATATAGCGGAAAATCTACAAAGATAAAATCGAAGAAAAAGTAACAATTCCTCTTTGAAGATAAAGATGTTAAAGCTAAATCTACAAAGGAACTTGAAATCAAGCAAGTAGAATTCAAGTTAGGGGAGGATTGTTGGGATATGGAAGATTAAAATCAAGATTAACAAAGTAATCGCAGAAAGATAAAGTATCGCAAGAAGTCAAAGTCTCGCATGAAGTCAAAGTCTCGCTTATCATCAAAGTCTTGCAAAGATTATAAGTCGGTTGTATTAGATTAAAGATAGAAAGTTATGTTTATCTAAAACTTTCTATGTATTGTTTACTTGACGTACAAGGATAAGAATTGTAAATCGTTTAGGGTTATCCTTGAGCCTATAAAAGGACCCTAGATTGATATTAGACGTGCGTGATTTTATTAGAGTTTTAGAGAAGTTCGATATTATTAGAGTTGTTAAAGAGTGCATAATAAGCGAATTAGAGTTATTAATAAAATCGTTTAAAGTTAAAGTTATTCTTCTTAGCTTTGTTAAGTAAATTCCATACTTAATAGAGTTTGCTCGGTGTTTCATTGTTAATAACTTAGGATTTATCCGAGGTTGTTAAACCTTAACAAGCTATTTAAGTTAGTTTGGTTAGAGTACATCGATCCAACAATATGTAAGAGAGGATGATAGAAAGGGATGAAAAACTACTTGGTTTGGCTTTGCTATTTATAGCCAAAACCTTCAGCAGCATCCACGGACCGCGGACCCCTCAAAGGGTTCCGCCCGTTGTGGATTTTGGTGCCGCCAGTTTGACAAAGAAGATATCAAGATCTTGCCAATGTCAACCATATATATGTAAGATTGTGTAAGATATGAAGAGTACAATCCACAAAATATCTAATGAAATCTTCAATGATTTCCATGATGCATCACATGATGTCATGTGTTTTTTCTATTTTTAGAAATATGTAAATACATAAGTAATGTTTAGCTATTAAGAAACTAAAACATTCTAAAACTACTATCATACATTATGCTTAGACTCATATTAAGATATGATTAGTCACAATGTAAATGTTTGAATGATGAAGATATTGTTTGAAAAGCTTGTTTTAATATCTATTAAACTTGACAAGCTTTAAGCTTTATACAAATTAAATTTACTTTTGTCATTAACAAAACTTAGGTAAAGATCAAAAATATAAATAATGTTTAGTGACGATATTTGTATTAACAATCTCCCTTTTGTTGAGGACAAAATATAAATTTTATTTTATAAAGGATACAAAGTTTGTGCAAGAGTTATAAAAATATTAGTTTTAGAACTTGAAAAGGAAATGATAATGTAAGTGTATGATGTTTGATTTTTCATAAAGTCAAAGTATTCACTAGTTGATGCATGATGTTGACTTTTCGAAATTCAAAGTATGTAGTTGACTTTTTAGAAAAGTCAAGTATTACCAATGAAGTATCATGTTTGACTTTTGAGAAAGTCAATGTATGCGATTTGACTTTTCGGAAAAGTCAAATATAAACAAGTTCTATATTTTCTCCCCTTTTGTCTCAACAAAAGAAGAGGCGATCTTGAATGTAATGAGCGAGCCATTATCTCCCCATGATCAAAGTTCCCCTAAATTGGGTGCTTAATGGGAAGATACATGGATTGTGAAAATAAAGCTACAAAAAAATGTTAGTAATAATGATCATTCACAAGCATTTCCAAACACTATGTAAAAGCACCAACAATATAGAAAACACCATTCATTAGCTAAAAATTTTCATGAATGAAAATCATGAAAAGAGAACACAATGATGTGTTTTAAGTACAAGGAAAAGAAAATAATCATAAGAAAAGAAAAACTTAGAGATGCTAATATATGATCATCATAATGAGATGGTGGATGAGAAAGAGCGTTGAGGCGCTCAAGGATGTGATTGAGGATGAACCTCATTTCCTCTTGGAAGTCATGGACCATAACCCGGGTCCTATCAACGGTTTGGTCCGTTTGCTCACAAGTTGAGCAACCATGCCTAGGGGGTAGTATGTTTGGGGAGGTTGTGGTGGTGGAATGGTAGATGTGTTGGTGTGGGTGGGGATGTTTGGGGTGGTTATGATGGAGGCTAGCAAAGCATTTTGCATTTGCATAGTCTCACTAAGGTGAGAATCCACCATGCCTTTGAATTGGTGGAGATTGTGGAGTTCCGCTTGAATCTCCTCTCTTGTGGGATTAGCATCCCACATGCACTCCTCAATGTCCTCTAAGTTAGGGGACATTGATGTGGGGAGTAATTGATCCCCATACAAAGGACCATGAATGTCTTTGTGGATGGGGTGGAAGAGAAGAGGTTTTGGCCCTAATGGGGCATTTGGGTCAAAAGATGACCTAGGTGACTCATGAGCAATCCGCTCAATTGTGCCAAAGGATGGCAATGGTGGTGGATGATTTGGCCTAGGAGGCAAGTCATCCAAGTCCTCCAAGTAAGGATTTGGAGAAGTGGGTGGTGTTGAAAATAACTTCAAAGGGATGAGAGTTGGAGACTTTGGTGGTGAGGGTGTTTTGGATGTTTGGATGGGTGCCGGTGGAGGTGAAGTTGGTGTTTTTGTAGGTGGTGGAGTGGTGATCACAATTGGTGATTGAGTAGGTGTAGCTAAGGTAAGGCTTGTATCATCTCGGATGGGAGATGAGATTGTGAGTGGAGAAGACTCGGATGATGAGCTCAAGTTTACAAAGCAACAAGGCCTCACGCTAATTCTAGCGGTTTTCTTGCAAGGTTTAGGAGAGGATTTTGTCATTTTGACTTGTGTTTTTCTTTGCTAGATGATGGTAAGAATGAAGAAGGTGTGAGTATGATCATGGTAAAACCTCTCAATTTATACAAGTGAAAAATTATGGAGAAATGTGTTTGATTTGATGTTAAACCATTGAAGAGATGAGGTTCCTAATGATTTGGAAGTGGGTTAAATGCTAGTCATATCACCCAAGTCAAGCCATACAAGAGAGATGGAGTGAAGAAGCAAAGATATGCAATAAATGTGTTCTAATGAGTGGAATTTCCTAACAATCGATTACCCACAGTTTGAAGGTACCAAAATTTGGTTCCTTCCTTTATGCCAAAGGGCTCCTTGGGTGAATTTTTCAAATTTTTGAATTTTGGTGGAAATGGATTTCCTATATGCCTAAGTGAATTATACTAGTTCTAATAAGGGTATAAACTAGTTAAGATTGACCTAGAAGCAATGGATGTTAATTTGGAATCACGAAATAATCGAAATTCGAGAAAGTTACCGGAGGATCCACGGCACCAAAGTTTACAGGCGGATCCTAAAAGGGTTCCGTCTCGTCACTGCATACATGTATGGCGGTACCATTTCACATAAAAGGCGGTACCAAAACATTGGTGCCGTCGATCCGTAGTAGTGTAAAACTTCACAGTATATTTTTAGGTGTCGGGACTTTTCCAAAACACGAAATTTTTCTCAAAGCATGTGACACTAAACATATCTAGTTAGGAAAAGTAAATAACACATGTACAAACATAGTGGAGCATATATTTTGAGCAAGGCCTAGTGATTTTCACATTATAGTGAAAATGGGTAAAATTCGATAGCATACTTGTGCTATCCCCTTCATAAGATTGTTAGCATACAACATTGTTTTAAGTTATATATTATCATCCTACACAATAAAAACAACTAAATTGTATCAAACATTAACGATAATGTATTGTTCCAAACACTCCTTAATGGACCCTCATTTGTCCAACTTCTTGTAGATCTTGTTCATCATCCTACCAAGGCACTTGAACATTCCCTTAGTTTGCTTGAATTCCGCTGATTCATTCTCGATCTCTGGAAGAGACGCATAATACTCATGAGGTGGAAGATGAGAACTTGGAAGACCGTCCTCGGAGCTATTTGATGATGATGATGATGGAGTTGGAGGTTTTGCTCTTTTGCCTTTTGTCTTAGCAACTCGTGCATCACTCAAAGGTACAAAGATGTGAGGGATGAGCTCATAGTGAAGGTGCATCCCTTTTGGGCTTGGTGGAATTGGTGCAAAGTTTCTATAGAGACGGGTGAGAAGCATCCCGTATGGAAGAGCAACCGATCCTTGAGTTGGAATATCAATCATTCTCTTATCGATGTAGTAAGCTAAATTGAATGGTTGTGGTGGACAAGTTGTAGAGCATGTGACAAAGGCAAGCATTGATGTGATCCCTATTTCCTATGGTGCTAATGACGTTGGCTCTAAGTAGCTCCTCCCATTTCTTAAATTCGGGTTTAAGTTCATTTAGCTCCATTCCATATGGATCTCGGTTTACCTCCTTTCCCTTTCGGGTAACTCGGGTTGTATCACCCCTTGGGTTAAATAGGTGTTCACGGATAACATCCTTATCGGCCAAACGGGTTTGGTAGGGAGGAGTGCGGTCATTGATTGCATCAAGAACGGTGAGTGACCACTTATCCGAGTAGACACAAGTCCCTCGATTGGGAATTCCTAGTAATTGAGCAAAGTTGGCTAAGGTGATGGTGTAGTCGTTTTGATTGATTTTAAACCTAAGACAAAACTCATCATCATCTTCATCACTAAAGCCAGTCACACTAGCATAGAACTCTAACACAAACCTAGGACAAATTGGTTCATCGATGTCAAGAAGACAATCGAAATGAATGGCGGCTAATTCTTCATGGAGATTGGTATTTTCAATGAAAGATGGGTGAATGGTTCTACCCTCATGGGAAATACCTTGATTCTAGACTCTTAAAGATTTCTATTTGTTCCTTGGAAAGTCCTTTGGTTTTGTGATGTTTGGGAATATAGCCAAGGGTGTCCTTGTGATCATAGAATCTTGCGGCTACCATGGTTATTCCTAAGAACAGGAATTAATATGTTAAAAATGAGAATAAACTTAAACGTTTTGGTTCTAGTGTGTGCCTATATGAAAACGATTTGGAGTTGCGGTTATCTCGACTCATTTTATGCACAAAAATGGTTTTAGTGGGGTGTTTGGAAAATACCGTGAGATAATCCAAATGCTCCTAATTCAATGTGGCTTCATTTGAATATACCCGGGAATGCATATTAGTTATGCAATACCTTTAGTATTCAAGAGCATGCAAGTGATGAAAGTCTAACGTTTCTATTTGTATTAACAATGAAAAAATTGTTTTCCTATAAGTGAGAAGCTTTTCAAATTTTTTGACATGGGGTGTTTGGTTATTTGAATAAGGCCTTATAGTCATTATCTATTGATTAGTGGGAAGCATGATTTGTTTATGCAATATGATAATGCAGTACCTAATTTCAATGACTAGTTATGCAATTTGCCAATTGAATTCATATTTAGTATAAAAGCATACATAAAACCCCATGTAATGATTTGTAATGGTTTTGTGCATAAATAAGAATCCTAGACTCAGAATTAAGAGATAAAATGTAGTTAGGATACTTACAATGATGTTATCTTTAGTGATTAGTGAGTGGGAAGGTATCAATAATGAGCTTGGTTTAATGTTTACACGTTTTGGTAAAGTGGGTTTTCAGGAAGAAGAAGTTTTTTAGGTAGCGCTTTTGCTTCAGAGACACCACGGACCGGACGGTACCAAATTTTGGTTCCGTTCGTGTTGTCGTTTGGTGTCGTGGCTACTGAGTAGCGTATACAAAACAAAATTGTTTTGTTTTGACTATTCTAATGTTTTGGGCTATGTTTATCCTACATGTTTGGTTCCATTAACCCTAAACCAAGTCTAAGAAGATTAAAAGGTTCTCGTTTAAGAGGCTTAGTTAAGATGTCGGCAATGTTGTCTTGGAGGATACTTTCTCGATTGAGATGTTTCCTTTTGAACATTGTCGCGAAGAAAGTGATGACGGATTTCAATATGCTTTGTACGAGCATGTTGAGCAGGATTCTTCTTGAGATCGATGGCTCTTTTGTTGTCGCAAAGTATCACAATGTCGTTGAGATGAATTCCGTAATCTCGAGAGCTTGCTTCATCCAAAGAGCTTGTTGACATGCGTTTCCGGCCGAGACGTACTCGGCTTCGATGAGTTGAGATGGCTAAAGCCGTTTGCTTTTTGCAAACCATGAGGTGAGACAATATCCAACAAAAGTGCAAATACCACTTGTACTTTTCTATCGACATAATCACCGGCATGATCCGAGTCAGATACACTATGGTTTCTACACCGTTCCTTTGGGATACCATAATCCTAAACACGTTGTTCCCTTAATGTATCTAAAATCCTTTTAAGGCTTCTAAGTGTGATGCCTTTGGGTTTTCTTGAAACCGAAGCACATAGACAAACACTAAACATAATGTCGGGTCTACTAGCCGTAAGATAGAGTAGGCTACCAATCATTCCTCTATATTTAGTGTTATCCATGGATTCACGTTCTTCGTCCTTGGTGAGTTTAGTGTCCGAGGACATGGGTGTTTTAGTTGGTTTGGAATCTTCAAGACCAAATTTCTTAAGCATGTCTTTTATATATTTAGATTGATTAAAAAATATGCCATCTTCTAGTTGCTTAACTTGAAGTCCTAGAAAGAAATTTAATTCACCCATCATACTCATTTCAAACTCGTCGTGCATGATTTTAGAGAAATCATCACATAGCTCTTGACAAGTTGATCCGAATATAATGTCATCAACGTAAATTTGAACAATGATAATATGTGATTCCTTTTTCTTGGTAAAAAGAGTATTATCTACTAATCCCATAATGTATTTGTTATCAATAAGAAAAGTCTTAAGTCGGTCGTACCAAGCTTTTGGTGCTTGCTTAAGACCGTATAATGCTTTCTTGAGTTTGAAGACATGATGTGGTTTCTCAAAGTCGTTAAAACCGGGAGGTTGAGCAACAAACACTTCTTCGTTAATAACCCCATTAAGAAAAGCACTTTTAACATCCATTTGAAATAATTTAAAGTCATAAGCACATGCATAAGCAAGTAATATTCTAATAGATTCAAGTCTAGCTACCGGTGCATAAGTTTCATCATAGTCAATCCCCTCTTATTGATTATAACCTTGTGCAACAAGCCTAGCTTTGTTTCTAGATACTACACCATTTTCATCCATTTTATTTGAAAGACCCATTTCGCTCCAATTATAGTTTGATCTTTAGGTTTTGGAACTAATTTCCAAACATCATTTCTAACGAATTGGTTTAACGCTTCTTGCATGGCAATTACCCATGATTCATCTTTCATTGCTTCATTTATGTTTTTCGGTTCAATGGTGGATACAAAACAAAAATAATTACTTTGATTTTGGGCTTGTGACCTTAAGGTTCTTTGATTAAGTTGTCCTATGACCTTGTCTAAGGGATGACTTTTAGATTCTTTGATGTTTACAATCTCTTTATTTAATGGTTCATCTTCCTTGTTATTATTAATTATTTCTTGACTCTCTATCATTTGACTTTCAACTAAGTCATCATCAACCAAAGGTGATGTCTTAGAGGAGGTGGACTTTAAATCGAATGTTATATTCAACGATTCCTCGACTATCATTGTTTCTTTGTTTAGGACAATGTAAGCTTTACTAGTTTGAGAATAACCAAGAAATACACCTTCATAAGACTTTGGGTCAAACTTGGTGAGATAATCTGCCCCAACCAAACGCCTTAGTATTAAGAATAAAGCATTTACAACCAAAGACTCTAAAATATCCTAAAGTTGGCTTTTTACCTTTATAAAGCTCATATGGTGTTTTATTTAGGAAAGGACGAATTAAGACTCTATTTAAAATATATGTAGAAGTGTCAACCGCGTTACACCAAAACTTTTGAGGAATGTTTTGTTCATTAAGCATTGTTCTACTCATTTCTTGAATTGTTCTATTTTTATGTTCTACCACTCCATTTGATTGAGGTGTTCGTGGAGCCGAAAAGTTATATGTTATACCATTTGTAACCACTTAAGGGTGGCCTACTGGTAAAAGGGCTTGTGACCATCACTCTAAAATGTGTGAGGTCTCAAGTTCAATTCCTGCTAGGTGCAAACAACTTTAAGTGGCCACGCCAACCTCCTGAATAGGGAGGGCTTTACCTGGTTTGAGTCTATGTGGCGGTGGGTTCAAACCCCGTGGATTAGTCGGTCAAAAGGTCGGAAATCATGGTTAAAAAAAAAAGTTTCCAAATTGAATTTCGTTGTCAAATTCACGACCATGATCCGTTCGGATCGACACAATTTTAACACCTAGTTGATTTTGAATTTTCTTGCTAAGAATTTCAAATTTATCAAAAGCTTCATTTTTAGTTTTCAAAAACAACGTCCAAGAGAATCTTGAGTAATCATCTACTACTACCAAAGTGTATAAGTTGCCTCCGTAGCTTCTTATAGCGGATGGACCAAACAAGTCCATATGCAATAATTCTAGACATTTAGATGTGGACACCATATTTTTAGATTTAGGACTACTATGGGTTTGTTTACCAATTTTGCAAGCGTCGCAAAAGTGTTGGTCATATTTTAGTTTTGGTAAATTTCTAACTAGCTCTTTTGAAGATAGGTTTTGTATAAGTCTCATATTAGCGTGACCCAAGTGTTTATGCCAAAGAGATGAGCTATCATCTAACGTTGTTAGGCAAAGTTTGTCATTAGATGTTTTATCTATTTTCATGACGTATATGTTATTTTTCCTAACTCCTTTAGCTATGGTGATACCATCTTTTAGTATTTTACTACCATTTTCATCAAATAGTACTTTATATTTTTTATCACATAATTGACTAATACTAAGTAGATTAAATCCTAACCTATCTACATGAGCAACATTTTCAATAGTTAGGGAGTTATGAGCGATCGTACCTTTGCCAATGATTTTGCTTTTGAGATTGCTACCAAAAGTGACATTACCTCCGTCATACTCTTGGTATGATGAGAAGAGACTTTTGTTGCCCGTCATGTGTCGTGAGCATCCACTATCCTTTATCCATTCATCAGGTTCCAATCCAACTTTCAAGCATACCTAAGAAGCAAATAACTCAAGCATTTGGTCCCCAATATCTCATGGGTCCGTTTGGGTTAAACATACCATTTATTTGATTCATGTATGGAAATGATGGGTAAGAGTTCCATGACAAGTAATCTGGAGTTTGATATGGTCTAGGAAAGTTTTGATTCCAACCGTTGTGTTGGTAGTTGGGATTTACGTTGTGGTTATTTTTAGGAAAGGGGCGTTTGGCAAAAGGTGTTTTATGTCGTTGTTGAGTAGTTTTTTATCTAAATTCATTTTTTG
Source organism: Chrysanthemum lavandulifolium (assembly GCA_022545495.1). Classification (NCBI taxonomy): domain Eukaryota; kingdom Viridiplantae; phylum Streptophyta; class Magnoliopsida; order Asterales; family Asteraceae; genus Chrysanthemum; species Chrysanthemum lavandulifolium. The sequence continues at coordinate 146,733,832 of CM040241.1, read as the reverse complement.
CAAGTCCTACTCCTGATGTAACAGCTGGTCTTAGTTTAACACTATCCTTGGTTTTCTTTATTACTTTGACAAATTCACTACGGTCCGTATTGCAAACATTCTGTCCTTCTGAAGTACCCACGGCACCATTTGGTTCAACGGACGGAACCCTTATTTTGGGTCATGTCGTCCGTGCTATACTCTGCTAGCTTTTGATAGTTTGTTCGTCCTTTTCGGCCGCTTTGTTTTGACTCTTTGGAATTAATACCTCATTAAATATTTTAACTATTTCATCGGCAAGTGCGATGTTTTTGTTAAACCTTTTAAATTTAGAATTTTGTTCGATAAAACATCTTGTGTGAGCTTTAGTTTTTCTATTTCAAGATTAAGCTCTTGACATGATTTACAACCATCGTCATTTGCTTTTCTTTTTCAAGTCGTTTTGCTTTTCTTTTAACTCATAAACTTCATTTTCCAAAATTCCTTTTGGTTTTTAAAATTTATTTTTAGTTATGATTTTTATACTTAGCTCACACAATTGATTATATTGTTTTTGCAAAGTGTCATCATCAATAGAAGAATAAGAAGAGTCGGAAAGTACCTCGTTTGACTCATGTGCCATTAGAGCGATCTCTTCCTTGCTTGATTCTTCATCGTCTTCACTATCACTCCAAGCACCACTTACAAAAGCTCGTTGAGTTTTGCTTTTAGGTGGCTTGGGACATTCTCTATGAGATGACTTGCATCACCACATCTAAAACACTTTCTTTCACCTTTACCCTTTTGTCATCCCGATCTTTTCGAATGGCTTCTTTTTCTCGAGGTTGTCTTACGAACTTTCCTCTTCTTCTAAAGAACTTAAAATCTCTAACGCCATGGCATACTCCTCATCTTCACTACCGAGCAAGATTCGTCATCATCACTTGATTCCGCCTTTGCTTTTAGAGCAACGGATTTGATCTTCTCCCTTTGATGATCTCCGAATCTTTCTCCATCACCATTTCGTGTACTTTGAGGTTACCGATTAGCTCGTCTAGTGACATTTTTGAGAGATCTTTTGATTCTTCAATAGCGGTCACTTTAGCTCTCCATTTGCGATGGAGTGCTCTAAGAAAATTCCTGACAAAGTTCTTACTACGAAAAGATTCATCAAGTGCTTTAAGTGATGTAATAATAGTATTAAAGCGAGCAAAGCCACAATCAATGGTTTCATCTTCAGGGATAACAAATTGTTCATATTGTTGAACAAGAAGATCAATTTTGTTATCCTTAACTTGTGAATTACCTTGATGTGTAACAATCAAAGATTCCCAAATATCTTTGGCGGTTTCACACATAAAAATTCTTTCATATTCTTTTCTAGGTAAAGCATTATAAAGCATCATTTTAACTTCATTATTTTTAGCAACTAATTTCTTTTGTTCATCAATGAAATATCCTTTGTTGTAGAACTAAAATCCCTTTAACAATAACAAACCAAAGATCTATATCTTTTGATTTTACATATGTTTCAAAACGGTTTTCCAATAGATAAATCCATTGGTTTCAAAGAGTGGTGGTCTTTGCATAGATTGCCCTTCTTTAAAGTATTCAGAATCCATGGATCGTTTCAAGTTTATAAAATACAAATTATTTTAGAAATTCTTGAGCAACGAGGCTCTAGTACCAATTGTAGAAAACTAGAAGGGGGGTTGAATAGTTTACCAATTAAAAACTTTGTTTTGAAACTTATTGAAGGATCAATTGATATTGATCTTAGATATGTTAATGAAATATGCAAGCAATATGTAAAGAGTAAATAAGGAAAGAAATGATCAAACCACAACAAGTTGTTTATAGTGGTTCGGTCTACAAGGACTCTTTTTCCTTACCCTACTCCACTCCCCGAGTCTCACACTCGAGTTTAACTTCACTAGTCAACAAGCTCCTTTCACCGTGGAGAAAACCTTTACACTTAAACACACTATTTCCGACACTAAGCTAGATGTCGAGTTCTTTCCAAGGGTACAACCACTCCCACACACAATGTATTTTGAGGACTAAAATACTAACCACTCACACTCACAAGATTATGATGGTTTAATACAACAATGAAGTATGAATCAACACAAGATCATACAACACTAAACAAACAAGACTTCCGACTTCTCGTTTGAAGCTTGAATGTGACTTGATCTTCTTTGCTACAAAAGAGATCACTAATATGATATGAACCTGAGTTAGAAAGATTAGAGAGAAGATATGTAAGAGAGTATGATAGAAAGGGATGAAAAACTACTTGGTTTGGCTTTGCTATTTATAGCCAAAACCTTCAAGAGATCACGGACCGCGGACCCTTAAAGGGTTCCGCCTGTTGTGGATTTTGGTGCCAGTCCGTCCAAAGCAAGATATCAAGATCTTGCCAAAGTCAACCATATCTATGTAAGATTGTGTAAGATATGAAGAGTACAAATTCACACAAAATATCTAATGAAATCTTCCAATGATTTCCATGATGAATCACATGATGTCATGTGTTGTTTTTTTATTTTTAGAAATATGTAAATACATAAGTAATGTTTAGTTATTAAGAAACTAAAACATTCTAAAAACTACTATCACACATTATGCTTAGACTCATATTAAGATATGATTAGTCACAATGTAAATGTTTGAATGATGAATATATTGTTTGGAAAAGCTTGTTTTAATATCTATTAAACTTGACAAGCTTTAAGCTTTATACAAATTAAATTTACTTTTGTCATTAACAAAACTTAGGTAAAGATAAAAAATATAAATAACGTTTAGTGACGATATTTGTATTAACACATTATTGTTATCATTACTAAACCCTTAGTTCAATTATCTAGTTACTTGCATGGTTGCTAAGTCGAGTCATATCTTTTGTACACAGTTTTGGGATGATTGAGACTCATGGGTTAAAGTAATATTTTATGGAGTAACGGGAAAGAATGATAAATTCAAATTCCCTTTTTCTATGTAATTAAATACTCCAAGTGTTTTGATCTTTTCAAATCAGGTCAATTAGTTTGGTTAAATAAAAACTCATGTGTAGGGATGCTCCTATAAATCCCTTATATTTTGATGTTATGGTAGAGGATGGTAGAGTAAAAAGGTATGAAAAAAGTGAAAAAAATGAAAAAAAAACATACGGGCTACCATCCTACATCTATCATTTATGTTTATGTTTTTAATTCTATGTTTGTTTTGTTTCAAGTTATCTAGTGTTAGTGTGTCGAGTCTTGGCTTAGCAACGCCACGCTTTACATGCTTGTAACATAAGATTTTTGACTTGCCACCACTAAATATCCCATATCCAACAAAACCTTTACTTCCCTACCCTAATGATGCGCGTACAAGGCGCGTTCGGGGTAAAAGGAAACTTCCTTTTCGTCGAGCAAGTTTTTCAACACCCTAGGCAGTGAACCTAATCGTTGTAGTGTAGTATTGGGTAAGCCTCGGGTAATGATATCGTTCTCTATGGGAATAGGAATGCTAGTGAGAAATTACTACGCTAAGGTTGAGGTTGAGGAAGATTCTTTTTTTATCTTTTTTTATATTTTTTTTAGAAACTAAAGGTAAAATCTCGGGGTTTGAATTTAGGGGTTGGTACTTCTACCGATTACTCTACTTATCTAATTATCTAAACTAATGGGTAGGCTATGTCTATTGAAGTGTGCTCGAATGATGATTAAAGATGGGTCTACCTAGATAATATTACTCCCTAGTTATCTTTTATTGGTGGTTGAATTGCCATGTCCTTATTCTTTACGCGTTGTGTTTTCTAAGGTTGTAGGGTGTGCTTTTATCCCTAAATCTTTGAGACTACCTTAAGGTTAATGACTACGAAATCTCTAGGATTCATAAACTTAACACTAAGGTTATCTTCGGATGTTTAGTCTAAAATTCCACTAGTAACTATAAACTAAGGTTCAACAAAGATTACTCAAGCATTAAAAACACAACGATGGCCTAATGCACTCCTAAGCCAATTACAATTAAGATAAGAGACAACCAATCAATATTTAATAACTAGGTTTCATAGATCAAAGCAAACGAACAAGTAAATTAGCCGGACATGTTAAACATGCAAGCATACACACATTCAATCGAAGACATAATGAAATCAAGGGAATAAATAACTTATCTCGATGTAAAATAGGGTATGAGAAGCCTAAAATACTGTCCAAACCGAACTACAATCGTTTTAGGTTTTTACTCCACAAGTCTACCTTTTTAAAAACTGAAAAATTGAATTATGTATATAGTTTTACTACTGCGGCGGCGTCACCTTATAGTTGGGACGCCATCAGATCGCCGCCATTAGGGTTTCGTCTTAGCCAAGTCATCATTGGGACGGCGTCACGTTGTGGTTGTGATTCCGTCAGTGTTCAGCAGTGATGTCGTCTGAGTCTGGATCTAGGCCGTTTGAGAAGAAAAGTTCTTCTTGACGCCCTTACTCTTCAAAGCCTGACGCCGTCATGTGTAAAATAGCAAATTCACTCCTGAGTCGTCACAAAATAGGGACGGCGTCGCCCTCTGTTTGGGACGCCGTCAAGTGTTATTCCATCAGTTTGAGTGTCTTGATCTTGACTTAGCCATTTTCTTCACATATTCACTCCTTTTCATCCAAAAATGCATCATTCCAGCATTTTGCTTCCAAGAGACCTAAAAAGTGAAAAGTAACGAAATTAAGCGAAGAACGGATATAAAGTGGGCGATTAAGGGCTTAAATGACCCCTTAAAAGTGTACGTTTAAATCCTTATCAAATATCCCTACACTTGGTATTTGCTTGTCCTCAAGCAAATGTGCTTTTGGCCAATCAATTTATAAGTTAGGGGGCATAAAGAAATGGTTTAACATCATTCATAACAAGTATAAGCCCCTCAATAGTCATAACAAGCACGGAAACTATATACTAGCACCTCACAAGTGGTGTTTGGATTCTCTCATCTCTCGGGTGTATATGAAATATATCAAATGGAAATGGAAGATAAACACTCATTAACCGGTCATAGTACATAGATTACCATAGGCTTGATACTAGATCAAACCTCCACCGCTTTGGTGTAAGCACCTAGGAACAACTATCTAAAAGGTCTTTTAAAGGGTTGTAATGTTAGGTTTACGGTTATGGAAACAAAGGGTTTGGTTGGATAGGCGATTTAGTGGTGGCAAGTCAAAAATATTTATGTTACAAGCATGAAAAGAATGGCATTGCTAAGCCAAGACTCGACTCACTAAACTCTAGATAACTTTGAAACAAACAAACATAAATATAAAGATAGATGTAGGATGGTAGCCCGTATGTTTTTTTGTTTTTTTTGAACACTCTACGTTTTTTCTTTTTTTTTCGTCCTTTTTTTTATACACTTTTACTCTACCATCCTCTACGATAACATCAAAATATAAGGGATTTATAGGCACATCCCTACACTTGAGTTTTTATTATTCTATCACTAATTTGACCCGAATTGAAAAGATCAAAATACTTGGAGTACATTGTTACGTAAATAAAGGGAATTTGAATTTAATGTTCTTTCCCGTCACTCCATAAAATTTAACTTTACCCATGAGTCCCAATCATCCCAAAACTATGTACAAAAGATATGACTCGACTTAGCAACCATGCAAGTAATTAGATAATTGAACTAAGGGTTTAGTATTATAACAATAATGCACTAAAAGTGAGTGCATACCAGGTAGGCTAAGGCGATTTGGGTGTACATTTGGGGTGGATTGTAAACAATGTTATTCATTGATATTCCGGAAAACCGAAACATCACGAGAACCGTGAAAAGGATAGGCTCTGAGGGGTTAACTAGGGGTATCGTGTACTAAAGATGAGTAAAACGCAAGGGTGTGGGAGAATTACTCAACCGACGTGGAAGAAGTAATTATAATACGGGTATCAAACAAGGGTTATCCTAATGCCTCTTATCATTTAGTTATTCCTAACTACACAAGTGTAGTCTCACTAGCGATCTCGGGATGCATCACAATACAAGTTCTAGAATCTATTATACTATCGGTACACTCTCGAAGCATTAAAGGTGAATGCTTTAATTCCTATAGATCTAGGGGCGAACCTCACATTTTTGGGGTGGAATTTGAGTGGTAAAGGGTTTTTTTGTGCTAGTCATATAACTTCCTATCCATGAGACGTTTTATTAAGACTAAAGACCCACTCGTACATGTCATGAAAATTTTTTAATTTGGTGCTAAAATTACCCTAACCGATATTTCTCATGGTTTATTACGCAAATGAAATAGGACAAGACAAATAATCAAGGATAAGTATAGTTTCAAAGTTCCAATTTTATTCTCCCTCCCTACACTTAAACTGAACATTGTCCCCAATGTTTTCCGAAAGTATCAAAGTTATGATAACGGAAGGTAATTAAAAGAGAAAGAAACTAGTACTCCCCTGATTAGCTCGGTAGGATCCATGTGAAGTAGTGGTTAAATTCTTTCCAAGAAGAATGTATGCGTGAAAAGCTCCATCCAATCTTATGTTTCTTCTTCTTGATAAATAAAACCTGCACACTTTAAGAAAATAGACGAAACCTTTGCGTAAAATCGGCGGTAAAACTACATATGACTCTACTACACTAGGATATAATGCTTGTGGAATGGACGTTTGCAGGTTTTCGGAAAATTAAGACCGAGAATTTCCAAAATTTATAAGTAGCACGAAAACGAGAAAGTTAGATAAGTTGTTTATGCTCCTCCCGACGTCGTAAGGTTGTAATCCCGATGGCGTCAGTTATCCTGATAGAAACCGGTATGCGTTTCGCATTTTTGGAAAAATTACACCTTTAAAACTGGAAAATTCCTCCAAAACATCCATTATGACTCAATACAAGCATTTGACTCTAACAAACACACATATATATCTATTCAATAATCGTAATTCTCATGTTCACGTTCTTTTAAAAACGTGTGTAATCCTCCCTACACTTATCCTTTTTGTAAAATAGCTTTATATGTAATTAAGACGAGGTTAAAGACAAAATACAGCATTTTCACAAATTCAAACATGAGAATAAACAATCAATGAAAGGATATATGACACACAAACAAGCAAACAATTAAGCATGGGTTGCCTCCCACGAAGCGCTTTTCTTTATTTATGAGTCTTGTAGCTAGACTCAAAGTCGTGCCCTTACGTGGTCTCGTGCACGCTCACGTGCCCATATCTAAGCCATTCGAATGTTCTCTCACTTTTCTTGTACTCATCTCCTAACTCTAGGAATTTTTTATAGTACCGCTCATTTTTTCATAAGTATGCCTAAGTCCTCGTGGTTTATCTCTTTCACTAAGTAACGGAATGGGAGCCATCCGATTGCATGCCTCTATATATTTTTGTGCTTAAACCTAGGGTGCGTACGGGGCATTTGATAGACAAAATCTTCAACTTCATCGTAGAATGTGATTAGACCATCAATCATCCGTTCATTTAACCTAGTCATTCTCTTAAAGTTTGTTCCAAATATTACTTGATTCAGGCTTCCATCAATGAATTCTCCTAAATATTCTAATACCATGAATTCAACCATACAGGCAAAACTTCCAACAAACACATCCAAGTAAGTGACCGCATCAACAACATTATCCCCTTTATAGGCTAATTCATTTACCTTAATTTTGTTATATAGATTTCTCGAAATTAAGTTTAAAGGTAAGAATGAGTGCAAGTTAGCATCAAAACTTTCAAATCCTATCTTACAAGGGAATTGCATGTTAAAGGGGCCATCAACCTCAATTCTACACCTAGGGTCAAAACATTGGGAGAAGTCTTCTTACATTTCAAAATTAACTTCATCGATGACCTCCCCGTTATCAAGTGCCTCACCATAGTCAAACTCTTCATCGGAATCTGAGTCTTAGAAAGGACTATGTTGTTGCCAATTTATTTCATTATGCCCTAGGTGATTTCCAAAGTGATAAACGGGTAAAAGGTTTTGTGGGATTGCGCTTTCTATTTCGGGATTGGGAGGAGGGTTGGGGGCGGGATTAGGAGCGGGTAGTGCAAAGTTTCTACGGAGAAAGATGCGAATCATGGTGAGTGATGTGTTTTACGAACAAAGTCACGAAGAAGGGGGATAGACTACGAGGAAGCTAAAATTGAGAAAAAAAAATATTACTTGATAGGAATCAAGCAAGGGAACCTAAACGAGATAGAATCCTAACTAGCGTACAAGGCGCGTTCGGGGTCAAAGGAAACTTCCTTTTCGTCAAGCAAGTTTTTTAACACCCTAGGCAATGAACCTAATCGTTGTAGTGTAGTATTGGGTAAGCCTCGGGTATTGATATCGTTCTCTAGGGGAATACGAATGCTAGTGAGAAATTACTACGCTAAGGTTGAGGTTGAGGAAGATTATTTTTTATCTTTTTTAATATTTTTTAGAAACTAAAGGTAAAATCTCGGGGTTTGAATTTGGGGTTGGTACTTCTACCGATTACTCTACTTATCTAATTATCTAAACTAAGGGGTAGGCTATGTCTATTGAAGTGTGCTCGTATGATGATTAAAGATGTGTCTACCTAGGTACTATTACTCCCCAGTTATTTTTTATTGATGGTTGAATTGTCACGTCCTTATTCTTAAAGCGTTGTGTTTTCTGAGGTCGTAGGGTGTGCTTTTATCCTTAAATCTTTAAGACTACCTTAAGGTTAATGACTACGAAATCTCTAGGATTCATAAACTTAACACTAAGGTTATCTTCGGATGTTTAGTCTACAATTCCACTAGTAACTATAAACTAAGGTTCAACAAAGATTACTCAAGCATTAAAAACACAACGATGGCCTAATGCACTCCTAAGCCAATTACAATTAAGATAAGAGACAACCAATAAATATTTAATAACTATGTTTAATAGATCTAAGAAAACACACAAGTAAATTAGTCGGACATGTTAAACATGCAAGCATACACACATTCAATCGAAGATATAATAAAATCAAGGGAATAAATAACTTATCTCGATGTAAAATAGGGTATGAGAACCCTAAAATACTGTCCAAACCGGACTATAATCGTTTTAGGTTTTTACTCCACAAGTCTACCTCTTTAAAAACTGAAAATCGAAATCTATATATAGTTTTACAACTACGACGGCGTCACCTTATAGTTGGGACGCCGTTAGATCGTCGCCATTAGGGTTTCGTCTTGGCCAAGTCATCATTGGGACGGCATCACGTTGTGGTTGTGACGCCATCGTCTTCAAGATGACATCGCTCGAGTCGGATCTAGGTCGCCCGAGAAGAAAAGTCTTCGTGACGCCCTTACTCTTCAAAGCCTGACGCCATCAGGTGTAAAATAGCAAATTCACTCTTGAGTCGTCACAAAATAGGGACGACGTCGCCCTCAGTTTGGGACGCCGTCAAGTGTTATTCCAAAGAATTTGAGTGTCTTGATCTTGACTTAGCCATTTTCTTCACATATTCACTCCTTTTCGTCCAAAATGCATCATTCAAAGATTTTGCTTCCAAGAGACCTAAAAGTGAAAAGGAACGAAATTAAGCAAGAACGGATATAAAGTGGGCGATTAAGGGCTTAAATGACCCCTTAAAAGTGTACGTTTTAAATCCTTATCACATAAGCCTAACGTTACAACCCTTGTAAAGATCTCTTAGATAGTTATTCCTAGGTGCTTACGCCAAAGCGGTGGAGGTTTGATCTATTCTCAAGCTTATGGTAATCTATGTACTATGACAGGTAATGAGTGTTTATCTTCTATTTCCATTCATATTATATTTCATATAAACCCGAGAGATGAGAGAATCCAAACACCAATTGTGAGGTGCTAGTGTATAAATTTCGTGCTTGTTATGACTATTGTGGCGCTTTTACTTGTTGTAAACTATCTTAAACCAATGCTTCATGCCCCCTAACATATAAATTGAATGGCCAAAAGCACATTTGCTTGAGGACAAGCAAATACCAAGTGTAGGGATATTTGATTAGGATTTGATCGTGTGTGGTTGATTGGTGGGCTTTGTGATCGTGTTTGGTGCAAAACAAAAACATACGTTTCATCTCAAGTCTTTTTCCTCTTTGGGGTCATTTAAGCCCTAAATGTTAAACTCGATATGAGAATTTGGAAACGGCTTTCATAACATGTCATAGAATGAGTACATGAACTTTCAATATGATATCATGCTTGTTGATGAATTTGATAGCCATGATATTATGTGAAGATTATGGTGATGTTTACGTAACTAAAACTTGTAATCTTGTGAGATATGATGGGGAATTGTATGAGATGGATAATTAAACTTTTATTTCTGTGAATTATTGATATTTGATGATGGTTGCCTTGTGGGTATGATATGGTGGGTGATGGATAGGTTTGCAACATGTTTAGTACTTGTTATTAGCATTTTACATGAAATTATGGACTTATAATATGTTAAATGCTTGATATTATGATCCATTGGTTAAATTGATGACACCTCTGTAACATTCATGCTATTAGACCCTAAATATGATGTATAATGAGTTTTGTTATGTTTAAAATCCGATGATACTTGCACGTTTTTGTGTTATTCTTGAGCCTAAATTGTAGTACATTGAAATAGCTTTCTGGAAATATAAGTCTTGTATCATTTTCATACCTGGAAGTATGATTTTATATTTTGGAGTTAGGGTGTCCGAATCAATTGCTGAGTTTAAATTTATGATGTAGTAATTGATTTTAGTAATTAATCTATGAGGTTCTGTAACTTTTCCTTTGGTGGCTATGATGTTTATATATTGTGTGACACCTGTAGCCTAGTTACCTTATTATTTGGACATATTTTGAAGAGCTTTTGTTTTGAGTTTTTCCTTTCATTTTGGATATTGTATTTCCTTGTCACCAACTGTTCATATGATTTGATACTTCATTTTAAGGTTTTCGCTTGCAAAGATTTTAATTGTATGTTACGATATGACACCGTAATGTGACACTTCTACCCTTGTCGGGTTGGGGTGTTACAATTATGGTATCGAGCTAAGGTTTCGTCTTGTTGACCTTAGGATTGACCCGTGAGGACTGGGTAGACACTAGGCTTCCGTCTGCTCGATCTTCTCCGATTCTTTTGATTGTCGCTCGATTGACTTTGATATTCGCTTGTCTTCACCGATTGGCCCTTTTCTTTTGCATCGAACTTTGTTATTTTGTCTTCGTACATCCGCTTGTCGATCATTAGGTGAAGACTACCCGTAGAGCCGAAGATGATGGTGCCAACCTCGCTGTCGCAAATGCCCCTGAGCCGAGAAGTTCGTAGCGAAGCCACACTTGACCGCCGTCTTCTTGGAGACATCGAGATGTCACCGAGGAAGTCGGACGGATCAACCAATGATGCAAGACGGAGACAAGATTCAACGGTGGCCGAGGAGATTCATCTACTTCATATGATTGAGCCGCGACCGTGTTACTCCGATTTGTTTGTCAGCGCGTTTGTGGCGGTTTGATATTTTGCTATGTGATTTTGATCGGCATTGCTCTTCTTTGATTTGTTCGAACTCGGTTTGAATCGTGAAGCGTTATCTTTTGGCATTTTGGTAATATCTCGCCTTTTCCTTTGAATCTTCAAGAATGAGTCCTTAGGAACCGCTTTTACGCAAGTTGGTGGCCTCTCTTTTGTGGTATGGTAAGTTGTTTTGATGTGGTATATCTTTGTATGTATGTGATTCTCGTCCGCTTTGGTATGTTACTTGGTATCGTATGTGATATGTTTTGTTGTGATATTGGTTATGTGGTTTGTCATGACCCGAGACAGAATATGGTGACAATAAGGGCTTGTTATGTAATGCAAGTATTACGACGCCTGATCAACGTGATAATATCGAGATCATATAATTTGAACTTATTGGAATCATACGACGTCTTGGGAAATGCCTGGGGTTGGTACGTGAATGGACTATGGCTTATATCCGTTAATTATCACTCCTCATGTTCGTTTGGAATTCTGTACCTCTTTACAAGATTCTCACCGACATCTGTTACGTATAATTTTGTATGCTTCGGAGTCGAAACCGTTATGATTTGCGTGAAACTATGGATCGCCACGCTTGCTTTAAACTAAAGACGCCTCCGTACTTCACGATTTCAATTTTCGAGACGAAAATTTTCTTTAGAGGAAGAGTCAGAAACCCTAAAAATCTAAAGCGTGAAAAGACCATTTTGCCCTCAAATTTTAAAACTTATAAATTACGTAAAAGATGTCAACGCTCATTAAATTTAATTCTAATCTATCTTATAAATGGGTGGCAAACCTAGTGTACTGAATTTTTGAAAATGCATACGCCACGCTACATATAAACCGCACGTTACAAATGGGCATGGACCGAAATTTAACTAGACACTACAACTTAATTATAGCCCATCTAAATTGAGCTTGGCCCAACTTTCTTCCTTTGGCCCATCTAAGACCAAACACCAAGTATCCCTCCCATTTTTTTTGTACACTCCAAAAAAAGGTTGAAAACACACATGAAACCCTAGCCACCACAAAAATTTCGGCCTCCTTCTTCCCCCCTCTCCAAAACGAAACCCTAGCATACCAAAGTGGCGGCCAACCTTCATTTTCATCATCTTTTCATCCAAAAATCATACAACAAGGTGTTCCAAGGAAGCTAGTGATCGTGTGTGGTTGATTGGTGGGCTTTGTGATCGTGTTTGGTGCAAAACAAAGCTAGGTCGTGGGTGTGTTGATTGGGTCGTGGGTTTGTTTAAGCCAAAAGAGGCTTGGTTTTGATCGTGGTTGTTTGTTTCTTCATAATATGATGGGATATGTTTGTCACATAAAATGATAACGTTGTCGATAATAAAATTGTTACCGAAAAGACTAGAAAAGAAAAGAGCTAAAACTTGATATGGGGCTGTTTGGGTTTCAAAAATTAAGAGTGGGGCTGTTTCGAATCGACTTGGGTGAGTAAGGGTGTGTTTGGTCGATTATGGGATTTGGGTTGTGTTTGGTGTGATATTCTACGAATGGTATTAGTTTGTTAAATTATGATTTTATGTGAATGAAATTATGTTGTTAAATGGTTATGGTTATGATTATGTGATGTTCTTTACATGTTAATAGACAATGTCTATATTTCAGATAGAATGAGTACATGAACTTTCAATGATTGGTGATATCATGCTTGTTGATGAATTTGATAGCTTAGAAGTTCATGATATTATGTGAAGATTATGGTGATGTTTACGTAACTAAAACTTGTAATCTTGTGAGATATGATGGGAATTGTATGAGATGGATAATTAAACTTTTATTTCTGTGAATTATTGATATTTGATGATGGTTGCCTTGTGGGTATGATATGGTGGGTGATGGATAGGTTTGCAACATGTTTAGTACTTGTTATTAGCATTTTACATGAAATTATGGACTTATAATATGTTAAATGCTTGATATTATGATCCATTGGTTAAATTGATGACACCTCTGTAACATTCATGCTATTAGACCCTAAACATGATGTATAATGAGTTTTGTTATGTTTGGCATGCTTAAAAGATGATTGGTGGCTTGTTTGTTGCTTGGTTATGATTGCTTGTTAAGCTGTCCAGAATTTTGGTTGGATTCATCTAGGTGTTATCTGATGATACTTGCATGTTTTTGAGTGATTCTTGAGCCTAAATTGTAGTACTTTGAAATAGCTTTCTGGAAATATAAGTCTTGTATCATTTTCATACGTGGAAGTATGATTTTTATATTTTGGAGTTAGGGTGTCTGAATCAATTGCTGAGTTTAAATTTATGATGTAGTAATTGATTTTAGTAATTAATCTATGAGGTTCTGTAACTTTTCCTTTGGTGGCTATGATGTTTATATATTGTGTGACACCTGTAGCTTTTGGTTTGATGTGTGGAGTAGGGTGAGTGTGTTTGTTGGGGCTATACTTTTGTGTGTGTAAATGGGTGAGTTCGGATGGTCTGACTTATGATTTTCCATAGGCCATTTAGCATGGAAATAGAACCCACCAATTTTTGGAGAGTCTTTTAACTTATATGGGAACCCTGGGATTTTACTTGACTTCATTTGAGCTAATTAAGTATTTTATAAAATCGCTAAAGTCTGGTCCAAATATGAGTTTAAGAAAATAAAAGATAAAATATGATATCAATAAGTAAAACACTTACAATTGCATAAGAAGCTTATAAAATGAGTATATAAGTAATATATGATATGAATTCATGTAGATACGTTGAAGGAGATACGACGTTGCTTCCGGTGTAACTTTCTTGTTTGCTTTGATTTCGCTAAGGCTAAGTGCGATATTCCGACCTTACCTCTTAAGGTTTCTCATGATTCGTATTCCATCGCTCGATATTCGTTTGAACTCGTTACATGACTTTGCTATGCTCCCTTTGATATGAATCTTTGATATGAACTCCGATGTGAACTATGATATGAACTTTGATATGGATTCTCGATATGAACTTTGATATGGATTCGATATGAACTTTGATATGAATCCTTATGATATGATATGATTATGTTTTGACCCTTCACCGATACTCGAGCCAAATATTTTATATCCTATGACTATCCGTGGTATCCTTATCCGCTTGTTGTTGACCGCCATGTTTGCATTTCTATTTATGCTACGGTTTGATTTGGTAGATGGTTCAACTTATATTCCGCTTGCTAACTTGTTTAGTTGCCACGCTATGTCCTTAGATCATCCAATTATAATGTTCGACAAGATTCCTACTTGTTACGTGTGGTGCCATGTTTTGATTCTTGTTAGTACTTCATTGTTATGATATCTGGTTATGTTTTCAACTAAGGGTTTTTGCCATGCTCACTTATTAATTAATTGCTTCATTGCACGTAGATATCTGTTTGGCTTGTATGTCTTCGATTTCGAATTGATTGTATGACATACATGTTGTGTGGATGCGACTGCTATGTTTGCTTATGTTTCGGTTCTTGTATGTCCGGTTCATATGTGCTTGTTTATATGTCATCGATGCTTTGCTTTGCTCCGTTCTCCTTGTTATCTGCTTGTTTTGGATATCTCAGTATAATTGTATTCGCAGGATCCTCATTGACTCATTATTCTCATTTCGCCGCTTACCGTGTTATCCGCTTCCTTTGTTTCATTTTGCATTTGATTTTATTTAGCTTTCGCTTGTTATATCCGCTCACCTGGGCTTTTTAAGCTCAACCGCATTTCTTTTCTGCGGCGGGTTTTAGGTTTGAAGATGGGCTTTGATGGGTGAGAGTTGGATTATCCGAGTGGACCAACCCTAGTTACCTTATTATTTGGACATATTTTGAAGAGCTTTTGTTTTGAGTTTTTCCTTTCATTTTGGATATTGTATTTCCTTGTCACCAACTGTTGGATTTGATACTTCATTTTAAGGTTTTCGTTTAAAACTTTTCACTTTTTATGTCTTTGGAAGCAAAATATTGGAATGAAGCATATTTGGACGAAAAGGAGCAAAAACATGAAGAAAATGGCAAAGTCAAGATCGAAGACACTCCAAGGCTGTTCATTACACCTGACGGCGTCCCAACCAAAGGGCGACGCCTTCCTCTATTGAAGACTTGATCAAAAAGTGCAAGTGACGGCTCAACGGAATTTCTGGTCCTAAAGACTAATGGCGTCACGCCTTATTTATGGAAGGCATCACTCACAATAACTACACCAGATGCCCAAGATCCAAGATTCAGACAACGTCCTGCATGAAGACTGACGGTGTCGCAACTCTCAAGTGACGCCTTCCCAACGATGACTTGGCCCAAACACAACCTTAATGACAGCGACCTGACGGCGTCACTAGCAAAAGTTGACACCGTCGCGATTGTAAATCTATATATAGAATTCGATTTTTCTGTATTTTAAGAGTATTGTAGAATTTTGGAGATCAAACACTAACTCGGTTGTAGTCGATTCGTCACTGTAGATATCTGTTTGGCTTGTATGTCTCGATTTCGCATGTTGTGTGGATGCGATGCTATGTTTGCTTATGAGCGGTGTCGCAATCTGCTTGTTTGGATATCTCAGATAAGTGCAGGATCCTCGACTCATTATTCTCATTTCCAACATTTTGCATGACTTGGCTCACCCTTTTAAACATTTCTTTTCCCGCGCAGTTTTAGGTTTGAAACCAGAGTTGGATTATCCGAGTGGACCAACCCTAGTTACCTTATTATTTGGACATATTTTGAAGACTGAGTTTTTTTCATTTGGATATTGTATTTCCTTGCGTTCATGATTTGATACTCATTTTTCGTTTGCAAAGGTTTTAAAGTGACACCGAATCGACACTTCTACATCTTTGAAGCAAAATATTGGTCATATTTGGACGAAAAGGAGCAAAAACATTGTAAATCTATATATACTTGATCAATGTGCACGCGACTCGATTTTGTTGTATTTTAAGAGGTCCAGCGGTGTCCAAATCTCAAGTGACGTCGTCCAACAATGACTTGGATATGGATCAAACACTAACTATATAATTCGTTTTTTGTATTTTTGAATTTTTGGACAATATTCTAGGTCCCATACCCTATTTTACGAATCAAGATAAGTTTGTTTATCCAATTTATCATTTTGTCTACCCCATGTTCAATTGATTGTGTGTATGCTTGCTTGTTAAACATGTCTAGCTAAATTACTTGTGTGTTTGCGTAGATCTATGAAACCTAGTTATTGATTGTTGTTAGGTTGTCTCTTGTCTTAATTGGTAGACGCTAGAATAAGGAAAACTGGCTTCTTCTTTCATTGTTGCGAGCTTGAAAGTCCTAAATAGCAAAAAGCCATAGGAGTGCACCTAGGACATCGTTGTGTTTATTGCGTGAGTTGTAATTTATGGCAATAATGTATTCGGGGGAGATGCTATTGCACTTGTCGATCCCGTGTATTCTATAGGAGAGTTGCAATTCAGAGAGCTAGGTAATTAAGCACCCCCTACGACTAATAGGAATACAACGCATCAATTAAGATAAAGGAAGTGACAATTCAACCGACTAATAAAAGATAACTACGAAGTTATAGCATCTAAGTGAACACGTCTTTAATCATCATACGAGCAGTCCTCAATTAAACATAAACTATCCGTAGTTAATTAGATAATTAGTAGAAGTAGTGAAATTGGTAGAAGTACCACCCCCAGTCATATACCCCGAGATTTTACCCTTTCTTTCTAAAAAAACATAAAAAAGACTAAAAAGAATCATCCTTAACCCGACCTTCTCGTCATAAATCTCTTTCTAGCATTCTTATTCCCCTAGAGAACTAAATCAATCCCCGAGGCTTATCCCATACAACACTACAGCGATTAGGTTCACTGCCTAAAGGGTTGAAAAGCTTGTTCGTAGAGAAGGAGGTTTTCTTAACCCCGAACCCACACATCACAAGCTCAAGATAGTGGAGTTGTGCCGGATGAGGAGGAGTTGTTGTTTCTTGCTGATGGGAATGTCAAAACATATGATGTAGATGTGGATGAACAACCGGTATATGATTTGGCACAGAACAATCCCAATGTCTTCCAAAGTTGCATTGTGATGCTTTTGACTCGATGTTGATGATGAACCAACGGCACATAACATCTTTATGGCTAATATTTATCCAATGGTCTTATCCTCCAATGGATTCTATCATATTAGAGGTACTAAAACTATATGATATGGTTGATGTGCAAAAGATTCCCAACGAAGTACAATCAACAAAAGTCGTTGAATCAGATATTGAAAATATGAGTAATAGCAATGTTGTCCCATATGAACAATATGTGAAGCACGATGAAAGTCTTGTTGTACCAAGTGGTGCATCTTCTGCCATTATAATGAATGTGTGTTTGACGAGTACACTGAATATGCACCTGATGATTCCATGACCACTAAGCTAAATATTTATAATGATCAAGTTGCCATCTATGAACAACGTGCTAAATTTGAGCTGACCACCCGTGAGAAGGAAATGGATAGCCAAATGCGTACATTGATCACTAAAAGTAATTTAAGGGAAGAAACATTAAAACAAGAGTTAAATTCCTTACAAGAAAAACTTAATAAAACTGTTAAAAAAAAAGAAAGAACTTCAAAAAAATGTAAAAGTGCTTAAACAGGAATTTAAAGAAAAGGAATCAAAACTTTTAAATGATTTTTCCAACCTTAAAACATTGAAGAACAAACTTGAAAACAAGTTGTACGTACAAGGCAACACCATTCAAACTGCTCACATGATCACTAAGCATAGAGTATTAAGTGATAAACACAATATTGGCCTTGTAGAAGACCCAAATCTTGCGTATCTTAAGAAAGCAAAAAGAGCTCATGATGTGATTTATGATGGTAGTGAGATTATTAAGCCTAAACAAAAGCTAACTAGTGTAGAGAACACTGAAGAGGTCATAGAGATAGAAAATACCTATAAAGAGAAAATGAAAAAGAAATCAAATGATCCTTGGTGTGTGAGTCATAATATTAATTTCAAAACTCCCAATTACACGAAGGATAACTGGCTAGCCACGTTTAGACCTCGGACTCAATTAACCCCTGAACAGGTGTTTTGGAAGTTAGATATGGAAAAGAGAAAAGTTGGAGAACTTGTTGAAAATAATCCTCCCCTTAGGAAATTACCTTCAGCCACAGTGTATCCTCCCAATACACCGATACATTTAGTGCCTAGAACTCTTCCCACTCAAAGTAAAACCTTAATAAGCTTATACGTAGTTTACCAACTATTTGTTGATTTCGAGAAAACATGTAAGAAGAGAATCACACCAACAGGAATTACTGAAGGGGAAAGGGGTTTTGAACAAACAAAAGCTTGTTATCTTACAGAGGTCATTCCATTCTTTAAACAATTAAAAGAACAATTCGAGGGTATTCAAAAGGCCTTAGATACATAAGTTAATGAAATGAAAAAGATGTTTAATGAAATGGAAAACGAGGTTAAAATGAATGAATGTGAGCTTAAAAGCAATGAGATTGAGAGGAAGAATATTCATATCCTCAATGAGAATTTGATTTCTAGATGTATTGCTCAAGATGTGTTTTATACTGTTACAAATTATGCCATTATTGCTTCTCAATTTCATGATTTATCAATTGCATTTAAAGTTTTACAAGATCGTGTCATTGAGCTTGAGACCGAAAATTCAAAATTGCATGACAAAATCAAAAAGGATGATCATGATAACATGGTCAGGCATTTTTCTAAATTAGAATTTGAATATCTTGATTTACAATTAAAATATTAACCTCTTAAAGAAAGAATCAAAACTTCAAATGCCAATACATCTTCGGATGCTCCTGAGTTGGATGCATATCACTACAAGAAATCTGTTGATTACCCACGGACATAATTTGTGGCTAAAAGATCGAAATTCGTGGGTAACCTACTAATACCCACAAAATACCCTTGAACCCATATACATGGGAATAACCTCCGAGGCTAAATTTATAGCCACAAAACTTTCAAGCCGTGGGTGTGTTACCCACAACATTTTTTGTGGGTGATTATGCAAAGTTTGTGGGTACATATTTTGTGAGATTTCATAAGTGACCATGAAAACACCCATAAATTTAATCATGTGTAATTCGCGAGTAAATTATCCACAAATGTACAGGTGTGTAAAAATACTAATTCGTGGGAAACTATGATTAAATATTGAGTTTCTAAAATACTATGAATTAACAGTTATATAGTCGTGAGACAAACCATGGAAAACATGAAACACCATTTTTCTATATAATTCATTCCATACATATTTGTACTCATTTATTAATAACTCAAAACACAATACAAGAAAAAACTTCTTAAACACAATACAAGAGACAACTTTTTATACAATTAAAGTCACATCCATGTACAAACTAAAAAAACCAATCCAACCATTATTCATTGAAAAAAAATAAAGCATGAAAAGTATAGCGCCTAACAATCTTTAGTCACCGGTCCATCATCTATGTGCCATTCATCTCTTTTGTCCGTTTCACATGTTGGCCTTCGCTCAAAACCACCAGTTTCATCATGCCCTACATATCATCATATATAATTAGATTTATTATCAAATAATATTGACACATTGACACTATCATGTTAAATTTAATCAATACCTATTTATCTAGCAGAAATAGATACAAGGACAGATGGATTATTACTTACGATCCATGGGTTACAAACCTTCAAGGCACATTAGATTCAATTATATTACAGTATGAGATTGTTGACTTTTTTTTTATTGAATAGCCCTCCCTTACCAATGACATTAACACTACTATTAACAAGAACCTATAACGTATTTACTATCTAAATGATAATATATCATTGTCCCCAAAAAGTTTTGTACATTAAAATCCATGACGAAATTATTAGTTTGAGAATAATTAAATGGCATGTAAGTAACCAAAGGTCCAAAACTATATGTTGTGAGGCATTCAGTATTTCTTTCTAAAAAGCCAGTATCAATTCATATTGGGGTAAAAGATTTATACAACTCCGAGCACTCGAGAACGTATTGGTGACCACGAAATGAAAATTGATACTAAGAATTAAGTCTAAATAAAGTTATGCACATACCTTGAGAAGAATGTGTATAAAGTTAACTGATGAAAGAAAAACCACACAAAATAGCAAGGCCAAAGATTATTGTCTTGTTTCTTGTATCTGAAGCATGTAATTATTATCAAAATGATACAATATAAATCTAATTTACCATTATCAATCATCTTTGTCTTCTTCCAATATTATGCATTCGGATCCAAGTTTAATCAATTCATTCTCTCGCCATGTCACCGATAACGCGCAAACAATCAACTACTTTTATATAAATGTTAGATGGAGTAAATAAAATATAGGTTAAACAAAATATAGCACTTATAAGTTAACTTTGAAGGATTAGTTGTTGCCTTTCAACAAAAGAATGGTGAGCGAAAATATTGCAGTGAGAGGGGGAGGTGGTTAAACTTGTTTTCTGATTTCATGGTAAAGTGAGATAGAAATCAATTTTAGAGTCATTTAATTTTCAATTTGGACTAATAGAGCGGGAATTTTCCCTCCATTATCAAAAGGTCAAAATCATTTTGGAAATGTTTGTTTTAAGGGTTTAGACTCTAGATTTTGGATTAGGATTAAAATGTTTTATTTGGTTGGAGGGTGTATGATTTGGTTTTGGGATCAAATCTGGATGCAGGGGCATGCAGAATTCCCAACCCTATATCAAGGTTTTCTTACTAGTTTCTAGTTTTGTGGGCCCAAATACAATTTTTACTCTTACACTTGTTTCTTTAATAATATTTTATGTAACATATTATTAATCCTAATTCTTATATCATATGTAAACAAACATGTTTTTTTAAAACCCCTTATTTTTCTCTTTATACATTTCTTTCAACCCAATCCCAAATCCTAACCCCGAATATAAACCAAACGGCACCTTAGTAATTTATTTATAGTGAATGAATAATATCGTTAGTTCTCACGAGGAATTCACTGGTCAACATTTGTTTGATATCCATGAAATTACTATACAAATTTGATGCAAACAATAAAAATAAATAAATATATCCAAGTGAAAATATAGAATAACAAATTTATTAGGATGATGCTAATGGTAACCGTAAATATTGTTGTCACCTCCCAACATATCAATGCCAAATCAACTTTTTCTCTTCAAGACTACATTCAACCATAATTTGTTCATAAAGCAACCGCAACCACAACAAAAAACATAATCCACAAAAACTAATAAAAAATATGCACATACAAAAAGATTGAATCTTTCAGTTGACTGACAAACCATAACTTTGAAAAGATTGGGGTGGGACTCGGTTGCATCTAGTTGAACTAATGGGAGAAATTCGGTTGGAGGGTCGGTTGGTTGAGGGTATTCGGTTGCCATTAACATTGGCGTTAGTAACTAAAGTGTCGTTTGTTTGTTACTGGTTTAGGGTTTAGGGTTTAGGGTATTAGATTTTATTTATAAACTCAATATATGCATTTGAATCTAGATTTGTTTATATCCAAGTCATCAAATAATTTTTTTAACACGCAAATAACCATGAGCTTTCATGTGCAAATATATGAGAATAAATGTCATACAAGCACGGGTATTTATTTTGCTCACATATTACTCTTAAAAAAGTACGTACAAAGACCTACGAGAAACTACCAACATAAATACAATGTGAATAAATATATGAGTATACATTTAGCCACAAAACACCCACAAAATGATACCCATAATAAATAAATAAAAACGTGTGTAACATGCGGGTAATTGAATTTACACACGACATTACCCACGCTGATTACCCACGATAACCCAACTTGTGGGTATTTTGTGAGAAACTTTTTAGCCTTAATATGTTAACCACAAATTACCCAAGAATTTTAACTTCGTGGTTAATTTTGTGAGTATGTTCGTGGGAAATTCGTGACTAAATTTGATTGGCTTTTAGACTTCCTAGTCGTGGGTAACATGTGGGGAAATTGTGGGTAAATACCATCGAATAAGCATTTGTGGTTAATTTATGTGGGTATCCAACAGGATTCTTGTAATGTATTTTGAAATAAACTCTCGTGATGAACGGATTCAAGCTCACTGCAACACGATCCGAAAGTTAAAAACTCAAATTTCCCAATTGAAGGGTAATAAGAGTGAAGTGACTGGCTCCCACATGCCTCCTCCTTTATATTCTCAGAATTCTCAGAATTTCCATCTTCAAAACATCATCAATGTATTGCAACATGAAAATGAGTGTTTTCTAGCTGAAAATGAAAAGATTAAACTGCATTTCAAAGAGTTATCTGAATCGATTAAGGTCACTCGTGACAAGAAGAATGAAACGATAACATCTTTGCAAAAAGATATTGAGAATCTGAAGAATCAGGTAAAAAAGAAAATGTCAATCACTAGTTGTGATAATGTTGCACCAAAGGTGTCTGCTTGTATGAAATATGTTGTGAATATGAAATATATTCCTCCTAATCTTAGGAATAATTGGACTGTGTGTCAATCTTATCTCAATCACCTTAAGGATAACCTAGAAACTGTTAGAGAGATTGTTGAAGATGCAAAAATAGAGAAACCACTTGATAGTGCGGTTGCTTATGACTGCATGTATGCCAAATGATCTCAGGAACTCTTAGAATATGTAATTGCAACTTGTCCTAAATCTGATACTAGGCGAGATAGAATAGTTGCACCCATTTCAATGCCTACATTCAAGCATGTTACCTTTGATGTGCCTCCTAAAGTCTCAGAGCCCAGCACTTCTAGACCAGAAAAGCAAAAAGTAGTGAAACCAACTAATATTCCCGTCGTTCCTTCTACAGGATTAACCAGTGACACTAAGGCTAGCGGGTCAAAGCCTTCAGGCAATACAAAGCAAGATAGGACCTCGCGAGCTAAAAGTGATCAAGAGAAGAAAGTAGAAGACCACCCTAGGAATAATAAGTTTGAGTTGAATAAGATGAATCATGTTGATTCTAGTATTAGCTATAAGCGTACTGTAGTTAATTCGAATTCTGCTACTACTTGCAAAACATGTAATGAATGTTTGGCTTATGGTATTCACGATGAATGTGTTATGACTGATTTGAGAAATGTTGTTAAATCTCCAGTTAAATTTTTTAGGAATGCTAAACAGGTTAAGCAAGCTTGGAAGCCTACAGGGAAAAGGTTTAGTAATCATTGGAATCCTACAGGGAAAAAGTTTAGTAATGTGGGTTATCAATGGAAACCTACTGGTCATAAATTCAAAATTAGTGAACTTTGCCCTAAATTGTCTAGATATCTGCCCATTAAGAAATGGAAGCCCACTGATAGAATCATACCTTTAAGAAGTCATCACTCTTCAAATAGGTCCACTGCCTCTACTAGTGTTGCTCCCACTAATAATGTCATGTCATTTAGGAATTCTGTAGGTCTAAAGATTTTCCATACTGACCAATCAGAACCCATATTCTCATGGGGATCCATTGCTTCCAGTTATCAATTCTCGTTTATTTTCAAATGCAGGTCGTACAAATCGTCCTTTGGTATTTGGACTCAGACTACTCAAAACATATGACTAGAGATCGCTCTTTACTCAAGAACTGCGTGAATAAGTTCATCGGGACTGTTATATTTGGGAATGACCACTTTGGGGCAATTATGGGTTATGGAGATTGTGTTTTTGGAGATAGTGTGATCTCCCGGGTATATTATGTGGAAGGTCTTGGTCATAATCTATTCTCTATTGGCCAATTTTGTGATTCTGATCTCGAAGTAGCCTTCAGAAAAAACTCTTGCTTCATTAGAGAATTAGATTGTGTTGAGCTTCTAAAGGGATCTCGTGGCACTAATTTGTACACCATCTCTATCGAAGACATGATGAAGTCATCTCCTATTTGCTTGTTGTCAAAGGCTTCTAAGAACAAATCATGGTTATGGCACTGTCGACTCAATCACTTGAACTTCGGCACCATCAATGATATTTCAATAAAGGACCTTGTAAGAGGCTTACCCCGATTGAAATATGAAAAATATCATCTTTGTTCAGCATGCCAATTGGGAAAAAGCAAGAAGTATGCCCACAAACCCAAAACTGCCAATACCATTATGGAAGTTCTTCATACCCTTCACATGGATTTATGCGGACCCATGAGAGTACAAAGTATAATTGGGAAGAAGTATGTGCTATTCGTTGTTGATGACTACTCTTGGTTTACTTGGGTTAATATATTGAGAACAAAGGATGAAACTCCCGATGTTATCATTAAACTTATTAAACAACTGCAGGTTAGGCTTAACAAAACAGTTAGAATCATCCGAACAGACAATGGAACTTAATTTGTAAACAAAGAACTTAGTCAGTTTTATGAAAGCATTGGAATCAGTCATCAAAGAAGTGTTTCACACTCCTCAACAAAACAATGTAGTTGAAAGGCGAAATCGGACTCTTATAGAAGCTGCAAGGACTATGTTAATATTTTCAAACGCTCCAATGTTTCTCTGGGCAGAAGCCATTGCCACTGCTTGTTACACTCAAAACCATTCCATAATACATACTATTCATGGAAAAACTCTATACGAATTAGTTCACAACAGAAAACCGGATCTCTCGTTTCTTCGTTTGTTTGGACCTTGTGCTATCCAACCAATGATGGTCAAGATCTGGGAAAGTTGAAAGCTAAGGCTGATATTGGATTTTTTGTTGGTTATGCATCTAATCGGAAGTGTTACCGAATCTATAACAAAAGAACCCAAGACATCATGGAAACTATTCATGTTACGTTCGATGAGCTGACTGAGCAAATGGCTCCTCGACAATCCAGTTATGGACCCGCACCTCAACTCTTGACACCTGGACCCATTAGTTCGGGTCTTGTACAGAATCCCACTACTGTAGCTCCTTATGTACATCCCTCAGAAGAAGATTTGAAGAAACTGTTTGATCCAATGTATGATGAGTACTATGAGCCTTCACTGATGATAATTCTGCACCACCAACTAATGCTGCTCCCACTCCAACCAACACAAATGGTCCACCGGTCTCAATATCTTTATCTCAAGAAGCGCCATTTGCCGATCATTCATCATCATCTTCGAATCCTCAATCATCTTCTGTGCATCAAGGAAATGCAGCTTCTAATTCATTTGGAGATAACCCCTTTGCTACTCCCAAAGATGCTACGTTTGAAAATATATTTTCCCCTAAACCCACTCCTGAAACATCATCTCCAGGGGATCCTAATTCTGCTACTTCAGTACCTTACCAACAACCACATGAACATCTTAGAAAATGGACACATGATCATCAATTGGATAATATCATTGGAAATCCCTCTCGTCCGGTATCTACTAGAAAACACCTTCCCACTGATGCCTTATGGTGCTTCTTCAACTCTGTACTATCAAAGATTGAACCAAAAGATGTCAAGACCACAATGTCTGAGGATAGCTGGTTTAATGCTATGCAAGACGAAATTTATGAGTTTGATCCTCTTGATGTATGGGAATTGGTGCATGCTCCAGATTATGCTATGATTATTGCTCTCAATTGGATCTTCAAAGTAAAACTTGATGAGCACGGTGATGTTCTGAAGAATAAGGCAAGACTTGTGGCTAAAAGATATCGACAAGAGGAGGGTATTGACTTTGAGGAATCATTTACTCCGTTTGCACGAATTAAGGCTATCAGAATCATCCTGGCTAATGCTGCTAGCAAGAATATGGTAGTTTATCAGATGGATGTAAAGACTGCTTTTCTTAATGGGAATCTCAAAGAAGTGGTCTATGTTAGTCAACGCGAAGGTTTTGTAGATCCTGAGCATTCTACCCATGTCTATCACTTGAAGAAAGCTCTCTATGGCTTGAAGCAAGCTCCTAGGGCATGTTATGATACTTTTTCAAAGTTCCTTTTGGCTAATGGATTCTACAAAGGAGCTGTTGATCCTACACTGTTCACCCGAAAGTCAGGCAAACATTTAATTCATGTTCAAATATATGTTGATGATATTATTTTTGCCTCGACCGACCCAAATCAATGTGATCGTTTTTCTAAAGAGATGGGCTTTAAATTTCAAATGTCAATGATGAATGTCATTTTTCTTAGGATTACAAATTTCTCAAAATCCTGGAGGCATTTTTATTAATCAATCTAAACATGCTAACGAAATTTTAAAGAAATTTGGATTTGATTCTTGTGACCCTGTTGACACTCCCATGGTGGAACGAACAAAAATGGATGAGGACCACTCGGGGATCCCGGTTGATCAAACTAAATATCGTAGTATGATTGGATCCTTGATGTATCTCACCGCGATGAGACACGATATTACATTCATTGTATGCATGTGTGCTCGTTACCATGCTAAGCCTACTAAAAAGCACCTTGAAGCGGTAAAACGGGTATTTCAGTACCTCCAAGGAACCATTAACATGGGACTTTGGTATCTGAAGGACACCAGTATGTCACTAACAGCCTATGCAAATGATGACCATGCAAGGTGTCAAGATACTCGTCAAAGTACGTCAGGAGGTGCTTAGTTTTTGGGTGATAAATTAGTGAGCTGGTCTTCAAAGAAGCAAGCGAGTACTTCAATATCCTCTACTGAGGCTGAATACATTGCCATGTCATCATGTTGTGCTCAGATATTATGGATGAGATCCCAATTATCTGACTATGGCTTTGTATTCAACAAAATTCCTCTGTATTGTGTTAACAAAAGTGCCATCGCTATCTGCTGCAACAATGTCCAACACTCAAAAGCGAAGCACATTGACATTCGACATCATTTCATCAAGGAACAAGTAGAGAAAGGTGTGGTTGAACTATATTTTGTGAGGACTGAGTATCATTGGCAGACATCTTCACAAAGCTCTTCCAAGAGACCGTTTGAGTTCATCCTCCACGACTCGGCATGAAGAGTCTACAACCGGAAACGCTCAAAGCGTCTTCGAGGAGGAAGATGAGGAGTAAAGGAGTTTCTTCACCTATACTTTGTAAATATTTTTTCAAAAAGCAAAATACAAAAATATAAAACCAACAAAAAGAAAATAGAAAAATATAAAATCAACAAAAATCCATAAAAAATAAGAAAAATTGAAAATACCAAAAATATTGTTTTCTCAAGGCATGTCTTTTGGTATCGATAACATCTACGGTCTTAGAAATGTCATTCAATAATGGCACGGGACTTTAGATGAAGTTCGAGCAGAAGGTGTAAATATTTTCAAAACATGTCTCAAACTTATGGCTTCTTGTCATTTGAGCGATAACTCGGGCTTAAAAATGGCTTGCGATTATTTGATGTAACCCGCTTTTAAAAAATAGCGATGCTTTGCAAAATCGATTTTTCAAATATCGAGCTCGATCCTAAAACAAAAATTTAATTAGGAAAATTTGTCGACAAAAGACAAATGTTCCTCTACAAATGTTTTTCATTCTAAAGATTCTTCTGAAAAATATTTGCCTTCAAATTGTTTTGAAGATAACTCGGACTTAATTTTTGAAAATCAATTGGACTTAATCGTTGTAAAAATCTTTGCCACTCAATCAACAACTACGGTCATTGACTGAGGGGGGGAGTGATTTCAAACATTTCAAAAAGGATATTTTCATACAATTGGTACCAAAATGAAGCATGGTTTATACATTTGGGACAAGAGCATGTTACCTTGTAAAATTATTTTGTCTACAACTGGCACAAGAGCATGTTAACTTTGTTCCTTTTTCATACAAATGGTACATGAGCATGTTATGTTATACTTCATAAAGTGGTAATTAAATGGTTTTTGTGTTATGTGTCAAGGTATTATCTTAAAACGGAGTTACGGTTCAAAAGTTATGTTTTTTTAAGAGTCCAAAAATCTTTTCGATACCTGAAACTAACAAAATATTCCTAAATCTGATCCTTATCAGTTAAGTGTTCTTAAAACAAAGGTCACATCTCTCCTCAAAAAGTTTTCTAAATAATTTAAATCAATTGGTATCCCAAATCTCAAAGGGTTTGAAATCGTGATCGGGGAGAGTTTGTGGATTAAATCGAAATGAGCGATAATTTGGTGAGTATTTTAGAAAAGTAATAAAAGGCACTCCTTCCTACATGGGCCAAATGATTTCATATTTTCTATGCACATGTTAAGGGGGAGCATTTATCTAAAACAAAAAAGGATTATAAAGTGATTGTTTTGACTCAAAGTGTAGGTTCTCTCTAATATGTGCTAAACCTTTCGAATATGAATGCACGTATTGAGGGGGAGCAATTAAAAGAAAATCCACATCTTTCCCCAAAATATTTTTTTTAAGTATTTAAATACTAGATTTGATCAGGTGAGAGATGGTGATCATTTTAGAAAACAAAATTATTTTATTGATAACGTGAAGAAGAATTGGAGCTTTCATTCAAATCTAACCTTTTTGTTTTCTCTCACTTATTTGGATCCTTCCTCCATGTGCCAAACGATTTCTAATACGCAATGCACATGTTGAGGGGGAGCATTTCTAAATGATCAAAAATAATTAAGGTACAAAATGCTTTGTATATATATCACAAGTACCTTGATTGATTTTTCAAATGGTTTTTCATTTGGTTTCAAAGTGGAAAGAAGTGTACCACAAGACCGACTATTTTACTTTATGTATTGGAGTTATAAGGATGGTAAGGTTATGTATTAGTTCCCACGATCCCGCCAAAGCCGGAGGGATCTACCCAGGGACAATCCACTAGTTAGTGTAGAAGTCCTTAGGTATCATGAAAAAAGAAGAAAAGTGAGAATAAGGGAAGAGTGCTAACCGAGATAGAGCTAGAACTGGAACAAACCCAACAAGGTTATAGTAATGAGGTCTCGGTAAGCATTGAAGGGGTTGAAGAATGAAAAAGAATTGAAAAGTGAAAAGGGTGATAAGAAATAGCCCTCCAATAATTCAACCTTAGGGCGTAAACGGGTTCAATACATATACTCTTGGTGGTTACTAAGGTAACGCCAGTATTGAAGACAAGACGTCATGGACCCAGTGACGCACTGCACTAAACTTCCCAAGCTACTCAAGTTCTCTTAAAAGGACTTGTTTCATTCTCACGGGGAACCTTAATAATCTATCGACTTTCTCTTAGAGATAGTTGATATTGAAGAAAGAGACTCTCCCTAGTCTCCGAATAGGAAACCAAAGTGCACTATTGAGTCTAGAGCCAAGAGATCATCACAATAAATCTCATTAGGACACACAATTTATGAAAACTTGTTGTTTCACACAATGTGAAAAGTGAGAATATATATTGAGAGTCCTACGCATTATCCTCGTGGTATTTTCCAGAACATCCGAGTGATATGTAAAAATATTCACGATGAAGATGGAAATCCTTCTAGAGCCAACATCAAACAAGCTCTTGGTGGGTGACATGTGAGATCTTTCAAAAGATCAAACTTGTGACAAATGGATAGAAACAATTGGGCGATTCACTCCTGAATCAACCTTGGTCCAGGAAATGGATTGACGAATACTTTTGAAAAACCTCTCGATGTGCACTTCAACTCTTTTCTCTAGCACATCGACTGTGTATTAATTTTTCAAATAAAAAGGGTATTTATGATTGAAAATTGATCTTTTTCATAAAACCTTCGCCGTATTGCAAAACTCTTTCTCTTAAGCAATACGCGATTGTTTTTCAAATCAATTTTTCATCAATCAGTGAATCTCAAGTCGCTGGTTCACTCACTTCGTGTTGTCTACTTTGGGACGCTCTGGTTTGAGAACGGCTAGATTAAGCTGCGAAACCCTGTCAAGGAGATTCTACCTGATCACAGGCAGTATCTATATTGATCAACGGGGAACCGTGGTTCTTGCAACCATATTCAACGAAAGTGAACAAAGGCACTTTCGTGTGTTTTATTGCTAACTGCTGTTTGCAGGAACATCTGACGGTTGCAACTGATCATAATTGAGAAGTCAATCCATTACCGCATGCTCACATATTACACTCTCATTCGAAGAAATCATGACAAGTGCACATCTACACTCTTTTGCTCAGATATCATCATGGTACTTTTGCTTTTGCTCTGATATCATCATGCTATACTTCCGCTACGCTAATGCAAATATCATGATCCAACAATGCTTCCGCAACTCTGATGAAAAGATGTCATGATCCAATACTGTGAGCATGTCGGTCCAAAAGTCACAACCACCACATGAATGAAACACAACAAAGGATGAGTCAAGAGATTTACTGTGGCTGAT
Organism: Chrysanthemum lavandulifolium; assembly: GCA_022545495.1. Lineage (NCBI taxonomy): Eukaryota > Viridiplantae > Streptophyta > Magnoliopsida > Asterales > Asteraceae > Chrysanthemum > Chrysanthemum lavandulifolium. Next base: position 146,703,159 of record CM040241.1, on the reverse strand, counting down.
GATCTCAAAAAAGGATCAAAGAATAACCAACTCGTGGATCAGTTAAAGACCTCCACTTAAAGTACAAAGCATGCAGACTTTGAAGAATCAAAGATTACGAGCTACAAAGTAAAGAGCGTGTCATAGAATGCTAGAACTCAAATTGTAATATCTATTTGTAATTGAGGTGACCTCCCTTAGGGGGAGATTTGTAGGGTTTAGAAAATCCGTTAGTTAAAGACTCAGTCACCTCAAGCATGTATGAGCATTAGAAAGCTCGCAGTCTTAGTCATTTAGTTATGTTTAGTAGTTAGTTAAGTAACTCCGTGGAGGATGGACGGGTCTTTACCCACTGTATGCCTAATCCATAGCCCGTAGGTGGCGTATTTTGTAAGACACTATAAATACCCTTTGCCTCCCAAGGAAAAGGGTGGAGCTTCATAATATACTTTCACTTTCTCTCACTAGAAGTTCCCATTCTCTCCATCTTTCTCTCTAGACTCTTTATAATTCGAACCTTGTGATTGTGTTTGTGTGTTTATGATAACCATTATGTTACACACTCTTTGCCTCTTTATTACATGTCATCCTTCAAGGTTCCTATAGGTGTTCTTAACAGATTGGAAGCTATCTGTAGGAATTTTTTTAATGGAGCGGAATGTATGGAGAAGAAGTTGTCCCTAATTAGTTGGAAGAAAGTTTTAGCTTATAAGAAGAATGGAGGTCTTGGTGTTTCTAGTTTATTTGCCCTCAACCGTGCTCTCCTTTCAAATGGATTTGGCACTTTATTGCTAATGTCCCCTCGCTCTGGTCTCGTTTCATTGCTGCCATTCATGGTACTCATGGTGCGCTAGATAATCCTCTCACTTTCACAAGACATTCTCTTTGGCTTGACATTGTTAGTCAACTCAAAAAGCTTTCCACTAAAGGTATCGATCTTCTTTCTCTAATCATTAAGAAAGTGGGGAATGGTGAGGAAACTTATTTTTGGGAGGATGTGTGGCTTGGTGACTCTCCTTTAAGACGTTTATATCCGAGGCTATATCTCTTGGAATCAGCCAGGAATGCTAGTGTGGCTTCTAAGTTTAGAGACAGCTCTCTCACGGATTCTTTTCGTAGGCAGCCTAGGAGTGGTATTGAAGAAGAACAACTCCTCCTTCTTTTATCCAAGACGTCTTCTATTATGCTCCCTAATTCTAATGATCGATGGTATTGGAGGTTAGATTCAGCAGGTATCTTTTCGGTGAAATCAGCTAGAGAATTTATTGATGACTTTTTTCTTCCTAAAGCGATTGTTCCCACTCGATGGGTTAAATATATTCCCATCAAGATTAACATCTTTGCTTGGAGAGTCTTCCTGGACAAACTTCCTACAAGGTTGAATCTTTCTCTTCGTGGGCTAGACATCCCGTTTATTCTGTGTCGGATTTGTAGTATTTCAGTTGAATCAACGTCGCACCTCCTTTTTCTTGTCATTTGGCTCGTCAACTCATGTCCAAGGTTACACGTTGGTGGGAATCATAGTATCAAGTCTTTTTCTCATATAATGATTGGCTTCTTTGGTTAAAAAACCTTCGGATGTCAAAGCGCTTAAAGGACGTGTTTGAAGGTGTTTGTTACATTTATTGGTGGTTATTTGGATGTTCCGTAATCAAGTTTTGTTTGGGAACCAATTTCCTCAAGTTGCTCTACTTTTTGAAGAGATCGTTCGGTTGTCTTTTATTTGATGTTCGAATCGTTGTATTGGAACTCTTGGATGAAAAATCCAAGTTTCTTTAATTTGTAGCTTTCCTAACGCCTTGCTAGTTTTCAAAAAGTGCCATAAAATATATATTATAAATATATATATATATATATATAAAAAAAAAAAAAAAAAAAAACTGGTCCCGATTTTTATCATTCATGTTTTCACAATCACATTTTACTTAATTATATAGTCCAACAAACCAAATAATCTATACAATATAGCTGTGGTTAGGCCTATATAGGAGAGACTGCTGCAAACCATATTAGAAAATATAGTTTAAAAGTCTAAAATTGCTTGTAGTTGACAATTTGTTGGCCACCAAAATAGATTCACACGTAAACTAGTCCACCCGGCACTCGTCCTCCTGTTTCTTTTCGATATGACATCAATTATGACGTTTCTTCATTTGTTATTTTCTTTTATATAGGTTCCATTAGGACAATAATATGATTGATGTTAATTCCGTCGATAATTATCTCGTTGAAATTATTACTAGAAACTACATTGTTTTGATGAGATACTCAAACTTGGCCCGAGCAAAATCACTCGAAAACCAATCACCGATAAATCGATTGAAACTGGATCGAACTGAACTGATCTTATTTGGTTCGGTTTTCGGTTTTGTATAACTATTTCGGGTTTACTCGGTTCGGGTCAAAACACATTTATTCGGTTCGAATAGCTAAACCGACCCGACCTGAACCGAACTGACTTTATTCAGTTCGGTTTCGGTTTTGATAGCTTTTATTCGATTCGGTTCTCGATTCACGTTTTACTTTTATTCAGTTTTAAAATTGGGTCAGATTTAATCGTTTCAGACCGGATTTGTCCCGTTACTCAGCCCTACGTGAAACTATATTACTAATGAAAACTAAATAGATGAAAATAAAATATCTGTGTCAAGATGTCGTAGTTATGAAAAAGAAAAAAGAAATGATAGTTTTATTTTATGGACCATGAATCCACATGGTTTTCTCAAAAAAGAATATACGAGAGAAAACTATGAGCAGTGGCGCCCCTCTTATTAGACAAAAGCTCTCTGATCCAACTCATCGTGTCAATCCATTCGTTTAATCAAAAAATTGACAACCGAAAAATCATATCTAATGGATAAACATTATATATGTAATCTTCAATTTGTTAAAGTAGCTTTTTTGATCACTACACATACCTAAAAAGAAAAAGTTAATCTCATCATTATTTGTTTCACAAAACAAAGCTCATCGTCACCATACTTATCTTTCTTTTTCTAAACAGCAACTTTTACACGTATATATCACTTATATCTTATAAATTATAAATGATTTTTCTTAGTAATACTTATGACTTTTTGATTGATAAACACACCACATAACATAACAAAAAGCTTGTAAACACAATGTCCATTATGAAAACCATAGATTGATTAGTGAGAAAATAAATACTTTAATTTTATTACATAGAAGTATTATGTCTTTTTCCTTCCAAACTTGATGTATTTAGTGAAACAATGAAATAAATAAATGAATACCTTACTTTTCCTTTCACGAAACCAGTCAAAACAAAACTACGGGAGGTGAGACTATAAAGTTGAAACAACACGTTATCAATTTAATATTTATATCTTACATATCAAAGTTTCTAGTTTCTAGTCGTATCACCTATAAACTCCATCTCCACACACAAAATTCACACATTCAACAAAACCTTCCATCAATATTTCCCGTTTATTTAAATCACAAATATGAGAAGCAAGTCCATGAGCCACAAAAACTTGTTGATGAGAATCATCACAACGCCATTTAGAGTCCTAGGCAAAGCCAAGGATTTTTACGTACGCAGCATAACCGATTGTTCCAATGGCGCCAGTTACGGGGTGCCATCAATGAGCACTCCAAACCCGTTGTCTAGGAGCAGTAGCACGAGCTCGTACTACTCGAACGCCAGTGAAGATCTTCGAGAACTGATTAGGGCCAACTCCACGGCCAGCATGAGAGACGTAAATATCAGTAGGGCGGATTTAGATATGTATATAAAGCAACATATGATGAATAAACAGTCTTCGTTGCCCGCGATGGGTTCAAAGCGAGTGCCGAGGAGTGTGAGCGTTGGCATGGCTAGGATCGACGAAGATGCTCCTGTTTCGAGCTTTCGTGATGACGAGGAGTTGGGCAGGAAGGTGAAGAGTGATCATATGATGTTTCCTAGGAGCAAATCTCATGCTGTCTCAAGTAGTGCCAAGATTAATAGATATTCATGATGTTTATCATTTTCGTTAATTAGTTGTTTTGTTCACCTTTTAAAATCTTTCAAGATTATCAAAAATTCTCTCTTTTTAATCATTGTAATAGTTTTGTGTAACTTGTAAGTTACTACTGATGGTACAAAATCAATGTTACCTTATATGTAAACGTAACATATAAGGTGAACGGAAAACCAATGTTTTTTTTTTTTTCTTTTTCTTGAACGGCATTTTTTATATCATTAAATATATATTGTTATAAGTAACTTTAATTTAAATACCGGATATGAAAATATGATGAGAGTACATGAGCAGATGTTACAATATATAGATGACTTTTGGCTGCACGTTATGGGTCACCACTCTCTGGGAGTCGCCTTAAGGGAAGAGGTTTTTGAGTGTAGTGTTTTAAAAAAATATTTAACAAAGTATGTATATGTAGATTAAAAGTATTTAATAGAATATTTAATTGTTTTTTTTTACAGAACAGTTATGAAATATGTGAGTATTAGCAGCCATTCACGCATGGTCTCAGTAATATGTTGTCATTTGTCAACTTAATATATAGTAATCATAATAATGAAAAAAAATTAAACTTCCATGGTCTACGTCCTCATCTCCAACGTTCTCGCCATTCTCGACTCCATCACTGGTGACGGCGATGATGTATGGCATAATTCCAACGTGATCACTCAACGAATTGAAACTGATGGCAGAGAAAAATAAAACAGGGTATCTCGATTAGGTTTGGTTCGATTGAATTTCAATATTTCCAATGCATTTGAACAAGTCATCAGTGCGAACATAGGATACTTTTGCATGAACTTTACGACAATAGTGGTTTCCATATTGTTCCTAAGTCTGTAATGATATTGGGCTTCGTTACATTCAAATCAGTTGTGAATCAACACAAATGTTAGATATTTCATTCGAGTGATGACGTTGGAAACATTTACCGTCAAAAATGACGCTAATTGATGAAGGAGACTATGATGTTGAAAATGATGGCTACTAAAAGCCTTTTTTTCAAAGAGGTATTTTTTTTAAAAAAGAAATACAAAATAGTGAAATACTATGTTAACTATTTCTGAATATACGTATTTTGTTAATTAAAAATTATATATATTTACTACCAGCCGTTTTGTGGGTGTATACAAATGGGTGTAGATATACGCTATGTTGTCACCATCTAATTGGTCCGTTCCTCTTTACACTACCAAAAAAAAGGATGTGGCGCCTTAACATTGGCTATTGTGTGTTGCAAGTTTTACTGTTCAGTGTGAATACATCAAACCATATACAAAACCAACCGTATTCCATAATAGCAGGACTCCTAGAAATTTCGAGACCCTCTCATTCTTCTTCTCTAACAAAACCAAACCCATATTCCAAATTCATCAAATTATCTCACCGCCCCTTTCATTAAACCATATACAAAACCAACCGTCTCTCACAAAACCATTACCCCTTTTTTTATCCACCATAATCATCTCCGATCAAACAGACAAACACAAACCAAAAAAGTCAAGAACATAAACCCTAAATCATGTTTTTGTTTACGCTTATCTTTGGCCTTTCAAACTAATTTGATTTGTGTTTATATTTGATAAGGCTCGACTTATTTTGAAACAAATGGCCAATATGAGTGGGAGATGGACGTGCTTTATGACTTGATGCTACCAACGTATATGTGACATGTTCTTGATTTGCCGGAGCCCATTTGCAGAAGGAGGGAAGAGAAGGAGGAATGGGGATTGAAGTTACTAGAACCTGACTTTCACATTAATCTAGCTGTAAGATTTTGATTTTGGGATTTTTTTTAAAATATCGATTATAAGTATCTGTTTGTTGTGAATTTGCGGTAAGAATGTTGTGGGTTTGTTTATACAGATGAGATAATTTTTTTAATTTTTGTAGATATGTATAAAATTTCTGTTTAATTTGATCATGTTTTTTGTTACTCTTTGTTTAGGAAAACAAACTGAGTTTGAGTTTTCTTGAAGTGTCTTTGGTTTTACCAGTTTTAAATGGAGATGAAAGGTATTAGTAATTTTAGATTTATTTTGGTTTCGGTTATTTAATGTTATAACTGAATTGCGTTCTAGGAAACCCGTGTCCTGCTGGATGGCAGTTTTATGTTGCATATTCTCTATTTCGTGGTGCATCGATTTGACCATGAGTTGACACACACTACCGCAGGACCATGCTTCCTTCTCAGTCGTACTATCTGGTGATACTTTATTTGATAGGCTCAGGTAACTAAATAAACTATTTTACAATTTCTTATTATTTAAGTGCTTATCTATTGCTGAATCTAATAGTAGATAGGCTCAACTTATTTTCTACAAAATTTCTTATCTTCTAAAAATGATGTAACCCATTTGGAATAATCAGAAAAAGCAATCCCATTATCCTAGATATAGTATAGACAAGGATTTGAAATAAGCATTCGCATTTGTAAAAATGAGAGATGATAGTGGAGTTTAACTTTTGACGGGAAGATAGTCGACCCTCCCTACCTTGGTTCAGTAGATTGGTCGAAATAGCTGATATTTTGGTGCTTGATCAACTTTACTCTTAAAAATGCTCACTAACTTTTGAATATATTGTCAGCACGTTGCATCCCTCTTCTCTTGGCATTTTCCGTGGTCGAGAAGAAAATATGGGTGCCTTTATAACTGATTTGCCCAAACCATCTCCACCTAGGATCACTTTCACATTTCCTTTGATCAATTCGGCAACTGAGATTGCTTTGGTGATAGTCGGGAAGAGAAATCTTATGCAGTCAAGGTGGCGCTGGGTGAACATACTGATTATGGTTACCCATTGCCTGTGCAGAAGGTGAAACCAGAAGGTCGGATCAAATGGTTTTGGCCAATGGAGCTACTTCATTGCTCAAGCAAGGTAATTAAGTAAATATAGGAGCAAGTAGTTGAATGATTAGGATATGGTTTTGTTTATTACTAAGTAATGAAAATTGCTTAAAATGATGTGAAGAACAACCTGTTAATTACATTTTTATAATTAAGGGTATTTGGAATTGGCTGTAGAAGTTGCTTATCAGCCTTTTTTTTTTGTAACATTGATAATGTAAATATACATGTCGTTAACAATGTATATTCGCAGTGGAAGACGTATGCAGTCGGAACGAGTGGAAATCCAACGACCAAGAGTCAATGAGGCCGCTGTACTGCACACGCAAATTCTAATGCTAAGGAGGTACCATCTTTTTCCATTTGAAAATTCTTATATAGTTGAATGCCTTTCTATGGTATTAACATCGAAGAGTTAATTATGAAGATGTTAAAAAAGCTGGAAAGAATTAGTTTTTGAGAGTTAAATGTTAACAAGATAATCTCAGTATTGCCATTAATATGGCAAATAGATTGGATAAGCGAGAAAGACTTGGAGGCTTTCACAAAGAAAGACAAGTTGAGATAGCATTGTTCCATTTCTTTGATATTTGCTTCTTCTTTCGCCATATTATAAAGTATCTCTTTTTTTACTTACATAACTTGCTTTTAATATATATACACTTTGTGATAAACATGAGAATATGAATTATTATATCAGATTGTTAATATCTATATTTGGTGTTATTAATTTTCTATGAAGCGTGGCGGTACATGTGCATATTGAATTCTTGGTATTATTGTCAATAAATACATTCTGAAATTTTCATTAAACAAAATGTTGATTGGGTTGTTATACTTGATGCCTATATGATTATAGAGGCCCAATTTTACCGACCCATTCTGATTTTTTATAATTATTTTTTGCGAGGTTGAGAGGAATGGATAACCAATGTGATCGAGAGCAGTTCAATTGTTTAGCCGACCCATTCCTATGTTTCTGAATCAATGGTTTCATTTCCTACAATTTCAGGTAACTTGATTCTTTATCACGAAAATTAATTGTCAAACCTCAATAAGCCAAAAAGCCCTTTAAATAGGCTAATCCAAAGGCTTCCTTAGATAATAAGCCATTTTCAGTTTTCAGTTCATAGCATACTCGAATATAATACAATAATTGTCCACTGGCAGTAGTCGGAAGACCTATTTTAGCATTTGCTTATCTGAGCAAATGTGTGTTTCTGTTAAGTGACCCTACTTTATATTAAAGGATGTTTGGGAATGCTTATTTTAAAGTGCTTATCTGATTGAACCACAACAGTTTTACCCAAAATGCTTACTTGCTTAGGTGTGACCATATAAATACTTACATAAGCAATTCCAAACAATCTCTTAAGTATTAAACCATTGCAATACATAAGCACGCCTCATTTCGATGCTTGATTAACAGGACAACTAAAATAGGAACAATATAACATGTAAGTGCCAGGCATCAGGTTTGACAAGGAGACTCAACAGAAAACATGGTTTGATAGTCTTGCCATTTGTCGTTGATATCACTATAATTTTGGAAGCACCAGTTTATATTAGAAGAACCACAGTGTTCCACATTTAAAGGCGAGTGTACTTAATTTGTTTAAAGACTTTTTATATTAATTGAAGGTCAATTAGTTATAATGGATGCTATTTGATACAGGGTGTAGTTGGATGCTACTTTATCACTAAAACAAGTTTCTTTTGCTATTGTTTAGTACGTCTGTAAATGGTGGACTAAACCTGTACGAAATGAAATGAGAGAGATGAAAAAGCTTACATCTTGATTGAATTTAAACCGACAATTAAAATAGAAAACACTTAGTTGATGCGAATCTGATACTATGACTTTCATTATTGATGTGAACGAATGTTTTCTTATCGAATTTTTTTTATAATTTTTATACTTGTATTGTTTAAAAATTAGCAATCAAAACCTTGAAATTTCATGCATCATGAGATCAGTATGGACTCTTTAAGCCTTTCATATGATGTTGCAAAGTGATACATAATTAAATGTTGCATTTTTCATTTTTGTTGTTACTATGCATTTTATGTAAAATGTGTTTCAGAATGCTTATTTTTGTTATATTTATTTGATCTTATAGCTATTGCATTTGAGACAAGTAACTTCAAACCGACCCACTGCACATCTTCAGGCGTAAAATGCAGGAAAAATGTTGAGCGTAAAGAGACTGCCACCTTCATTATGATAAGATGTGGCCAGATAATATAATATGTGCATAGATTATATTGCCATTTTAATCTACTATTGTGACATGTTATTTACTCTCTTTACACAGTAATTAGTGAAAAAAACGAGAAGAATATATATGACGACACCTCATTGCTTACATTTGGATTCAACCTGGATGACCTAAACAAATTTGGAAAAAGAATTCACAAGCTTTTATAGAGTTGATACCAGTGGTCCCTCTAGGTTGCGTTCACTCAAATGGGTCAAAATGGTTAAAAAAAAGTCGAGTGTGATACAAAAGCCCATACAAGTCTTTCAAAAACTTAAAGATTAAACATAAACAAAAACAACTCCCGCCAAAAATACTAGCAACAACAACAAACTCATTTGCCAGCAATTGCGTCTACAAAGACATTTCACAAATGTTCTATGCATCCATAAAGCGTCCTGACATGACCTTGCAAACTCTTCGTTTAAATACAATGGTCAACTAAAAAATTCCTTGAGAGAGGGACTGATGAGCAGCCCATATTGGAAAATTATAGCAGCAAAAAGGCGAAGCTTATGGTTGACAACTTGGCCATCAAATAAATAGAGCCAAACGGAAACTATTCTAGTCGTCCTCGTGTTCCCATTTGATACTTATCTGTTCATTCAAAGTAAAATTATACATGATAGGATTACTAATTGTTGACTGATAACTCATTTGAGCTTTTAAGATAATCAAAGAAATTTGATTGAAATTTGTGATTCACAATACACCATCTTTTACGAAAGTGCTTCAAAAATGCATTACTTGAGTTTTCATGCTTTTAAAAATACCAAATTTACTTTCTTCAATGTATAATTTTAGTACGTGAGTTAAAAAGTGTTTCATAATTGTTATGAACTTTAAAATTTTTGTCCTAATATGCACAATACCTTTTTGTCCAAAACATTTTTGCAAAAAATTCTACATTTTGTGATTTTTATTGCCCAAAAAAGTGCATAAGATAAATATGTATATATCTTGCTATTATCGTGTATCGATTACAACTTTTGACCATCACTTCTAGAACATTTCATGATTTAGGCTTAAAGTTCAAAAAGGGTGTTTTTGATCGAGTGAGTACGAGTTGAGTAAATTATGTATATATTAACATGATGTGGGTAGTGCGTATATTTTTTTAAACCCTAGTTATCAAAACCACGTCAAATTTCACCTATTTGTTGGATTTTACAAAATCGTTTCATGTATAAAAAAAAGTATTGTGTGTGCATTGGAACAAAATTGTAAGTTCGTGACATAACGTGAAACAATTTTTTGTTCACGTACTATTGAAGAGAGTAGGTTGCTATTTAATGATGCAAACCTTATGAGAAATGATAGAAAAGCAAATCGCATCCACTCATCGTCTAAAAAACACACCTCGTTTGATTATACACCATGAAATGCAACACCAAAAGCATAAGCGAGGTTCCACTTGGTCGAATCTGTTAGATCCCAAATCTATATTATCAAATCACACACACACACACACACACACACACATATATATATATATATATATATATATATATATATATATATATATATATAAACTATTATTATGAGCTTTCACCTAACAAGCTTAAGAAGGGTTTATATACTTCTTACAAATGCCACATTAGCTAGACCTTGGACCTCATAATGGGCCGAGCCTTTAAGGCTTCACATTTACTTAATGGACTAGCACTAGATCATCCTGTTACACGTTTACATGTTACATGTTTACATATTAAATTTAGTACAAGACTCGTTGACTCGTTCTAATCCTAACAATCTCCACCTAAGGGGTGATCATTGAGATCTCTCTTTGATTACATAAATGATCAACACATCTAATACTAATAAGCTCCCCCTAAGGGGTGATTATTGAGATCTCTCTCTTGCGACCTGAAGCTTGGTGTCTTGATTTTTGAGTCTCGTTGTTGTTCCAATCATGCTTTGTGATCTTTAGAATCTCTTGATCTTTTCTTGCCTTCAATCAACATCTTCAAGTATTTTGTCTTGGCGTCTTCTCCAACATGCGCATACTTCTTGTAAAGCTTTTAACTTCATACTCATGTTATCCTCATTTCCTTCTTTAACTTGTTCTTTGACATCTTGATCTTTAACTTTGATGTAACACTTTGTCTTAAACTTTCTTGACTTGATCTATGAGGATGTTAGTATGAGCATGTGGAGTTGAAGATTGTTGATGATTAAGATGATGGTGTATGATCTTCCTTTAAGGGGACTTTCATCAGTACCTGCACAAATGAGTAGCTAATAATCATGTTAGGCCAATCAATTATTATGGATCTTTTCTTAGCGAATAGTTCCACTACGATTGTTTTACTGATGAACGTTTTGATTTCATTCACCTTGGCCAGGCACATCAACCGTTCGAATCTCGTTAAGGATATATCAATACATTGGATAATCCATTTAAAGACCCACATTTTCGGGACTCGATTCATGAAAGGAATCTCCTTAGCGGTAAAACACTCCTAAACGCTACAATCCTAATCCTTAGCACACTTTAACAAATCGCAGTCACCATACATTTCTCTCGAGCAAAACCCGGATCTAAGATCTAAAAATATTTGTCCTCTAACATCAACTACACGAACACAACTCAACACAATACAACTCTTTTCTTAGCACGATTAACCACAAAATTCTTCCTTTGTTTTCTTTCTTTAACAAAGCAGGCCAAACAAACACAAATATGTTACTCTTTTTCTGGTTTTGTTCGAACTACACAAGAAGCACTAGGAACGAAAGCTTCAAGATTCTTTAAGAATCTCATGTAGGTTTCATTATATTTGTTTTTGTTTTGTCTAAACCGAATGAAAAAGGGAATGAAACAACCTTGTTTTGTTCTTTCTTTTAATTTTCGGATATTAAAAAGAAGGTTATGCTTCTAAAATGGATCGATGATGATTTTTCTTTTCGTGTTTTAATCTTTAAAGATCTATGAAGTTATTATAAAACATGAAACATGGAGCTGAGATCTTTTGGTTGCTTTTTCTTTTGTTATTTGAGTGTTGTTTGTTGTTTGTTAATGAGGTTGAAGTTGTTGTTGTTTAGAGATGAGGTATTTGTCTTGTTACGGGTTGGGACAATTGACATAGGTTAGGTTTAGTGTTGTTTGTTATTGTTGTTTATAGTAGATGGGATAAGATAGTTGTTGATTTGTTGGCTTGGATTTGGATTGTTAAAGTTGTAGTTGTAGGTTCTGATTTGGATTTGGGTTGTTTTGAATATGTTCTTCGCTCGCCTTGTAATTTTTCCTTTATGTTTTCCTTTCTCCTTGACCCGTGGTTATGTTTACTTATGGTAACATGTGGCCTCGGATTTTGGATTATGATTAAGTTCGAAGACCAAAATCAAGAGTTACAAAGTCGGAGTCACAGATTCGGAGTCACAAACTCGAAGAACAGACTCGGAGAACAGACTCGGAGAACAAAATTATCTTCTAAACTCGGAAGTCTATTTCAAATAAAGTTTAGAACCAAAATTGGATAACGTAACTCTGAAGATTAGGGTTTTAAAACTAGGAGAGGCTCACTCGGAGAAAAAGGGTTTCAAAACTCGGAGGATTATGGTTTTTGAAACTTGGAAAAAGCAATTTTTTCAAACTTTTCAAACGATAAAAGGCACTTAAAAACACATTTTTTATTCGATCGTTTTTCAAAATCACCAAATCTAGTATAAAATCCGAACTTTACATTTTTAAGACAAAATTAGCAAAAAACAAGATTGAAACAAGCAGTTTGGGGACCTTAAAACTTGCGTTAGGACAAAATAAGCTCATATCTGGATTTTTGGACCTTAAAACTACTTTGGGACCTTAAATATTCTGGACAAAATAAACTCGAAATAAGCTACTGTTTTGACCAAATAAGCTCTAAATAAGCACGAACAAATCTCCTGTTTTGACCAAATAAGCTAAAAATAAGCACGAAATAAGCAAAAACCGAGAGTAAAAAGTACCTAAAAATTTAAAGACATGATTTTTAAAACAAAACACTTTTAAATTATCTTCTAGCTCTTGATACCACTTGTTAGATCTCAAATCTATATTATCAAATCACACAAATATATAAAAATAGAGAGTTAGAGATAGAAAGAGGTAGAGAGAATGTAGAGAGCTATGTGTAAATTAAACTATTATTATGAGCTTCGCACCCCTAACAAGCTTATGAGAGGTTTATATACTTCTTACAAAGGCCACATGGGCCAGACCTTGGCTTTACATTTACTTAATGGACTAGCATTAGATTATCCTATAACATGTTTGCATATTACATTTAGTACAAAACTCGTTGACTGAATAATGATCGTCATTTCTAATTCCAATAATGCTAAAAGATCCGATCCAAACAGGCCAAAATACAAGTCCATATGACAGACCGGCATAACAAGACGACAATACATGATCCGCACAATACGTCTCTTACATAACATAGTGTATGCTTCAATTTAGGAAGCCAAGTGAGCGAGAGTTTGAGAGCCTCAGAAGACCCAAATTATGAAAAATTACAAAGTTTATTTCAAACTTTATCTAGCGATATACTTAAGCGCTAACTCAGATAATTATACTAAGTTAAGGAGCCGTTTGGTTTGTTGTCATGAATCACAATGGTTATGGGTATTGATATAGGGTGGTATGACAATGAATGTATTAATCATATAATTGTTGTTTGGATTGATTTAAAGGGTATGGGTATCTCATTTTAGTGGACCCATTTAAAGGCAATAAAAAATTAAAATACATTCATGTATTATTAATAGACAATTTTTACTATAAAATTAGCACTACTATAAGACAATTTTACTATAAAATAAGCAATATTCTATGTATATAATAAAGAGTGGGGACAAAGTTTGAATATTAATGGTGATAATTCATCAATTTCGATGAAAGTGGGGAATGCTTTTGTCATACCACCTCATGTGATGAGGTATGTAGAAACCTCCATTTAATGGTCTGGCCACACCCATACATCTATAACAAACACAATGAATGACTTTCAAAGTCATAGATGCATACCCAAATCCTCGTACCAAACGCTTCCTTAGATTAACTTCAATTCTCTATGTAAGAGATGGTTTCTCAGGACAAGAGCTCCATTAACGAATGAACTTGATTGATCAACCCTACAAATTTAAAGTCGCTCACTTTCACTATCATGCACAACCCAACTCCTCCAGAATCTAATACGTTGCTTTGATGCCGACAATCGGATGTTCCAAATAAAGCGGTCTTTATTCTTAGATTATTAGAGCGAACGCCAATCGATGCCCTTTTCATCCATAAAGATGACCAAATGACGAAATGAGTTTGGTTGATAAAGATCAAAAAAGCTAAAGATCAAATAAGCCATTCTCAATGGCTCGTTTTTATCAAAACAATAAAATAAACTTTCAGCCCGTTTTAAAAACTAAATATCTCATGACAATTAATCGTTAGGCGAAACTAATCATACCATCCGACAAGCGTAAAATTATCTTTAATTTGATATCCACATCATATACTTTCGTGAAAATTTTTTCCGACTTTTTGTGGGTTTAGGGTTCTGATTAGGGTTTAGGTGTTTAGGGTTTAGGGTTTGACTTTTGGGTTAAGCTTTTTAGGGGTTAAGTGTTTAGATTTCTTACGGTTTAGCGGATAGGGTTTAGGTTTTTGGTTTAGCGATTAGGGTTTTGGGGTTTAGGGTTTTAAGGTTTAGGGTTTTAGGGTTTAGGGGTTAGGGTTTTAGGGTTTAGGGGTAGGGTTTTTAAGGTTTAGGGGTTAGGGTTTTTAGGGTTTAGGGGTTGTGTTAAGCAAAAGTATTTTAAAATTTCATTTATAGTGTAATATATCGCCGCATAACGATAAAAATAAGTTCGTCGAAAGTATCTGATATTGGATCTCATAGAAGATAATTTTATTAACATCATGATGGTATAATTAGTTTTATCTAACTATTAACGGTTTGTGAGATATTTAATTTTTAAATATAAGGGTGAAAGTGAATTTAATTAATTTGATAAAAAATGAATGGTTGAGAATGATTCATTTGATCTTTAATTTTTATGTGATCTTTATTGATCTCACCCCATGAAATATTGGTATATACTTCAATTTCACTTCAATAGCCTTCATCAACTAAGACGACAATTTACCAATTAACTAGATCTTCTTCTAATAAAAGACAGTATGCCTTTTACATTATTTTTTTTACAAAACACCTTAATAAACTATTAACTAATAATAGTACTAATCTTTGCATAAAAATATGTCGCGCCAGTATAATATTATTAACTAACTTGATTCTTATATATAAACACATGATATATATCTACAAGTTACGCCATCTAGCTCTTGTACACGAGAACATTTTTCTTAATTTTATCTCCAATCTCGAGAACACGATGTGATTAAAAAATATACTTTAATTTAGCGTGTGTTTGGTCATTTCCTTTCAAACCTCGTGTCGCAAATTAAGAGTATAAAAATCGATAAAACCATAACTACAAGACCAGTCAAAGGAAAACCACATGCAACACTTTAAACAACTCGTTATAAAATCATGCATTAAGATTCCTTGTCTATTTTCCTCGCTTATAAATTACACTTACTATGCACAGTCATTAGATCACATATCAATATTACATATTTTACTTCTAATTATAACACAAATATGAGTAACAAGTCTACAACCCAAAATGTAACACCCGACATTTTATAAGTTTTAGAAATAAACTTTTATATTAATATTAGAAATTATAGGGGACCAAATGATAGTATTTTATGAAGAAAAGGACTTAGAATGCATAATGGTTAGTAAAAGGACTATCGGTGCAAAACACTTAACAACGAGGACTAACCTTGCCAAACTTCAAAACTTACAAGATAAGCAGGAGTATCTTTCTTTAAGATGAAGAAAACTCAGAGATTACAAAAATAAAACACGTATATGCATGTATCTGTGGGCGTGGCTTCATAGAAACAAAAGGAGGAAACTAGTACTTCTTTCATTTTATCAAGAAATTATACAAGGATTTCTTCAAGATTAAGGGTTTGTGTCCTTGGTAATTTGGTGTAATCTTAGAAGCCTCCTAAGTATTTGAAGTGATTCTTCATCAAAGGTAAGTAGTTAAACACAAGTTATGATTTCATGATTTATGATATAAATTGAAGGTTTTAATTGTTTATTGCTTATTTAGAGGTGATGAAACCCTAGTTTTAATTTATGATGAATCATGATGAAATTGAAGTTATAAGTGTTATTGTTATGATATAAATATGTTAGGAATCATGTACTTAAATTATGGTTAATGATATAGAAAGATTCATGATGTTAGTTGTTGATGGTGATGAAGTATGTAAATTATAGGGTGTTTGGAACAAGCTTATTAAGTGATTAAACTAGTAAGATAGCTTAAGGGCCTGATGAAAAATGATCTTAATATGTCAAATAAGCTGTAAAATAAGTTTGGTGTATAATAGAATAGCTTATCATGAGTTTTGGGTCGAATTGGTAATATTTAAATTTGGGACAGCAATGTTTTTCAGAAAATCGCAGACTTGAAAGGGCTGCTGAGAACAAACCGTTCGTCGGATTAAGATGAAATCTAAACGAAAGTTGTAGCTCTCGGAGTGTACTTTAATTGTTATTCTTTGAGTTTTGGCTCAATTGGAAGTTAAATTGGCCTAAAGTTCGAAATACAGCAGCAACTGTAAAATTCTGCACAAAATATATTTTTAGAAAAGTGTGTTAATGATGAAATAACACCTTAGGTGATCATGTTTAAGTTGTATAGACTCAATACATGTTAGATAAATGTGTTAGCATGTCCTAATAGCGTTAGAATGGTTATCTTGTGAGTAGGTGCTCGTGGGAAGCTTACGGGCGCTAATTAAGACCTAGAGGTGAGTAACGGTGCATTAGCTTCATGTTAATAGATTAAACATGATGTTAGAACTTGTGCAAGGTTTTGGAGATAGCCGAAACAAATCATGAATAATATGCTCACAAGAAGCATTATTGACAAGTTTAGCGTGCCTAAGAAATGCACGATATAGAACTCCCATAGTAGCATCCTAAGTGGATGACACGTGCTTTTATAGTAGCATCCTAAGTGGATGACCAAGCATCCTATGTGGATGAACCGTGCTTGAAAAGCACTTACGTCCTAAGTGGACGACCCATATCAGAAAAGCACGTATAAATAGAAGCCGTCAGAAGAGTACTCGTTGGCTAGGGAAGTTCTCACTCATAGTAGGACGATTAAGCATCGTCTAGTCAGAATGCGCGTGCTTAGATATCATGTTATCAATAAGAAAATTTAGAATCAAGCTTATGATTATGTCATGTACAAGTAGAAATACGACTATAAGTCGTGCCATTTAACCATGTTATAGATTATTATGTTTATGTTAGAAATTGCAAGTATCATTTCATATTTATTCCGTTTACTCACTAAGTCACAAGGACTTACCGTTTTCGACTCATGTTTCATGTAGGTAATTGAAGATAGGCGATGGGGCTTGTAGATATCGAGTAGGATTGCATTTTGGGAGATTAACGGCTACGCTCGGGTATAGGTTCTGACGGCTCATTCTAGCACTTTGATTCTACTTGTAATGCCCCATGTGTCTTTCAAGGTCTAATATTAGTGTTAAAGTAGTTTATAATCGATTACAAGTTGTTTTAGTAGTCTGAACAAGTCATGTGATATGTGTCGTGTAAAGGGGCGTTTGGCATAAAGCCATTCTAGCCTAAAATGACCCATTTTGGTTATGTACGGGTCTTATCGAATAGTAAATGTTATGTACGGTTTCTATGAAGTAAATATATGTCTAGTTTGGGTTATTTCGGTTTATGAGTTACGTCAAGTTAGTTTCTCAAAAAAAAAAAAAAAAAAAAAAAAAAAAAACTAGAGTCGGGCGTTACAAGTTGGTATCGAGGCGTTGGTTTGAGGATTTAAGTATCCGCCGTTAGTAGGAGGGTACTTAGACTTAAACCATAGCTCGGTATTAACTCATAGAACATGTAGACACGATTATATGCTATATAGAATTGATTAGAACTATGTTTATGCATGATTAGTAACCATGTTGATGCCATGATTAGTTAAACTTAGCATGTATAGAATTGCCATGTCGATGAGAGCGTGTGTAGGAGTATAACGATAGATCGTCATTTTAGTTATGACTCGAGATGAAATATGGTTGCAATAATGACATGTTTATATGACGCAAGTATTATGACGCCTGGCCAACGTGATAATAGTTACGTCATATAACTTGAATTTATTGAGATCATAGGACGTCTCGGGAAATTTCTAGAATGGTAATAGGCAGACAGGTAGAGCACCGACTTATATAATGCCATGTGTAAGTATTAGCATTTGAATAGATAGCATGTGATTATAGAAGTATGATTAGAGGTTATAGATAGAAATAGTTAAACTTATATGTCATAGTGTTTAATTTCAGTTGAGTAGAAATGACAAGTATTCAAGATAATCCAGAAATGAACACGAGAAGCCGACCCTTGAATGTAGAAGCGGTGGATCTAGTGCGAGAAAAGAAAATACTCGAAAGGGAACAAGTCGTTGATGCGATCAAAGCAATATTAAAGGGTTGGTATCGGGTGAAGTCACTCGGGCACTAGATACTGACAATGCAGTCAATCGTTCAAAAGATTTACGAAGGCGTAAGTCGGGGACTCGGTGGTAGGGAAAATTCGGCGCCCATAGTGATTGGGACAAGAAATAATGTTGAGAAAAATAAGGACTTAGAGAATCGGTTCAAGTATAAGGATTTCGATGAGTAACCCTCAGGAGTTCCATGGGCGACAAGATCCGATAATCGATTCTGGTGGCTTTTAGACATGGGCGACATTTAGCATTCTTGGGTGTCCTCGAATATCAAGTTAAGTATGCTTCTCATCTTCTTCGATCTGAGGCCAAGGATTGGTGGGATCGAATAAAGGTGCTAGTAGTTTAGAGGCGATGAATAGCATGGGGTGGAATGAATTTAAAGATATGTTTCTTAAGTACTTTTCTCCGAGGTGCGATAAAGAAGATTAGGCGGGAGTTTCGGCTATGCATCAAACTCGAGTGCGTAAGTGAGTTTACTGGGTAAGTTTGTTGATCGGGCACGGTTTAATCCTCGATTATGCGGGTAATGAGAAGCGATGATGGAACACTACGGCGCTATTAAGGAAAGACATTCGAGAGTTTGTTTCTATGAGGAGTTATCGAAGTTTCGAGGAGTTGACTAATGCTGCATTAGATAGGGAGCAAGAAACCTTGAAAGATGTGCCTAGTTTATCAAGGAAAAGAAGTGATCAAGAAGACTTCCCTGCAAAAAGAACAAGAACTGAAAGTTCAAATAGACCAAGATCAGAAAGAGATAGTGATCAGAAATATGACTATCCGGTTTGCAGAATTTGTAAGAAGAGGCATCTTGGAGAATGTCGGGCAGGCAGGAATGAGTGTTTTCGTTGTGGTCAGGTTGGTCATTTTAGTAGAGATTGTGGGAAACCGACGAGGGTTTGTGAAATATGCCGTGGGCTGGTCATGATAGTAGAGATTGCCGAGAGCGAAACCCGCGATACAACCCGATAGACGGATCAAGAATGCGAGAAGAAGAGGGTCGGTGATGCAAGAGCCAAGGGTCGGCGTACATGATGCCGATAGATGAAGTCAAGAATGAAACCGGTGAAGGTTCGGTACTTTAAGAATATGTTTATAGTTATGTTAGATAAGATTTAGAATTATTAGAAATAGAACTAGCACTAGTGTTAGAATAAGCGCGATGGGGAGACTTATTTGATAGGCGAAATTAAGTAGAATAACTTCACAAGGATGTTCGTGAGGACACGAACAATTCGATGAGGGAGAGTTGTAACACCGACATTTTATAAGTTTTAGAAATAAACTTTTATATTAATATTAGAAATTATAGGGGACCAAATGATAGTATTTTATGAAGAAAAGGACTTAGAATGCATAATGGTTAGTAAAAGGACTTTCGGTGCAAAACACTTAACAATGAGGACTAACCTTGCCAAACTTCAAAACTTACAAGATAAGCGGGAGTATCTTTCTTTAAGATGAAGAAAACTCAGAGATTACAAAATAAAACACGTATATGCATATATGATGGGCGTGGCTTCATAGAAACAAAAGGAGGAAACTAGTACTTCTTTCATTTTATCAAGAAATTATACAAGGATTTCTTCAAGATTAAGGGTTTGTGTCCTTGGTAATTTGGTGTAATCTTAGAAGCCTCCTAAGTATTTGAAGTGATTCTTCATCAAAGGTAAGTAGTTAAACACAAGTTATGATTTCATGATTTATGATATAAATTGAAGGTTTTAATTGTTTATTGCTTATTTAGAGGTGATGAAACCCTAGTTTTAATTTATGATGAATCATGATGAAATTGAAGTTATAAGTGTTATTGTTATGATATAAATATGTTAGGAATCATGTACTTAAATTATGGTTAATGATATAGAAAGATTCATGATGTTAGTTGTTGATGGTGATGAAGTATGTAAATTATAGGGTGTTTGGAACAAGCTTATTAAGTGATTAAACTAGTAAGATAGCTTAAGGGCCTGATGAAAAATGATCTTAATATGTCAAATAAGCTGTAAAATAAGTTTGGTGTATAATAGAATAGCTTATCATGAGTTTTGGGTCGAATTGGTAATATTTAAATTTGGGACAGCAATGTTTTTCAGAAAATCGCAGACTTGAAAGGGCTGCTGAGAACAAACCGTTCGTCGGATTAAGATGAAATCTAAACGAAAGTTGTAGCTCTCGGAGTGTACTTTAATTGTTATTCTTTGAGTTTTGGCTCAATTGGAAGTTAAATTGGCCTAAAGTTCGAAATACAGCAACAACTGTAAAATTCTGCACAAAATATATTTTTAGAAAAGTGTGTTAATGATGAAATAACACCTTAGGTGATCATGTTTAAGTTGTATAGACTCAATACATGTTAGATAAATGTGTTAGCATGTCCTAATAGCGTTAGAATGGTTATCTTGTGAGTAGGTGCTCGTGGGAAGCTTACGGGCGCTAATTAAGACCTAGAGGTGAGTAACGGTGCATTAGCTTCATGTTAATAGATTAAACATGATGTTAGAACTTGTGCAAGGTTTTGGAGATAGCCGAAACAAATCATGAATAATATGCTCACAAGAAGCATTATTGACAAGTTTAGCGTGCCTAAGAAATGCACGATATAGAACTCCCATAGTAGCATCCTAAGTGGATGACACGTGCTTTTATAGTAGCATCCTAAGTGGATGACCAAGCATCCTATGTGGATGAACCGTGCTTGAAAAGCACTTACGTCCTAAGTGGACGACCCATATCAGAAAAGCACGTATAAATAGAAGCCGTCAGAAGAGTACTCGTTGGCTAGGGAAGTTCTCACTCACAGTAGGACGATTAAGCATCGTCTAGTTAGAATGCACGTGCTTAGATATCATGTTATCAATAAGAAAATTTAGAATCAAGCTTATGATTATGTCATGTACAAGTAGAAATACGACTATAAGTCGTGCCATTTAACCATGTTATAGATTATTATGTTTATGTTAGAAATTGCAAGTATCATTTCATATTTATTCCGTTTACTCACTAAGTCACAAGGACTTACCGTTTTGACTCATGTTTCATGTAGGTAATTGAAGATAGGCGATGGGGCTTGTAGATATCGAGTAGGATTGCATTTTGGGAGATTAACGGCTACGCTCGGGTATAGGTTCTGAGCGGCTCATTCTAGCACTTTGATTCTACTTGTAATGCCCCATGTGTCTTTCAAGGTCTAATATTAGTGTTAAAGTAGTTTATAATCGATTACAAGTTGTTTTAGTAGTCTGAACAAGTCATGTGATATGTGTCGGTAAAGGGGCGTTTGGCATAAAGCCATTCTAGCCTAAAATGACCCATTTTGGTTATGTACGGGTCTTATCGAATAGTAAATGTTATGTACGGTTTCTATGAAGTAAATATATGTCTAGTTTGGGTTATTTCGGTTTATGAGTTACGTCAAGTTAGTTTCTTTCAAAAAAAAAAAAAAAAAAAAAAAAAAAAAAAAACTTAGAGTCGGGCGTTACAGAGCTGTTTTGCATTCGCAAGTTAATCTTGGTACCTTTCTCAGTTGTAGGTAATCATCTAGATACAATGTACAAAGCGCGATACAACGTATTTTCTTTCTTTCACTGTCCAATAAATGTGTAGTTTACGGTGCATATAAGTTTTTTCGCGAAAACATTAACCTTACACATTAACTTAATTCATAGTAAACCACAAAAGACTAAAGCAATCAACATTGCATATGGCTGAAAGAGGTGTAGTGCGCATTGTGCAAGCTTAGGTCATTACAAATTTACAATGTCCTCTTTAACTCTAAAGCCCATTTCTTGTAGCCAAACAGTTTGTGTCCAGCAAGCAACCCATCAACAATCTATAGCCCAACAGTATACACACAAGGTACTTATCTAAAATGTAAAACAAGTTTATTTATTTAGAAAAAAATTATCTTTTTCACTTAGCTTAACATTTCATTTCATCCAAACCTCAGTCTAAAGCTACACGATAACACCTTTCTTCTCATCTAGTGATGGAAGCCGTAAGCAACTAGAAGACGTCGTAAATATAATTGCAGCAGAATAAGAATTGAAATTTGGTCTTCATTGTACAACTACCAAACTAGAACATGAAACTCCCTGCATATATCATTGAGCAATCAAAATATACCACAATCGATCCAAACATAAACCATTGAGCAACGTCATCACTTTCATTTCTACAATAAAAAATAAATTACCATAAATACTTATCTACGCCCATATTATATAAATTAGTACAAAATTATGGCAATTGTTGGGTTTATAACCCAACACCATCGCACCACGAGTTGCGTCATAGCTCCGACGCTATTACCATGGAGCCAAGTTAATCGCATTTGGGTAAAAGTTATAAATATTCTATGGGCTACGTAACATTTATGAATCATTACGTTTATTTTATAAAGACTCATTAATACTTAATATAGTGTTAGATCAATTGTCGTTGTTCTTAATTGAATCATCTTTTTCAAATGAAAATACTAATATGTTCTCTGCCTTCCTAGCCACACTTCCGGCCAATCAACCACGAGCGTCACTTTATGTTTATGGTGACAGCAAGTTGATTCGATTTAATCCAACATTTAATTTCCACATTCAACCATTTTCTCTAAATCAAATACCTAAATGACAGTCTAAATTTTTTCACATGTCAAGGCTATGTAACTTGTGGTATGTAATTGAATAAACAAGTACTGTGATAAATGTCATACTATGAAAGTAGAAATAACTTGCGGCCCAATTCAATTAGAAATAAATGGAAAATGATTTTGTTCCGATACGAACACATGTCAAGGGTATGTCGGTGTATGCTTTTGTCATTTAAAAAAAAAAAATTGATAATTAAAAAAATAAATTGCATTTCAAAAATGATTAGGATCTTCGTATTTTGAGTGTTTGGACGTTATATTCTCACATTATTTTATAGTTATATTTATCGCTGTAAGGATATAAATGTTCAAACATTTAAATTTTGAGTGTCCCAATCATTTTAAAAAATGTGCAAATCACTTCCCATAAAAAAAATGCCATCATTTCTTTCTGTGCTGGTACGAACGTGGTTATGTTGTGATGTTAATTAATTAAAAATTGATTTATGAAGTTTACTACTAATGAGAACTTTTTGCTTCACGCGTTGCGGCGGGTTGTTGCACATTTACTCTTCAGTTAAGATTGAATTCTCTTGAGTTCATCGTTTCTTGTAGATCATTAAGATTTAAGGGCCAATCAAATACAAGGTCATGTAATTTTGGTAAGTTCAATGCGTATTCGTGATAGCAAATCTTTGTATGTGTAACCGTCTTGATTTGGAGTTATAGTGTTTTATCTCAAGTTCTTTCAAAACAAGAACTATGATCGTCAATCTTAAATAGCTCCTTAAGCGAAAGATAGCTTGAGTCTGGGTTGAAGATTTCTATTATAATGTACTTTACAAAGATATCAATGTAGGTAATAGACTCACAAATGGTCCATTGTTTGAAATTAATTTAATCTTTCGCGTTTAATGACGGCGATTTTAGCGGCAGATAATTAATGATACGTGATATTATGGTAAGTGTTTTGTATAACGTTCAAAATAAAAGGTGAAAAGATTAAAATGTAATTGCAAACAGTTGTAACGTGTAATAATTCAACTCTAGCAAAAATTCTTAACATGTATCAAATGACATATATAAATACTTAGTGAGACTGATAAAGAAAACAATATACTAGTATCAATTATGAGATACTAACTAACAATCGACGTTCTTTCGTCGGGTAAAACTTTTGATGAGCGACATTTGAGATGTAGATTCCTCCTGACCGAACCCTTTGACCGACTTCACTAATACCTTTGTAGCTCTACATGATATCCCTCTGAAAAAGCAACATAAAATTTGGTCGTGCAAGCAAGCAGTCGGAAAATAAACACATAAGCTATATTGATAAATATCGCAAAGTTAAAGCGCACGTGGAATTGTGTTCTCTTTGGTTTGAAAAGAACATGTCTTCTTCAAATGGAGCAAGAGGAATTCTTGCAAGAAAGCACTCTAACTTGGTGTGTTGTCAAACAATCTCAACATTGATGACATTCAAAGCGTTTACATATCAACCTCGTGTCATTACATAATCCAATGTTAATGGTTTCATTCGAGTATTAAAGATGAAAAAAAAAATTAGAGTTAATTAAGTGAATCTCGTTCGTACGTATTAACCCAACTATAATTTGGTTTGAGTGATTTCTTTATCAATTTTTTAAGCATGAATCGTTTTCAATATTTTTTTTCATCAAACATGAATAACTCATCAGGTGGACCTAATGTATGAATACGGTCATTTTTGGTCAAAAAATTGCATACATTTTCTTTGGTTGTCTTTCTTGGAATATATATGAGTATGACGATTTATCATGAATTTGAAATCGCTTATTTTCCATTTATTGTTTTTGCTTATTTTGAAGTAGATGCACCTTGTTTTCATCATGTTACACAATTATTCATATTTATTTTTTCAAATAGAAAATAAAAACAGCCTCTTTAGATCAATACAAAGTTAAACAATTTGGCTCAAGATTTGACATACGTGCAATATGGAGATCTCACACTTAAATATTTCCAAGCCAATTACTAAAGCTGGCATCATCACTAACATAAACAAAACAAACAAATCCTTAACGAACCAATTTAAAAATGACATGTCCAAACACAAAAGATCTGAATAAATCACCAAAACATAAACCACCAAATATAAATAACCAAACGCGACAAATTCTGGCCTAAACCCAATACCAAAGAAGTATTGGGCAGCCTTAGTTTTAACCTCTTTGGCCTCATCAAACTTATAAGACTAAATAAAACTTACAAAACGGGGTCAAACACCGTCATGGCTACAAGCCGGTTGCATGTATTCACATACCATACGGGTTGCCTCGCCAAGATTCGGGCCGAACATCACCCATTGTCGCATAGAAAAAGAAAATATCTTTAAACAGATTCAATAACAAAAATCTCAAAATATCACAAATAAAAACAGGCTCATTATGTTGCTCATGACAAGATCTAAAGGCCTCTTATATCACCTTTTACACAAAATAGATACAAAAGTACATCATATATATCAAAACATCTACGACCAACAACTTGAAAGCCTGACACAACCAACAACCAAAAACAAGAGACAACATCACCAAAACCAAAAAGCGAATCTCGACGCTAAAACAACATCACCATCATCACCATCACATCATAGTAAAACACCATTACTATTCGACCATTATAAAACACTAATTATGATAATAAGATCAACGCTATCATAAACCATATACCATTTGCCTAAAAAAGCATCATTGAACAAATATAAACGTTAGATCTAAAACCACATACCCAATAAATCTCAGTACACCAACAGCCGCCATCACCACCAAATCAAAAACACTAATAAAAATCATTGCCGATGATGGTTGTGGTTCCGTTGATTGCTATGGTGGCAGAAGATGGGTGGTTAGAGAGAGTGTGTGATAGCACACTTCTAGAGAGAAGTGGGAGCATTTGTGTTTAGTGAGAGAGATATAGGCCGTTAGGTGAGAGGTAATGTGGGTGAGTGTTTTCATATAAGTTTCTGGGTTTTGCTAATCTCTGCCCACTGGGCAAAGGATTAAGCGCAATTAATGAAGACAAAATTTCCTTTTAAATTAAAAAATGCATTTAATGAACATTTATTCATCTCTAAAATTACCGTAATTAATCATCATTTTAATATTAATTAACTGAAACATTCCTTATATGTATATCTAAACAAATGCCCAGTGGGCAGAGATTAGCAAAACCCTAAGTTTCTAATGAATGGGGTTGAATGTCCGGTTATACGAATGAAGATGCCAGTTGTGTTGCCATATTAGCTATACGAATGAACAAAGTCAACTGTATTTTGTAGTATAGATTCAATATTGCAATTAATAAATTCCTTAAATTTCAAATGTCGAGCCATAAATAACTTTGGTATAGCTAACTGGTAATTCATGTGGAAACGTTTTATATGCATCTTTTCCTTCCTTCGTTTGTGAATTTTTTCCTCTTTAAACTGTAAATATCACATTTAATACCCATTAAATATTCAATATTACTCTTTGAACATGTTTCCTTTCTATGTTTAGACGCATGGTTATTATAAAAAGTCATAGTTTCCTTTTATGTTGAAATGCATGGCAACACTAAATTTCAATTTCAATGTTTCAACATATCAAATGCATAGCCACCTTGACTTTTTTTCAACATTCAACTTTCAACATTTGACCATTTTTCTTTTTTATATAGTTTAGATATACATTCAAATTAATACACATATAGGTAGTATTTTGGCCTATGACTTGCTTAACCGGTTACGATTATACACGCTGGCATTTTTATTTTTATTCGGTTTACTTGTGTGAATTTTCATGGTTTATGAGGTTTGACTATTTTGGTATACATTGACTTATATATATATAAGTGTAAAATACACTTTATAACTAAAAACACAAAAAACACTTGGCACTCTCGGTTTGCATCCAAATGCTCAATCCATAAGCAATTTGCTCGCCATTGTTCAAGGTATGTGTATGAATGGTTTATAATTGGTTGTTTGAAACCCATAATTACCCTAATTTATGAACTATAATTGACTTTCTCAGGTTTTTCCATTACAAGTAATGGGTGATTTGACTGTTCCACTCCATCACGATGAGGTTTTCGTTGAGTTATTTGAAATTATTAAGCGTTTAGTCATAAGTTCTCCTAGACACATATACTATTGTTTGCCTTATTCAACACTTACAAGAGGTATTAGGGAACTTAAAGTATCTGATGATATGGGTGAATTTATGATAGTTGCCTACGAGAATGACAATAGAATTGACATGTATCACGGAACATAATGACTATGATTATATTTAAGACATTAACAAGGACAATGACAACCTTGTAGATGAGAATGTAAGTGGTAGTGATAGGTCAAATGATTGCAAGTCTGATGTTGATTCTAACCTGAGAATATAGATTTCCATACTGAGGGTGAGCATGGGGTAGGGTTTCAAAAATTGACCATTGATGACCCTTTCCTTACAAAACTTGTTGGCAATGGCACTTTTATATGTACTAAAACTGATCCTATACCTCCCTAATTAAGTGGTAAGTATTTTGTTGAGGAAGAACTAGATCCAGAAGATGACATTATAGATGGCAAGTACAAAGTTGTGAAGGGTAAATGTTACCCCGCATTCAATCTAGAACAGCGATGGAAAGAACAAACACTAGTCCTAGGAATGATATATGAAAACCCTCAACAAATGAAGCATGCCTTGGCTAATTATGGTGTCGCACATGGGTATAAATTGTGGTATTACAGAAGTAATTACAAGTGCCTTCTAGTTTATTGTGGTAGGGATGTTTCACTAGGTAGGTGTGTTGGTAAGAAAATACTGAAAGGTAAAAAGACTAGGCCAATGCAAGAGAAAGATAAAATGACGGGAAATGGGAAAGGTAAGAAAAGATTAAATGGACCAAGGAAAGAGTTCTTGAACATAAAGCACAACCTTGTCCTTTTCGTTTATGGGCTAGTTGAGCGAATGAATAAAATTACATCTAGACTAAGACCTTATATCCGGATCATAAATGTCTTTGGGGACTATAATCTACAATCATTTTGACATTGAGGTGGATTGCACAAGCACTATGTAAAGGATATCCTTCAATTTCATATCGTTTATAAGGAATGACATAAGAGGAAAATTCATGATAAATGTAAGTGTTGGGTAATGTAAGAGAAGCGAAAGCAGTGTTCTTTATATGAACATGAATGAGGGATAATAGAACATTATGGTAAGCTATGGGAATATAAACAAGTTGTCTTTGAGTCAAATCCGATTCGACGTGTCATGTAGATGTTGATGTGAAGATGATGGTCAACCACAATTTTCTAGGATGTATGTGTGTTTCAAGGGATTGAAGGATGGATGGAAAGCTAGTTGTAGAAGGGTTATTAGGATCGATGGATGTTTTTTAACTCGTGTTTCTAAAGGTGAATTGTTGACTGTTATTGAAAGGGAGCGAACAACCAAATATTCCCTATAGCATGGACAGTGGTTGGTGTTAAGAACAAGAATAGTTGGTGTTGGTTTCTTTCCTTTTAGCTGATGACTTGGATTTGCAGGAAGGTCTTGGGATCATTATAATCTTAGATGCTCACAAGATATGTCTTATTGTTGGACCCTAATCTATCATCTTCACACAATATTTTTAGAGAGAGAAAGTAGAGAGAGAGATGGTTAGTTCTAGAGATATGTAAAATGAAAATGTTAAACTTTACTAAGCAAAACCTTAAAACCACACCCTCTCTACACATAAAGAGGGTATATTTATACTAAAAAGAAAAACTAAGGCCGCCCATGGGCTTGTAATGGGTCGAGCCTATAGGCTAATCATTTACATAAAAAACTAAACTAAATACATAATAAGATGGATACTTTTCATTCCTAACAATCTCCCTCTAAAGGGGTGATCATTATGTATTACTACAAAACTTCAAAAATGCTTGTCGTCCTTGCTTGATATATCTTGTTTGTACTTGTACTTGTAAATGCTTGTGTCTTTTTTCTTTCATGTTCTTGTAATCTTGTGATATCGTGTGAACTTTACTTGCCTTTCATCAATATCTTCAATCATATTGTCTTTGTGTCTTTTCCAACATGTTTATGCTTCTTTTAATCTTTATATTTCATATTTGTGTAGTCCTCATTCCTTTTATTGATTTTGTCATTAACTTTTTTGATTCTTTGACTTTGACATAGAATCTTTCTTGAACTTTTCATATCTTGATCTTTGATGAGGACCTTTCTTGGATTTTCATAACTTGATCTTTCACATTGATGTAGGTATGAGCATATGGATCTGGAAGCTTGTTGATGTGTGTTATGATGGTATATAGTATGTCTCCAAAGGGAACTTTTATTAGTACCGCTAAGATAAAGCATCTTATAATCTCGTTAGTTCCGGCTTTTGTGTTTGGATACCTCAATGACACATCCTAAGTTGCTAACAACGTTCCTTGAATATTATAAGAACGGATGCATCAAAAGTATTGCACGTATTTGAATATTCTAAGACCGGATCGACCTAAGATACTCACGTCTTTGATATCTTCACATTGTCGTTCCTAAATCCGGATGCCGAAGGCTAAAAACAGATACATATGAGTGATGAAGTACACCGAAGTATCACTTCACGACTATAGACCATTTGGAGCAGAGGAATCACCGTGATGAACGTCGGTCAAGATCAAAGGATCTTTTATAGGACTCTAATACAAATTGTGCTCTTAGTATTTGAACACAAATGTATATGAATTTGGACACTGTATTCTAAGAGATCTTTTGATAAATCTCGTAGCTCTAGACTTGATAAGTGCATTTTGGTTTCAGTGGTCGGAGGCTGGAGTAGACTGCCACCTTTTCAATACCAACACATCTCGAAATGAGAGGTTGATAGATTATGCATTAGTCTTCGTGAGAAGTGAACCAAGGTCCTTTTAAGATGAACTTGAGTGGCTAGGAGGGGTTGTGCAACGCGTCACTAGGTCCATGACGTCTTGTCTTCAATACCGACATCATCCTTGTGATGACCGATAGCATAAGTATTGACCCGGTTTCTACCTTAAATGTATGGAGGGATTGTTTCCTTTACCAATTACACCTTTTTCATTCCTGAACCCCTTGTGAGAACCCTCATCAAATCAGTTAGTCAACGACGACCATTGACCCAACATTTGGCTTCTAGTTAGAAAGTGTAAAACCCTAAAGTTTGATCTCTCATTTTTTTTTTAATTTGAACTTTTAACCAAGTATTTATATTAATCAAACCTAAGACTATAAGTTATATGATTTCTAATACCTATTAAATAAATAACTTAAATTTGTTATATATAATTAAAATTGTTTCAAAATAAATCTTTTATCCTACCCTAATCGATTAAGCGTTTTCTTTGAAAACTATAAGGGGGTTGAATAGTTTTACCGATTTTATTTAAGTTTCAAAGATTTAGATTCGATTTGATGTGAATTTATGTGGATGGATAGATAGTATAAACAATAAGTAAAGTAAATAATTGAAGCAACTAAAGTAAAGGATAGAAAGTAGCGACACAAGTGATTTATAGTGGTTCGGCTACAAGGACACCTTCTTTGCCCTACTCCACTCCCTGAGTTCCCCACTCGAGAGTTCAAGCACTATGTAAAACCCTGAATATCTTAAACGTGTAAAAAGACCATTTTGCCCATCAAGCTTAATAATTGTAGAGTACGTAAAACATGTCAAGCTCGTTAACTAAGTGTAACACTTAACTTATAGATGATTTATGCAAGAGGATAAAATTTATTTAAGCTTGATGTCTACAAAATAAAAATCAAAAATAAAAATCACCCATTATATAAGTTGCTTGGGCTAGTGATTTGTACATACTACAAAGGAACATTTTAAACTAAATAAAACTAAGTAACTAACACTATTGTAATTAAGGTAAGTTAATTAACATTGAATTAGTCATTTACCCTTCCCCTAATCAACCCAAAATAAACGGCCCACTTCCCCTAATTTGGCCAAGACTCACGCTCATTTATTTTCCCCCATAACTCCCCATTATTCTCAAATAAATTCCATTTACCTATCATTTATAACCTACTTTTTCTCTAATTCAAAACCACACAAACCCTATTTTCTTACACAAAAGTGACGGCCAAGAAAACCTCCTACCCATTCCATTCGAATTCAAAGAAACTACAAGGAGTTGTGACGTGATCAAGGGGCTGTAATCGTGGTTAGCTCTTAGGCATGGGTGCTGTTTTCGAAGGGTTGTTTGGTCATGATTTAGTAGCAGTTGCGATCATGGGTTGGTGCGAGGGTTCTGCTTGGGTTTGGACTACCTGCTGTCGTGGGTTTTGCTAGACAAAAAGGGTGATAGTTGTTTCATTTTTGGGTCTTGTTTCCTTCATCTCTTCACGCTACCAAGGTAACTCCTAAGACCATTATCTCGCCTTCCTTACGTCCTTGTTTCATGAATCTGGTTTTCTCCATGCGTTTGCATTTGTACACGACTAATAGTTGCCACGTGAAATAATATAAACAAGATGTTTTAACCCTTACATATGTCAAATGGAAATTGATTAACTCTTAGCGTGAACCTGTTTTGAAACCCAAGTAATGAATATATATCAACCCCATGAGATGCACGCATGAAAAGCAACTAAACCATCCCTTTTAATCAGTACATGGTCGCTTGGAATCACAAGTAGGTCCCCTAAAATTGAAGCAAATATAATCTGTTTGAAACCTCCATGTTTGAAGATATAAATCTGATGTGGAAACCTCTTTTGACGTGCATGTTTCATTCGGTCGTCTATATATCGAGTGGAATATAGTCATGTAAACTTTGATATGACCTGTTTTTGGACCCTTTATATACGACATGACCATAGTTAAGTGGCGAGTTAAATGAGACTAAATACGTACGTATACATCTTGATTAATTTCACGTCGATAATAATTCTTACATAAGTCTCGTGTCGTCTTTGTTTTTGTGTCGTGGAGATTAAAAGGATCTAGGCATGTCTCGACTAGATTTAACACATATTAAAAGGTAGTATAAACTTGGTCGGTTTAAGTTTTCGAGTTGCTAAATAGAAATGGTAAACGAGCTAGTTTAGAGTTTTAATAAGGTTTCGATTTAATAAAAGTTTTAAGATTTATTTCGTAAATTATAAAACTTGAAGGTGGCTCGCAAAAAAAAAAGGGTTAATGAAGGGGCTAAAGTCGTAAAATGAGTAAACTTGCAATAGTTACATTTTTGACCCTATACTTTGTAATATTTATACTTTAGACCCTAAACTTGTGAAACTTGGCATAAATGACCCTTAAAGCACGATAATACTTATTTAATCTAATTTCACTTTAATTATACCATTTATGATTAAATCGATAAATACGAAACTGCTATTTTGGAAAGTTACTAAATATGAAAACCCCGCTAAAATTGGAAACACGCTAAAAATGGAAAGCCGTCTAAGATGAGTGTCTGATCTTAATAAGCGTTATCTAATTCATAGGTTCGGACGGCGGCATTGATTCATCGTGTAACTTACGTTTCTATTTTGCTTGCTTGATTGAGGTCGAGATATTCGACCTTACCTCTTAAGGTTTCTCATGATTCGTATTCATCCTTTGAATCTAGCTTTGGTATTATGCTTTTACTCGAGCCTTCTTATTAGGGCTTCCTATGACTTTGCTATGCTCCTTTGATATGAACTTATGATATGAACTTTGATATGAACCTACGATATGAACTTTGATATGAACCTACGATATGAACTTATGATATGAACTTTGATATGAACCTCGATTATGAACCTATGTTATGGAACTCGATATGAACCTTTGACATTTGAACATTTGTTATGAACCCTTATGATATGATTATGCTTTGACCCTTGGTTTGATACAGAGCCAAATATGTTTTCCCTAGCCATAGAAGGTAACATGGCGTGTCATTGATGCACCAATGGCATGACTCTAGTGTGTCTGGTGATGTTACACACGTCCCTTTCTGTTATCTCATTTTATGAGCTCGATATATATTGTATGGCCACTATCTCATGCTGCAGGGGCGTATGGATGCATCCTAGATTTGTTATGTTATCGATATGTTATGATGCATCGGTGAATGATGTAGGTATGCAATCGCGTCTTCACGATCAGGAGCTAGCTACTCCATTGGTTCTTGAGGTCTCCTCCTATTATATATGGTATTCCGGGTCACCCTCCGAATACAATGGTTACATATGATATGATTTTATATGATATGTTTACGGGCTCGTGGTGGATTCGACAACCTCACACTTTTGATATACCTATATTGCACCTTCTATATTCCCCAACGCACCATATTACGTATTAATTGTCCATTACTTTGTACCCTTACGTGACTCACTCTACTACCATGATATATATTCCATTGCATTGATCTCATCATACTACGATTCGTTACTTGGACTATCGTTCCATTCACGTCGGGTTATTATGTGATTATTGAATCTGTTTATCTTTGTTACATATTCTATGTGATTATTGTTTATCCTGCTATGATATGATTAATATGCGACTATATGATTCAAGCTGTTGCTATCTGAATATATGTTATCTTCTTGTTATGTGATCTTTGAATAGTGCGGTGATCATGTTTGTGTGTGTCGATTGATTATCATTTATTATGGATACCTCCGTTTAATTATGTTTATGGGTTATGATTATCCATTGGTGTCTTATTGCTAATTGTCGACTTGCCATGTTATATCTGTTATGATGTTGTTATGTTATTAACTGTGGGTTATTTGTCTTGTGGGATTGCCATGTTCACTTCCTAATTAACTGCTTCCGCTTGCTTTTAGTTTTCCTGTTGGCTTATTTATATTACGATTTCTGATCATTGCGTGCTATTCTTATGTTGAGTGGATGCGTTCGGTATGCTTGATTTGGTTTCGGTGCTTGTATATACATTTGCTTATATGTGATTATATATATGTCATGGATCGTTGTTCTTTGTGTTCTCCTTGATTGTTCTTCTTCTTTGGATATCGTATAATTGTGTTCTGCAGGATCCTCATTGACTCATTGTTTCCTTTCCGTTGCAACCTTGCTATTGTTCCTTGTTTCATTTTGCATTTCTGATTTTGTTTAGCTTCCCTTTTGTTATATCTGTTCACTGTGCTTTTTAAGCTCAGCCGCATTTCTTTTCCTGCGGCAGGTTTTAGGTTGGAAGATGGGCTTTGATGGGCTGAGAGTTGGATTATCTGAGTGGACCAACCCTAGTTACCTTATTATTTTGGACTTAGTTTGGCGGGCTATTGTTTTCAAAATTCAGTTTATTTTAGACATCTTAAATTTTGTAATTTTCATTGTAATCTATAGTTTATATGACTTTGTACGTTATTCCTTAAGACTTCCGCTTGTAAAATTTTACTTGTATGTTCTGATATGACATCGAATGTGACACTTCTACCCTTGTTGGGTTGGGGTGTTACAATTATAGTATCGAGCAAAGGTTTCGTCTTGTTTACCTTAGGATTGACTGTGAGGATTTGGGTAGACACTAGGCTTCAAATCTGTTCTAATCGTTTCGATTCCTTTTGATTGTCGTTCGATTTGACTTGATAATCTTTTGTCTTCCCGATTTGGCCTTCTTCTCTGCATTTAATTTTGTTTACTTTGTCTTCGCACATCCGTTTGTCGATCGTTAGGTGGAGATTTCTCGTAGAGTCGAAGATGATGGTGCCGACCTGCATTCTTGCAACAATTTCGAGGAGAGGTTCGTGAAGCGAAGCCTCAACCGATCGTGATCTTCGCTGGAGGCGTCGGGATCTTCTTGAAGGGGCTGGATGGATCAACCAAAGGCGCAAAGCGGAGACAAGATTCAACTGGTGGCTGAGAAGACTCATCTACCTCATATGGTTGGGCGTAACTTGTGTTACTTCGATTCGTTTGTCATGCGTTTTGAGGTGGTCTGATATCTTGCTATGTGATTTTGATCGGCATTACTTTTCTTTGATTCGTTCAGAACTCGGTTTAAATCGTGAAGTTTTATCGTTTAGCACTTTGGTAATATCTCAGCTTTTCTTTTGGATCGTCAGTGATGAGTCATGAGGAACCGTTCGAGCTAGTTGGTGGCCTTCTCTCTTTTGTGGCATGGTAAGTTGGTTGATAGGTTATATGCTGTATGAATGTGGATCTGATCTATTTTGGTATGTTACTTGCTACCTGTATGCTATCTGTTTTGTTATGATTTTGGTTATGTGGTTTGTCATGACCGGGACGAATGTGATGACAATAAGGACTTGTTATGTGATGCAAGTATTATGACGCATGATCAGCGTGATGATACCGAGATCAAATAATTTGAACCTATTGAAATCATCGACATCTTGGGAAATGCACAGGGTTGATGCGTGAATGGACTAGGGCTTATATCATTATCCTTTGATCCTCATATTCGTTTGAAATTATGTACCTCTTTCTGAGATTCTCACCTACATACATTACGTATAAGTTTTATGCGCTTTGGAGCCGAATCGTTATGATTTGTGTGAGACTATGGATTACTACATACGCCTTGAACTCGTTCATCTCGTGTACCCTGCGACTTCAATTTTCGAGGACGAAAAATTTTCTTTTAGAGGGGAAGAGTTTTAAAACCCTGAATATCTTAAACGTGTAAAAAGACCATTTTGCCCATCAAGCTTAATAATTGTAGAGTACGTAAAACATGTCAAGCTCGTTAACTAAGTGTAACACTTAACTTATAGATGATTTATGCAAGAGGATAAAATTTATTTAAGCTTGATGTCTACAAAATAAAAATCAAAAATAAAAATCACCCATTATATAAGTTGCTTGGGCTAGTGATTTGTACATACTACAAAGGAACATTTTAAACTAAATAAAACTAAGTAACTAACACTATTGTAATTAAGGTAAGTTAATTAACATTGAATTAGTCATTTACCCTTCCCCTAATCAACCCAAAATAAACGGCCCACTTCCCCTAATTTGGCCAAGACTCACGCTCATTTATTTTCCCCCATAACTCCCCATTATTCTCAAATAAATTCCATTTACCTATCATTTATAACCTACTTTTTCTCTAATTCAAAACCACACAAACCCTATTTTCTTACCCATTCCATTCAATTCAAAGAAACTACAAGGAGTTGTGGCGTGATCAAGAAATTTCAGAATCGTGGTTAGCTCTTAGGCATGGGTGCTATTTTCAAAGGGTTGTTTGGTCGTGATTTAGTAGCATTGCGATCATGGGTTGGTGCGAGGTCTGCTTGGGTTTGGACTACTCTGCATCATGGGTTTTGCTAGACAAAAGGGTGATAGTTGTTTCGTTTTGGGTCTTGTTTCCTTCATCTCTTCACGCTACCAAGGTAACTCCTAAGACCATTATCTCGCCTTCCTTACGTCCTTGTTTCATGAATCTGGTTTTCTCCATGCGTTTGCATTTGTACACGACTAATAGTTGCCACGTGAAATAATATAAACAAGATGTTTTAACCTTACATATGTCAAATGGAAATTGATTAACTCTTAGCGTGAACTGTTTTGAAACCCAAGTAATGAATATATATCAACCCCATGAGATGCACGCATGAAAAGCAACTAAACCATCCCTTTTAATCGGTACATGGTCGCTTGGAATCACAAGTAGGTCCCTAAAATTGAAGCAAATATAACTGCATTTGAAACCTCCATGTTTGAAGATATAAATCGATGTGGAAACCCTTTTGGCGTGCATGTTTCATTGATCGTCTATATATCGAGTGGAATATAGTCATGTAAACTTTGATATGACCTGTTTTTGGACCCTTTATATACGACATGACCATAGTTAAGTGGCGAGTTAAATGAGACTAAATAAATGCGTATACATCTTGATTAATTTCACGTCGATAATAATTCTTACATAAGTCTCGTGTCGTCTTTGTTTTTGTGTCGTGGAGATTAAAAGGATCTAGGCATGTCTCGACTAGATTTAACACATATTAAAGGTAGTATAAACTTGGTGAATTAAGTTTTCGAGTTGCTAAATAGAAATGGTAAACGAGCTAGTTTAGAGTTTTAATAAGGTTTCGATTTAATAAAAGTTTTAAGATTTATTTCAGTAAATTATAAAACTTGAAGGTGGCTCGAAAAAAAAAGGGTTAATGAAGGGCTAAAGTCGTAAAATGAGTAAACTTGCAATAGTTACATTTTGACCCTATACTTTGTAATATTTATACTTTAGACCCTAAACTTGTGAAACTTGGCATAAATGACCCTTAAAGCACGATAATACTTATTTAATCTAATTTCACTTTAATTATACCATTTATGATTAAATCTGATAAATACGGAAACCTGCTATTTTTGGAAAGTTACTAAATATGAAAACCCTGCTAAAATTGGAAACCTGCTATAAATGGAAAGCCGTCTAAGATGAGTAATCTGATCTTAATAAGCGTTATCTAATTCATAGGTTCAAGACGGCGGCATTGATTCATCGTGTAACTTACGTTTCTATTTTGCTTGCTTCGATTGAGGTACAGATATTCTGACCTTACCTCTTAAGGTTTCTCATGATTCGTATTCATCCTTTGATTCTAGCTTTGGACTGTTATGCTTTTACTCTGAGCCTTCTTATTAGGGCTTCCCTATGACTTTGCTATGCTCCCTTTGATATGAACTTATGATATGAACTTTGATATGAACCTCTGATATGAACTTTGATATGAACCTCTGATATGAACTTATGATATGAACTTTGATATGAACCTCTGATTATGAACCTATGTTATGGAACTCTGATATGAACCTTTGACATTTGAACATTTGTTATGAACCCTTATGATATGATTATGCTTTGACCCTTGGGTTTGATACCGAGCCAAATATGTTTTCCTAGCCATGAAGGTAACATGGTCGTGTCATTGATGCACCAATGGCATGACTACTAGTGTGTCTGAGTGATGTTACACACCGTCCCTTTCATATCTCGATTATGAGCTCGATATATATTGTATGGCCACTATCTGTCTGCAGGGCGATGGATGCATCCTAGATTTGTTATGTTATCGATATGTTATGATCATCGTCGGTGAATGATGTAGGTGTGCAATCACGCGTCTTCACGGTCGGGAGCTAGCTACTCCATTGGTTACCGAGGTCTCCTCCTATTATATATGGTATTCGAGGTCACCCTCCGAATACAATGGTTACTTATGATATGATTTGATATGATATGTTTCGGGCTCGTGGTGGATTTCGACAACCTCACACTTTTGATATACCTATATTGCACCTTCTATATTCCCCAACGCACCATATTCTGTATTTATTGTCCATTACTTTGTACCCTTACGTGACTCACTCTACTACCATGATATATATTCCATTGCATTGATCTCATCATACTCGATTCCGTTACTTCGGACTATCGTTCCATTCACGCATCGGGTTATTATGTGATTATTGAATCATTTATCTTGTTACATATTCTATGTGATTATTGTTTATCCCGCTATCGATATGATTAATATGCGACTATATGATTCAACTGTTGCTATCTCGAATATATGTTATCTTCTTTGTTATGTGAACTTTGAATGGTCCGTGATCATGTTTGTGTGTAATCAGTTGATTATCTCGTTTATTATGGATACCTCCGCTTAATTATGTTTATGGGTTATGATTATCCATTGGTGTCTTATTGCTAATTGTCGACTTGCCATGTTATATCTGTTATGATGTTGTTATGTTATTAACGTGGGTTATTTGTCTTGTGGGATTGCCATGTTCACTTCCTAATTAATCGCTTCGCTTGCTTTTAGTTTTCCTGTTGGCTTATTTATATTCGATTTCGATCATTGCGTGCTATTCTTATGTTGAGTGGATGCGACGTCTGGTATGCTTGATTTGGTTTCGTGCTTGTATGTCTGTTTGCTTATATGTGATTATATATATGTCATGGATCGTTGTTCTTTGTGTTCTCCTTGATTGTTCTTCTTCTTTGGATATCTCGTATAATTGTGTTCTGCGGGATCCTCATTGACTCATTGTTTCCTTTCCGTTGCAACCTTGCTATTGTTCCTTGTTTCATTTTGCATTTCGATTTTGTTTAGCTTCCTTTTGTTATATCATGCTTTGTGCTTTTAAGCTCGGTAGCATTTCTTTTCTGCGGCGGGTTTTAGGTTGGAAGATGGGCTTTGATAATGAGAGTTGGATTATCCGAGTGGACCAACCCTAGTTACCTTATTATTTTGGACTTAGTTTGGCGGGCTATTGTTTTCAAAATTCAGTTTATTTTAGACATCTTAAATTTTGTAATTTTCATTGTAATCTATAGTTTATATGACTTTGTACGTTATTCCTTAAGACTTCCGCTTGTAAAATTTTACTTGTATGTTACGATATGACATCGAATGTGACACTTCTACCCTTGTTGGGTTGGGGTGTTACAATTATGGTATCGAGCAAAGGTTTAAATCTTGTTTACCTTAGGATTGACTGTGAGGACTGGGTAGACACTAGGCTTCCGTCTGTTCTAATCGTTTCCGATTCCTTTTGATTGTCGTTCAGATTTGACTTCGATAATCTTTTGTCTTCCCTGATTTGGCCTTCTTCTCTTCGCATTTAATTTTGTTTACTTTGTCTTCGCACATCCGTTTGTCGATCGTTAGGTGGAGATTTCTCGTAGAGCCGAAGATGATGGTGCCGACCCTGCATTGCTGCAACAATTTCAGAGAGGTTCGTGAAGCAGAAGCCTCAACCGATCGTGATGCTGCTGGAGACGTCAGGATGCTGCTGAAGGGAGCTGGATGGATCAACCAAAGGCGCAAAGACGGAGACAAGATTCAACTGGTGGCTGAGAAGACTCATCTACCTCATATGGTTGGGCGTAACTTGTGTTACTTCGATTCGTTTGTCATGCGTTTTGAGGTGGTCTGATATCTTGCTATGTGATTTTGATCGGCATTACTTTTCTTTGATTCGTTCAGAACTCGGTTTAAATCGTGAAGTTTTATCGTTTAGCACTTTGGTAATATCTCAGCTTTTCTTTTGGATCGTCAGTGATGAGTCATGAGGAACCGTTCGAGCTAGTTGGTGGCCTTCTCTCTTTTGTGGTATGGTAAGTTGGTTGATAGGTTATATGCTGTATGAATGTGGATCTGATCTGTTTTGGTATGTTACTTGCTACCTGTATGCTATCTGTTTTGTTATGATTTTGGTTATGTGGTTTGTCATGACCCGGGACAGAATGTGATGACAATAAGGACTTGTTATGTGATGCAAGTATTATGACGCATGATCAACGTGATAATACCGAGATCAAATAATTTGAACCCATTGAAATCATACGACATCTTGGGAAATGCCTGGGGTTGGTACGTGAATGGACTAGGGCTTATATCCGTTATCCTTTGATCCTCATATTCGTTTGAAATTATGTACCTCTTTACGAGATTCTCACCTACATCTGTTACGTATAAGTTTTGTACGCTTTGGAGCCGGAATCGTTATGATTTGTGTGAGACTATGGATTACTACATCTGCCTTGAACTCGTTCATCTCTGTGTACCCCTGCGACTTCAATTTTCGAGGACGAAAAATTTTCTTTTAGAGGGGAAGAGTTTTAAAACCCTGAATATCTTAAACGTGTAAAAAGACCATTTTGCCCATCAAGCTTAATAATTGTAGAGTACGTAAAACATGTCAAGCTCGTTAACTAAGTGTAACACTTAACTTATAGATGATTTATGCAAGAGGATAAAATTTATTTAAGCTTGATGTCTACAAAATAAAATCAAAATAAAAATCACCCATTATATAAGTTGCTTGGGCTAGTGATTTGTACATACTACAAAGGAACATTTTAAACTAAATAAAACTAAGTAACTAACACTATTGTAATTAAGGTAAGTTAATTAACATTGAATTAGTCATTTACCCTTCCCTAATCAACCCAAAATAAACGGCCCACTTCCCTAATTTGGCCAAGACTCACGCTCATTTATTTTCCCCATAACTCCCATTATTCTCAAATAAATTCCATTTACCTATCATTTATAACCTACTTTTCTCTAATTCAAAACCACACAAACCCTATTTTCTTACCCATTCCATTCAATTCAAAGAAACTACAAGGAGTTGTGGCGTGATCAAGGGGTCAGAATCGTGGTTAGCTCTTAGGCATGGGTGCTATTTTCAAAGGGCATTTGGTCGTGATTTAGTAGCAGCTGCGATCATGGGTTGGTGCGAGGGTCCTGCTTGGGTTTGGACTACCTGCTGTCATGGGTTTTGCTAGACAAAAAGGGTGATAGTTGTTTCGTTTTTGGGTCTTGTTTCCTTCATCTCTTCACGCTACCAAGGTAACTCCTAAGACCATTATCTCGCCTTCCTTACGTCCTTGTTTCATGAATCTGGTTTTCTCCATGCGTTTGCATTTGTACACGACTAATAGTTGCCACGTGAAATAATATAAACAAGATGTTTTAACCCTTACATATGTCAAATGGAAATTGATTAACTCTTAGCGTGAACCTGTTTTGAAACCCAAGTAATGGATATATATATCAACCCCATGAGATGCATGCATGTAAAGCAACTAAACTATCCTTTTTAATCAATACATGGTCGCTTGGAATCACAAGTAGGTCCCTAAAATTGAAGCAAATATAACTGTTTGAAACCTCCATGTTTGAAGATATAAATCGATGTGAAACCCTTTTGAGCGTGCATGTTTCATTCGGTCGTCTATATATCGAGTGGAATATAGTCATGTAAACTTTGATATGACCTGTTTTTGGACCCTTTATATACGACATGACCATAGTTAAGTGGCGAGTTAAATGAGACTAAATACGTACGTATACATCTTGATTAATTTCACGTCGATAATAATTCTTACATAAGTCTCGTGTCGTCTTTGTTTTTGTGTCATGGAGATTAAAAGGATCTAGGCATGTCTCGACTAGATTTAACACATATTAAAAGGTAGTATAAACTTGGTGAATTAAGTTTTCGAGTTGCTAAATAGAAATGGTAAACGAGCTAGTTTAGAGTTTTAATAAGGTTTCGATTTAATAAAAGTTTTAAGATTTATTTTGTAAATTATAAAACTTGAAGGTGGCTCATAAAAAAGGGTTAATGAAGGGGCTAAAGTCGTAAAATGAGTAAACTTGCAATAGTTACATTTTGACCCTATACTTTGTAATATTTATACTTTAGACCCTAAACTTGTGAAACTTGGCATAAATGACCCTTAAAGCACGATAATACTTATTTAATCTAATTTCACTTTAATTATACCATTTATGATTAAATCGATAAATACGAAACCCGCTATTTTGGAAAGTTACTAAATATGAAACCACGCTAAAATTGGAAACACTGCTATAAATGGAAAGCCGTCTAAGATGAGTAATCGATCTTAATAAGCGTTATCTAATTCATAGGTTCAAGGCGGTGGCATTGATTCATCGTGTAACTTACGTTTCTATTTTGCTTGCTTCGATTGAGGTGAGATATTCGACCTTACCTCTTAAGGTTTCTCATGATTCAGTATTCATCCTTTGATTCTAGCTTTGACCGTTATGCTTTTACTCGAGCCTTTTATTAGGGCTTCCCTATGACTTTGCTATGCTCCCTTTGATATGAACTTATGATATGAACTTTGATATGAACCTCTGATATGAACTTTGATATGAACCTCTGATATGAACTTATGATATGAACTTTGATATGAACCTCTGATTATGAACCTATGTTATGGAACTCTGATATGAACCTTTGACATTTGAACCTTTGTTATGAACCCTTATGATATGATTATGCTTTGACCCTTCAGTTTGATACCCGAGCCAAATATGTTTTCCCTAGCCATGAAGGTAACATGGTCGTGTCATTGATGCACCAATGGCATGACTCTAGTGTGTACGAGTGATGTTACACACCGTCCCTTTCTGTTATCTGATTATGAGCTCGATATATATTGTATGGCCACTATCTCGTCATGCAGGGCGTATGGATGCATCCTAGATTTGTTCTCATTATCGATATGTTATGATCTGTCGGTGAATGATGTCGGTGTGCTGTCTGGCGTCTTCACGATCCGGGAGCTAGCTACTCCATTGGTTCTGAGGTCTCCTCCTATTATATATGGTATTCGAGGTCACCCTCCGAATACAATGGTTACTTATGATATGATTTGATATGATATGTTTACGGGCTCGTGGTGGATTTCGACAACCTCACACTTTTGATATACCTATATTGCACCTTCATATTCCCCAACGCACCATATTACGTATTTATTGTCCATTACTTTGTACCCTTACGTGACTCACTCTACTACCATGATATATATTCCATTGCATTGATCATCATACTCGATTCCGTTACTTGGACTATCGTTCCATTCACGTCATCGGGTTATTATGTGATTATTGAATCTGTTTATCTTTGTTACATATTCTATGTGATTATTGTTTATCCTGCTACGATATGATTAATATGCGACTATATGATTCAACTGTTGCTATCTGAATATATGTTATCTTACTGTTATGTGAACTTTGAATGGTCTGGTGATCATGTTTGTGTGTAATCAGTTGATTATCTGTTTATTATGGATACCTCCGTTTAATTATGTTTATGGGTTATGATTATCCATTGGTGTCTTATTGCTAATTGTCGACTTGCCATGTTATATCTGTTATGATGTTGTTATGTTATTAACTGTGGGTTATTTGTCTTGTGGGATTGCCATGTTCACTTCCTAATTAATTGCTTCCGCTTGCTTTTAGTTTTCCTGTTGGCTTATTTATATTCGATTTCGATCATTGCGTGCTATTCTTATGTTGAGTGGATGCGACGTCTGGTATGCTTGATTTGGTTTCGGTGCTTGTATGTCTGTTTGCTTATATGTGATTATATATATGTCATGGATGCGTTGTTTGCTGTGTTCTCCTTGATTGTTCTTCTTGCTGGATATCTGTATAATTGTGTTCTGCAGGATCCTCATTGACTCATTGTTTCCTTTCCGTTGCAACCTTGCTATTGTTCCTTGTTTCATTTTGCATTTCTGATTTTGTTTAGCTTCCCTTTTGTTATATCATTCCTTTGGGCTTTTAAGCTCGGTAGCATTTCTTTTC
This sequence comes from Chrysanthemum lavandulifolium, assembly GCA_022545495.1. Lineage (NCBI taxonomy): Eukaryota > Viridiplantae > Streptophyta > Magnoliopsida > Asterales > Asteraceae > Chrysanthemum > Chrysanthemum lavandulifolium. Next base: position 146,658,735 of record CM040241.1, on the reverse strand, counting down.
TGCTGCGGGTTTTAGGTTGGAAGATGGGCTTTGATGGGCTGAGAGTTGGATTATCTGAGTGGACCAACCCTAGTTACCTTATTATTTTGGACTTAGTTTGGCGGGCTATTGTTTTCAAAATTCAGTTTATTTTAGACATCTTAAATTTTGTAATTTTCATTGTAATCTATAGTTTATATGACTTTGTACGTTATTCCTTAAGACTTCCGCTTGTAAAATTTTACTTGTATGTTCTGATATGACACCAGAATGTGACACTTCTACCCTTGTTGGGTTGGGGTGTTACAATTATGGTATCAGAGCAAAGGTTTCGTCTTGTTTACCTTAGGATTGACCTGTGAGGACTGGGTAGACACTAGGCTTCCGTCTGTTCTAATCGTTTCCGATTCCTTTTGATTGTCGTTCAGATTTGACTTCGATAATCTTTTGTCTTCCCTGATTTGGCCTTCTTCTCTTCGCATTTAATTTTGTTTACTTTGTCTTCGCACATCCGCTTGTCGATCGTTAGGTGGAGATTTCGAGAGTCAAGATGATGGTGCCGACCCCGCATTGCCGCAACAATTTCAAGAGAGGTTCGTGAAGCGAAGCCTCAACCGATCGTGATGCCGCTTGGAGACGCCGGATCTGTCTTGGAGTCGGATGGATCAACCAAAGGCGCAAAGACGGAGACAAGATTCAATCGGTGGGTGAAGACTCATCTACCTCATATGGTTGGGCGAACTTGTGTTACCGATTCGCTTGTCATGCGTTTGAGGTGGTCCGATATCTTGCTATGTGATTTTGATCGGCATTACTTTTCTTTGATGATTCGTAACTCGGTTTAAATCGTGAAGTTTTATCGCTTAGCACTTTGGTAATATCTCGCCTTTTCTTTTGGATCGCCGGTGATGAGTCATGAGGAACCGCTCGAGCTAGTTGGTGGCCTCTCTTTTTGTGGTATGGTAAGTTGGTTGATAGGTTATATGTCGTATGAATGTGGATCCGATCTGTTTTGGTATGTTACTTACACCAGATGCTATCTGCTTTGTTATGATTTTGGTTATGTGGTTTGTCATGACCCGGGACAGAATGTGATGACAATAAGGACTTGTTATGTGATGCAAGTATTATGACGCCTGATCAACGTGATAATACCGAGATCAAATAATTTGAACCCATTGAAATCATACGACATCTTGGGAAATGCCTGGGGTTGGTACGTGAATGGACTAGGGCTTATATCCGTTATCCTTTGATCCTCATATTCGTTTGAAATTATGTACCTCTTTACGAGATTCTCACCTACATCTGTTACGTATAAGTTTTGTACGCTTTGGAGCCGGAATCGTTATGATCTGTGTGAGACTATGGATTACTACATCTGCCTTGAACTCGTTCATCTCTGTGTACCCTGACTTCAATTTTCGAGGACGAAAAATTTTCTTTTAGAGGAAGAGTTTTAAAACCTCGAATATCTTAAACGTGTAAAAGACCATTTTGCCCATCAAGCTTAATAATTGTAGAGTACGTAAAACATGTCAAGCTCGTTAACTAAGTGTAACACTTAACTTATAGATGATTTATGCAAGAGGATAAAATTTATTTAAGCTTGATGTCTACAAAATAAAATCAAAATAAAAATCACCCATTATATAAGTTGCTTGGGCTAGTGATTTGTACATACTACAAAGGAACATTTTAAACTAAATAAAACTAAGTAACTAACACTATTGTAATTAAGGTAAGTTAATTAACATTGAATTAGTCATTTACCCTTCCCCTAATCAACCCAAAATAAACGGCCCACTTCCCCTAATTTGGCCAAGACTCACGCTCATTTATTTTCCCCCATAACTCCCCATTATTCTCAAATAAATTCCATTTACCTATCATTTATAACCTACTTTTTCTCTAATTCAAAACCACACAAACCCTATTTTCTTACCCATTCCATTCGAATTCAAAGAAACTACAAGGAGTTGTGACGTGATCAAGGGGCTGTAATCGTGGTTAGCTCTTAGGCATGGGTGCTATTTTCAAAGGGCTGTTTGGTCGTGATTTAGTAGCAGCTGCGATCATGGGTTGGTGCGAGGGTCCTGCTTGGGTTTGGACTACCTGCTGTCATGGGTTTTGCTAGACAAAAAGGGTGATAGTTGTTTCGTTTTTGGGTCTTGTTTCCTTCATCTCTTCACGCTACCAAGGTAACTCCTAAGACCATTATCTCGCCTTCCTTACGTCCTTGTTTCATGAATCGGTTTCTCCATGCGTTTGCATTTGTACACGACTAATAGTTGCCACGTGAAATAATATAAACAAGATGTTTTAACCCTTACATATGTCAAATGGAAATTGATTAACTCTTAGCGTGAACTCGCTTTTGAAACCCAAGTAATGAATATATATCAACCCCATGAGATGCACGCATGAAAAGCAACTAAACCATCCCTTTTAATCATTACATGGTCGCTTGGAATCACAAGTAGGTCCCTAAAATTGAAGCAAATATAATCTGTTTGAAACCTCCATGTTTGAAGATATAAATCGATGTGAAACCCTTTGACGCGTGCATGTTTCATTCGATTGCCTATATATCGAGTGGAATATAGTCATGTAAACTTTGATATGACCTGTTTTTGGACCCTTTATATACGACATGACCATAGTTAAGTGGCGAGTTAAATGAGACTAAATACGTACGTATACATCTTGATTAATTTCACGTCGATAATAATTCTTACATAAGTCTCGTGTCGTCTTTGTTTTTGTGTCATGGAGATTAAAAGGATCTAGGCATGTCTCGACTAGATTTAACACATATTAAAAGGTAGTATAAACTTGGTCGAATTAAGTTTTCGAGTTGCTAAATAGAAATGGTAAACGAGCTAGTTTAGAGTTTTAATAAGGTTTCGATTTAATAAAAGTTTTAAGATTTATTTTGTAAATTATAAAACTTGAAGGTGGCTCGCAAAAAAAGGGTTAATGAAGGGGCTAAAGTCGTAAAATGAGTAAACTTGCAATAGTTACATTTTTGACCCTATACTTTGTAATATTTATACTTTAGACCCTAAACTTGTGAAACTTGGCATAAATGACCCTTAAAGCACGATAATACTTATTTAATCTAATTTCACTTTAATTATACCATTTATGATTAAATCTGATAAATACGGAAACCTGCTATTTTTGGAAAGTTACTAAATATGAAAACCCTGCTAAAATTGGAAACCTGCTATAAATGGAAAGCCGCCTAAGATGAGTAATCTGATCTTAATAAGCGTTATCTAATTCATAGGTTCAAGGCAATGGCATTGATTCATCGTAACTTACGCTTCTATTTTGCTTGCTTGATTGAGGTACGATATTCGACCTTACCTCTTAAGGTTTCTCATGATTCGTATTCATCCTTTGATTCTAGCTTTGACCTGTTATGCTTTTACTCCGAGCCTTTTATTAGGGCTTCCTATGACTTTGCTATGCTCCCTTTGATATGAACTTATGATATGAACTTTGATATGAACCTCTGATATGAACTTTGATATGAACCTCTGATATGAACTTATGATATGAACTTTGATATGAACCTCTGATTATGAACCTATGTTATGGAACTCTGATATGAACCTTTGACATTTGAACCTTTGTTATGAACCCTTATGATATGATTATGCTTTGACCCTTCAGTTTGATACCCGAGCCAAATATGTTTTCCCTAGCCATGAAGGTAACATGGTCGTGTCATTGATGCACCAATGGCATGACTCTAGTGTGTACGAGTGATGTTACACCGTCCCTTTCATTATCTCGATTATGAGCTCGATATATATTGTATGGCCACTATCCGTCATGCTGGCGTATGGATGCATCCTAGATTTGTTACATTATCGATATGTTATGATCATGCGGTGAATGATGTGTGTAATACGCGTCTTCACGATCTGGGAGCTAGCTACTCCATTGGTTACCGAGGTCTCCTCCTATTATATATGGTATTCCGAGGTCACCCCTCCGAATACAATGGTTACTTATGATATGATTTGATATGATATGTTTCTGGGCTCGTGGTGGATTTCTGACAACCCTCACACTTTTGATATACCTATATTGCACCTTCTGTATTCCCCAACGCACCATATTCTGTATTAATTGTCCATTACTTTGTACCCTTACGTGACTCACTCTACTACCATGATATATATTCCATTGCATTGATCTGTCATACTCTGATTCCGTTACTTCAGACTATCGTTCCATTCACGTACCGGGTTATTATGTGATTATTGAATCTGTTTATGCTGTTACATATTCTATGTGATTATTGTTTATCCTGCTACGATATGATTAATATGCGACTATATGATTCAACTGTTGCTATCTCGAATATATGTTATCTTCTTGTTATGTGAACTTTGAATGGTCCGTGATCATGTTTGTGTGTAATCGATTGATTATCGTTTATTATGGATACCTCCGTTTAATTATGTTTATGGGTTATGATTATCCATTGGTGTCTTATTGCTAATTGTCGACTTGCCATGTTATATCTGTTATGATGTTGTTATGTTATTAACTGTGGGTTATTTGTCTTGTGGGATTGCCATGTTCACTTCCTAATTAATTGCTTCCGCTTGCTTTTAGTTTTCCTGTTGGCTTATTTATATTCTGATTTCCTGATCTGACTGCGTGCTATTCTTATGTTGAGTGGATGCGACGTCTGGTATGCTTGATTTGGTTTCGGTGCTTGTATGTCTGTTTGCTTATATGTGATTATATATATGTCATGGATCGTTGTTCTTTGTGTTCTCCTTGATTGTTCTTCTTCTTTGGATATCTCAGTATAATTGTGTTCGCAGATCCTCATTGACTCATTGTTTCCTTTCCGCTTGCAACCTTGCTATTGTTCCTTGTTTCATTTGCATTTCGATTTTGTTTAGCTTCCTTTTGTTATATCTCGCTCACTGGGCTTTTTAAGCTCGGTAGCATTTCTTTTCTGCTGCAGGTTTTAGGTTGGAAGATGGGCTTTGATAATGAGAGTTGGATTATCCGAGTGGACCAACCCTAGTTACCTTATTATTTTGGACTTAGTTTGGCGGGCTATTGTTTTCAAAATTCAGTTTATTTTAGACATCTTAAATTTTGTAATTTTCATTGTAATCTATCGTTTATATGACTTTGTACGTTATTCCTTAAGACTTCCGCTTGTAAAATTTTACTTGTATGTTCTGATATGACACCAGAATGTGACACTTCTACCCTTGTTGGGTTGGGGTGTTACACACTATGTCAACAAGCTCCTTCAACACAGCGGAGAAGCCTCACAACGTCGCTTACACTTTTTCCGGTACAAAGCTAAATACTGAGTTCTTCCACAAGGTAGAACCAAACCTATCACAACTATTACACAACATCTATGTGAAATATGAATTACAAGATCTTGCTACAGAAATCTTGTGGATGGACAAATCAATCAAGGACCCTTTGCTTGGATGACTTGTAGTATAGTGATTGGTGCTAAACAGTCAAGTTATCTCACGCAAGCTAGCCACTTGTGAATGACCAACCGTAAGAAACTCAAAACAACTCACACACCAAATTCAATTAAGATCAGAGGAATATAGGGAATTCCTGGGTCGTTAAGTCCCACGGAGGATGAATTGGTGTTTAAAACAACTTCAGATGGTAGAATGATCACTAAGGATAGTGATCAGTAAGGTTATTGATGGAAAATTACCTAAAGAAAAGATTTACAAATAACAGCGACTTAAATGCAAATTAAGAAAATTAAAAAGTTAAAATCTATTAAATAAACGTTATCACTATTTTTACAGATCGATGAACGTTTATTTTATAAAACAAAATAACTTAAATAAACTATTTTATTTAAAACGTAAACCTAAATAAACTTAAACGTTACTTAAAAGCGGAAACAGCGTTATGTACGAAAAATACTGTTTGAGCGCAAGCAAAAGCGTAAATTTTATGAAATAAAAGCCCTACGAATGTAAAACTAATTTTCTTACGTACTATTTGATAAAAGAAAATTTTAGAAAAAGATTTATATTTTTAGATTATTATTTTATTTATTATGAATTAATTAAGTTTTACACTAATTAAATTATTAAAAATACTTAAGCTATCGAGAAAATCAAAAATTCATAGAAAATACTTTGAGTTGTGGTTCTAGGAAAATTAAAAACTAGGTGGTTGATTTGTGAAATAAGCTCGAAATAAGCTAAAGAAAGCTAATAAGCAAATATGGCCAAACGTATGTAAGTAATTAATGTTGTAAAATAAAACCAATAAAAGACCCAAGGCGAATGGCTATCCGGTACCCTTATCACTCTCAAAAGTGGGAGGTCTCTGGGTTCGAACTGCCTCCCACCTTTTTGCTAAACATTTTATTTTTTTTTGAAATTTTCTTTTTGCAACTTATTAAATACATGAAAATAAGCAATATTTATAACTACAACTTTTTATAACAACAACTAATAAGCTCTGTAACAGCTTATTTATTTCAACAGTGGCCTTAAAAGGTAATAAGCACAATATTAAGCCAAAAATGGCTATTAAGCTACAGAAATAAGCAAAAGCTATTAAGAAATAAGCTGTATCACTATTAATAAGCTAATGTTTATAAATGAAAAAGCTAAATGACTTGAAATTAAGCACTCAATAAACCAAAATAAGCTTGAACTCAACTGGTTTACACAGGACACTGGATTTTACTAGGCACCTATTAAGCTAATTTTAGGTATTGAAATAAGCTAGGAAGTGAAATTAAACATTTGGTCTAACAAGTTAAGCAGATAAGCTTTCCAAAAAGCTAAGTTACTCACTGTAATGTTCACTGATGAGCTTATAGGGAGCTTATGAAAAACTGGGTAACCCACTGAGTGATCAGTTGAACTAGATAAAATGGACAAAAATATAAGCCCTGAGCAGGCTTATCAAATAAGCTATAAACTAGAAAATTAAACTTGGACTATCAAGCCGCCTAGACTAGCTTTCTAAAGAACCGTGTTACATAAGCTAAAGGCTACTAATAAGCTCGTAGGAGCTTATAAAAGACAAGCTCAAGCGGTGCACAGGCACCATTTTCGAGACAAGGGTCCAAAAGAAGCTTAATAAAAGCTATTTATAAGCTAATTTTATAAAACTAGTATTTTATATTTTTATTTAGCGTTAAATATTATTTTCCCAAAAGGGCTTAAGGTAAATCCTAATATGGGATCCTAGACAAAATTATTCATTTTATTCAAAAATGTATATGAAAATTTGACTTTTTATAAAAATAAGCTAGTTTGACTTTATTGAACTTTAACTTGATTCTACTTCTGAATATGATATATTAAGCTAAGTTATGGTGAAATTAAGCTAAAGTAACAAGTTCTAAGCTATTTTGATGATTTTCGCAAATCAAATTCCCAACAGTGGCCTGTGAAGGGGTAAAATTTGGAATTTTGACTTTTTACTAACTAGGACTAGATTTTATTCTTCAACTTGACTAATAAGACTTATTGTGACATGAAACAAGTAAAAGCAATAGCTGGAACAAACTCTATTACAGTTTACAAAGCAATGCCAAACACTACTTATGAGACTGTTTTAGAACATTTTCAAAGACTGAAACAGATTAAGACCATGCACTATATTACAGAGCTTATATTATCACTAAACAAGACTAAAGGAACATTAAATAACAACACTAACAACATAAGACTAAGAAATTTCAATTAAGCTAATTATACTGTGAAGATGAGATTTTAAAACAACTGTGAATTCCAAAGAACAAACAAGTTATATTAAGCTCTAATCTCACTAATCATACACCAACAAGCATAAAAACAAAGATATAAGCAGAAATGAGCATTTGAACAGTGAAAAGCTAAAATTGAGCAAATGGCTTACAAGATGATTCAAAATGAAAGATGAGAACCAAGGACCTAGAACACACCCTATAGCTTCCCAAGAAGCTCTAAACCATTAAGCAATCCAAACACCACTCTTGACTTTCTTGATCATTCTCCATGATTTTTATTTTAACTATTTTCTTGGTAATTTTGGTAATTTTCCTTTTGATACTAAACTATTTTTAGAGGTTTCTAAAAGCTTAAATAAACTTTATGAGGAGCTTATGTTGGCTTATTAGTCCTTATTAACAGATACAAACATCATTAGAGCACATTGATATTTTTGAACATGAAAACTTGCATAAACTTGAAAAGTAACTTAAAACTGAAATTGAAAATGAAAAAGGTTCTCAAACACTTTAAATAACTTAAACAAGATACTTGAAAAGATTAAATTACACTGGAAATTAAGATTGAACTACAACGATATTAAACTAAACTAAACTACACTACTTTACTCTAATAATTCTTCTCCTCTGCTTCTTTCTTTCTTTATAGACATCCAAAAGTTTCCCACTGGCACTCTGAGCATTTCCCACCATTTTCCAGCCATTGATGTGGTCAAGCGATCTTGGCCATCAAATTTGCTTTTGGCGCCAAAAGTCACATAAGGTGTTTTGCATTAAATGCTCCTTGGGAGGTTGTGGAGGTGTAAGGAGCAGTTGGATAGCGGTATGGGGTTAGGGGTTGATTTGGCGGCAAAAGCAGTTATGTGAGTGCTACGGTGAAGGTCACTTGGTGGGAAGCATTAAATGCTTGTGGACTATGTTGGTGAGGTGGAAAAGGTAAGGATGAGTGTTTGAGATAGATGGGGTGAGGTGGAAAGGGTGGTGAAACCAGTGGTATTGGATTTCTGAGGTTTGGGTGAAAGAGATAAAGCATATCTCTGGTTTCTTTGCGCGTTTGGTGGGTTTGTTGGGGAAAAGGGGGTTTGACTTGGGCTTGGGGTATGTTGGGCGGCCGGAAATGGGTTGGATTTGGTTTTGGATAATATAAAGGATCCGTTTGGTGTAGTTAATAACCCAAGGACCAAACATGTAATTCGCCAAACTTCAAGGGTTGAATCATCCATTTCCCAAAGTTCTCACAAGGGCCTATCACGCCAAACATGAATAGTACAAGGACCATATGCATAAAATTCCATTTTTATAAATCCAAGGACTAATTTTGACATTTTCAAAACTTGAGGGACCTAAGTTGTAATTTTGCAATTTTGAATTTCAAGGACTTGTTTTGACAACTTATGAATTCCTAAGGACCTTTTGTGATATTTTACAAGTTTTGGAATGACCAGGACTATATTTGACACATTTTCAAACTTGAGGGACTAAAGCGCCAATAATGCAAACTTGATACATTTTCATCCGATTTTGATATTTTTGCATTTAAAACACATAAAACACTTGTTTGTGATATTTTATCATTTGATGCGTTTCGAGTGTTTTCGGATGTTTTGCGATCTAGATGGTACAAAATGATGAGTATTTAGACACTCATCATATAGCGTGATCTCGCCTTTGAGAAGGACCTATATGAGAATCACAACAAAAGATAGAAAAACTACTAGAATGGTCAAATGATCAGAGGTTAGAAAAGTGAGATAATATATGAGAGAGTTGTAAGAAGAAAGGGTGAGTAACAATGAAGAAATGGCTCACTATTTATAGTCACAAAAAGCCTTCTGCCCCACGATTCCGGCGGATCCCTCACGTGGGGTATCCGGCCAGTGCAAACCTAGGGATCCGGCAGTCTAGGTTATACCAATCCGGATTTTGGGTTGCAAACCGTTTTATGGGTTATGGGTATGAGCCATGGGTCATGGACTTTGGGTCATGGGTACCCAACAAGATACAATGTATCTAGAAAATGAGTCATGGGTCTTGGGTCATGGGTCATTGATAATACCCAACATGATCTCATGCATGATGTCATGCAATGGGTCAGGGTTATGGATTAGCTCCATGGGTATGGGTCATGGGTCTTAGATATTACGCATCCTATTACATTAACTATTACAACAAATGAATTATTACAACATTTTATGTGAATGACCAAATGTATATACTTTACAAAAATAACATGTATTATTATAATTTTACTTATGATAACTTTATATTTGTTATCAACAAAACATAACGAGATCGCTAAATATGAATAAACGTTTTTACGGTTTATTTGTATTAACACGTTTCCCTCCCTCCCCCCTCTCTTTGCCAAAAATCACGACATCCTAATTAAAGCAAATCAATCCCATTGATTGTTTCCTAAATAGAACCCACACTCCTCTCTTGTTTTTTTCTCTATAAGTTATGGTTTCCTCTTCACCCTCTCCTCATACGACACAAACAATCAACCCTAAAGTCTGTGTTAATACAAATAAGCCATAAAAATGTTTATTTATATTTTACGATCTTCTAATGTTTTGTCGATAACAAACGTAAAATCATTTTAACGAAACAAATAAAATACGTAAATGGTTTGAGCCAATAGTTTACCAACACACTTACATTTTCATATAAAACACTAAACAAGTAATATTGTTTACATCTTATAGAATTGCATATGTATAACAACTAGTGTTTACATAATATGAAAATGTGCATATTTATATTGTAATGGGTAATCTAATGGGTAAAAATCTAAGTCCTTAACCCATTGACTAGATACACTGAATATTGTTGGGTAAAACCCAAAGTCCATGACCCATACTGTTAATACAAATAAGCCGTAAAAACGTTTATTTATATTTTACGATCTTCTAATGTTTTGTCGATAACAAACGTAAAATCATTTTAACGAAACAAATAAAATACGTAAATGGTTTGAACTAATAGTTTCTAACATATTCACATTTCACATAAAACACTAAAACAAGTATAAGTGATTTTATGATTTAATATTACATATGTACAACAACTAGTGTTTACATATTTGGGTAAAATATACACATAACTAGTATGTAGTATATTGGGTAATATAAATTGGTAGAAACTTAAGTATCATAACCCATTGGGCAAATACATTGAATGTAGTTGGGTACAACCCAAAGCCCATGACCCATGGAGCTTGACCCATAACCCATTGCATGACATCATGCTTATATCATATATGGATAATATCCATAACCCATGGTATTGACCCATACCCAATGTCTAGATACATTGAACCCTTAGTGAGCACTCAAGAGAATGTCTAGATATATTAAACCCTTGGTGAGCACTCAAGAGATACATTGTATCTAGCTAAAGACCCATGGATCAACCCATGACCCATGACCCATAACCAAAAATACCAATGGGCAAAGAGGAGCGTTCCACGGATCCTCGGCTTTGTGCTAGCCGGATCCCAAGTAGAAGGATCCGTGAGATCCGGGAACGGTAGAGAATTTTCTATAAATAGAGAGCCATTTCTTTCTTCTACTCATCACTTTTTACATACTTCCCAAGTATTCTAACCTCTAACCTCAGATCTAAGTGATCTATGTAGTTTGTCTTTTGTTTTTGTGTGATCTTCTAGGTTCCTCTTAAAGGCAAGATCACCTCTTCTTGAAGACGAGCAAGCTCAAGTCCATGAGTTGCCATGCTTCATCATCATCAAGATAACTAAGGTTCTCTTGTTGATAGTTCTTCCTTTCTCCATAGATGTTGGGTTGAAGGCATTAGTGAAGAATGCCGAAAGTGTCAAGATGAAAGCATTAGTGAAAGGTGCTCATCATCCATGTCAAAGCATTAGTGAAGAATGCTAAAGGTGTCAAGACGAAGGCATTAGTGAAGGGTGCCAAGCGTTGTGTCAAAGGAATTAGTGAAGGATGCCGAAGAATCAAATCAAGTTGCATTTGGAAAGAATGCCTAGGTCGTATAATCGATGAGGTGCATCGTTATACATATAAGTATTTGTTTATTTCCAAGGATGGTGATATCCTTGATGATATTGTAACAAGGAATGCATCTCCTTGAGATTAGGTGTTGTGTCGTAAAGGGTAGTAGTTCCTCCATAGTAATGGAACTAGGTGCTTAGCCTAGTACCTAATAAAGGGTAGGCGACGTTGTGATAGGATTAGTTCTCCTTGGTGTGAAAGAACTCGATGGTTAGCCTAGCACCGTATAAAGGGTAGGCGACGTTGTGTTAGGTGTGGTTCGCCTTGGTATGAAGGAACTCGGTATTTAGCTTTGTACCGGAAAAAGGTTAAGTGACGTTGTGAAGGCTTCTCCGCCATAAGGAGTTGGTGAAGTGTTTACGAACTCTCGAGTAGGTGACTCGGGGAGTGGAGTAGGGCAAGGAATGTGTCCTTGTAGCCGAACCACTATAAATACTTGTGTCGTGGTGATGTGCTTCTTACTCTTTATCTTTCATTACACGTTTATATATCTATCTATCAACGTCCAACATAAACAACCAAATAGATTGACATAAGTCGATCTAAATATTTAAAAGGAAGTTTTAAATTGGTAAAACTATTCAACCCCCCTTCTAGTTTTCCACACATACCCATGGAGCTTGATCTATAACCCATGACCCATTATATGACATCATGCAGGAATTCATGTTGGGTTTTATCCATGATCCATGACTCAATGTCTAGATACATGGCATCTTGTTGGGTATCCATAATTCATTAACCATAACCCATGGTTCATAACCCATAACCCAATTTGCAAACCAAATCTGGACTTAAGCTGACCCAGCTGTCGGATCCCTTGGATTGCTCTAGCCGGATCCCTCTGGGGAGAGATATGTGGGAACCGTAGAATAGTAGAGAAATTTGCCTATAAATAGTGAGCCATTTCTCTCTTATTACTCACCCCTTTTACACATACTCTCTCTTAGTATTGTAATATCTCTAACCTTAGATCCAAAGGATCTTTTTATGTACTTTTGTGTTTGTGTAATTCTCTAGGTTCCTCTTAAAGGCGAGATCACCACCTCTTGAAGTCGAGCAAGCTCAAGTCCATGAGTTGCCAAGCTTCATCATCATCAAGACTACTGAAGTTATCTTGTTGATAGTTCTTTCCTCCCTCCTTAGAAGTGTTGTGTTGAAAGCATTATTGAAAGGTGCCAAAGGGTCATGTCGAAGGCATTAGTGAAAGGTGCCAAAGGGTCAAGTCGAAAGCATTAGTGAAAGGTGCTAAAGGGTCGTGTCAAGGCATTAGTGAAAGGTGCCAAGGAAGTACATTGGAATCACTCTAAACTATATTTCAAGTGTTAGTGATTCATATGTAATAGTTAGCTTAATATGGCTTTTATGTTAGTAATCAAGGCTAGGCTTATGTAGAAAGCCCATAAGCCTAGGCCAAGCCCAATAAGTAAAAGGATGGGAACTTGGGTGTTGCCTAGTTCCTCCTATAAACTCTTGTAAACCCTCTATTGAGGGTTGGTTGTTCAATTCATATCACTTCATACGCATAACTCTTCTCTTATTCATACGCATAAGCGTTTGTATTGTTCATCCGATCCCTTCTCTTCTCTATTTCTTATATTGATGCTTGTGTTACTAATATGGTGACCTAACAGTGGTATCATTCGCCAAATAGTTGGGTGAACATATTTTGTTTTTGAAGTTTTGTGGTTTCGCGTAAAAACAGTTTCATACTTTGTTACACTTAAAAACGTATTTTTTACACTTTTCAATCCAAGATTCTTGTACTTTCAACGTTTTAAGGTGTTAAAATATCTATTTTTAGCAAAAGTTTCAAACTTTACGTGTGGATCATTGTTTTAAGCTTGGTTTTATCGTGTGTTCATCTTTACGCATAAGGTGTTTAGAAGTTTTGGATCATCAAGTTTCACACTTTTGTGTTAGTTTGGTGATATTGAAGCTGTTTCATCACAAAATCGGTTTAACAACATCATTGGGCGAAATCATTTTGGTTGATTTTTACGCGTAGCAAAACCCTAAAGTTCGCGTAACTCATCCTTGGTTTGATCTTGGTTTAGTGGTTTACTCGGTGTTTCTCTTGCTTGGATAAGCACGAAAACACTTTGACTTTGGATATCTTTTACCTTTGTGATAGTGTAAAGGATTTTTAGGCAAAACCCTAATCTTACGCATAAGCTCAAACTTATCGTAGAACTCATTCGCATAAGATTATTCTTACGCCTAAGCTCATCTTCGCATAAGCTAATCCTCGCCTAAGTTTTCTACGCAACTTTCGTTTCGCATAACTTTAGTGTTTCTCAATTCTTACGCGTAAGCTAATCCTACGCGTAACTATCACGTTTACGCGTAAGTTTGGTGTTTTTACGCTTAAGTGTTACTTTGCCTACACTTGGTTTCTACGCCTAAGGATACTTCATCAACAACGTTTCATTCGACTACAAAGATCCATTTAACAACACAAGTTTTCAACATGTCACAACCACCATACTCTAGCTATTTTCCTTACACTTATCATCAACAACAACAACAACAACTAAGTCCACAACATCAACAATTTAATCATCAACAACAAATTTATCAACAACAATTTAATCAACAACATACTCCACAACTTGGAGCAATTCCACCACCACAAATGGTTCAACCACCACCTAGTCTTCAAGTACAACCTTACACAAACTTCTACAATCAACATCCATCCGGGGTACTATGAAGGAACCGACATGGTTTGGCAAGATGTGTGAAGCCTTAAGTAGCCAACAATCAATTCATGAAGTGGCTCACTTGATAGACCTCCAATGCTCACTCCCGGTAATTATGATCAATGGGTGATAAGGTTCTTTAGGTTTTGTGATCTAAAGAAGCCACATGGAAAGTTCTTAAAGAAGGTCATTATGGAAGGTCCATTTCAGATGCCTACTGTTGTCACACCTGCAGATCCAGATGCCAATCCACCAAGAGATGTTGTCACCAACATTGCAACTATCTCAGATCTCACTGCTGATGAACTTCTACATTTTGAAGCTGATGAACTAGCAATGCAATACATCCTTTTAGGATTACCCAATCCAATCCTTCGAAGTGTTGATGCTCAAAAGACTGCAAAAGCAATGTGGGAACATATTCATCTTCTTATGCAAGGCACTACACTCAATCAGGAAGACATGGAATCCAAAATCTACTTGGCTTATGAACACTTCATGATTGAACCAGGAGAGACGTTAGAGTCATATCATCATCGCTTTTCAGACATCATTAATGATTTGGACAAACACAACATCATCATGCCACGAATTGCTGTCAACACTAAGTTCCTAAGTAGTCTTGGTCCGGAATGGGAGAAGTATGTCATTTTTCTCCGTCAAGCTAAGAATCTTCATCATGCTACATACGGATTGTTGTGCGACTATCGAAGCCTCACCAAAAAAGTTGACAAAGAGAGGACTATCCGTGGACTCCGGCTTCACGATCACTTCCGGACAATCAACAACTTGCTTTGTGGGCTCAAACTAATCTTCCTCCTCAAACGACTCCTCAACCCGCTCCTCGACCAGCGGCAACCATCACACCATATGATCCGTCACGGCAACAACCTCAACAAACTCAATTGGTTCCATACAACAACAACAATGCTCAAGCACTACGGTGAAGGCGATGAGGACTCCGCTGCTTTCGATGAATTGCAACAAGGATTTGTCATGATTGCTAAAGCCTTGGCGGTATACAAACAAATCCAACAATCGCATTCGTTCCTCATCAAACACAAGGAATCTTTGTTGTGAACAATGGACGCGTTGAAGTTCGAATCGTGGTTATGGTCGTCGGATGGGAGGTGGTCAAGGGTTTAATGCTATGGGAAGGAATAACATGGGTGCTCCGCAACAACAAAGGGCTCAAGTGGTTGAGCAGGGAATGCTCAGAATGGAGTTAATGGTCTTCGTTGTTATAAGCGTAATGAGAAGGGCCATCGGCTAATGCATGCCTAAGCCGAGGACAAGAGGCGGTGCTTATCACAAAGAAGCGTTGCTCTTGGCTCTCAAGGATGAAGTGGTGGAACTCTTACCAACAAGGAGCAGAGCTTTATGGCGGATCTGATTCGATGATGATATGGAGGACTTGCGAGGCTAATGCGGCGGTGATGTTGATGGCACAAATGCAAGCTCTACACATGAGTGATCTGAGGCCCGGTGTATGACACGATGGCTTGTCTCGTCTTAGGAACAAAATATACTCATCATCGATCGATATCTCCGCCAATTTCTCCATCCGACAAGGATCGAGTGTTCAACATGAGCAATCCACATCTCATTCCGATGATTATCAAATAGATCCGTAGTTATATTTGACGATCAAGATAACCTTATGGTTAATATTGATAATCAAGTTGACTCGTGATTATATTTGAGGATCTAAATAATGATCATGTTGAGACTCACGTTGAACAAAATGAGCTTTTGTCTAATAGAAATTGAGCTCGACCTTAATTAAAGACCAAGAATCTCGTTTGGAAATTTGCGAAATTAAAAGATAAAATGCCTTTGTTAATTAGGGATAATGAATGCTTAATTCGACAAATCAACGTTTTAAAACTCAAGAAAAAGCGTGAAAAAGGTTTTGAAGTCGCTTTTGCTAAATCTCATCAAAGCGAAAAATCCTTAGAGCACGGATCGTGATCTAGCCGCATCCAAGAATGCTTTGTTGTCTCAAATAGAACAAGCGAAACATGAACATAAACAACAACTTAACGCTCTTACTTTGGAAACTCAAAAGCCAAAGGCGAGTTGTTAACTTGTCAAAAGCAGTTCTCACGAGTACAAACAACATTCCACGAAGCGAATAGATAACTATCTTGTGAAATTGTCGACTTACAACACAAAATCAAAGAGTTTTGAAATGTTGTTTATAAACATGGTGAGTCAATCACAACTATTCAAAAGTTTACTTTTAAACCAAATCCAAATGGATATGGACCAATTCTTGCGATTACAAACCTAAGTTTTCAAGCGAGCATTCAAACCAAATCACGAAGTTTCTGATGTGCGAACATAGAATTGATGATTCAATTATGGTTGTTGTTGAATATAATCGCATGGAGGAATTAGATGCGAGATGGCGAGTCGGTCAAAATGGAAAATGTCGTTTATAACAAACCATTTAACTATTCAAAAGCCGTAACTTTTGTCACACAACAAGATACTTCTAACAAACCTTTGGTTATCACACGAGTTTAAAGTTAGTCCCCAACACAATGGTGCACAAATTAATGGTCCTTTACCTTCACTTAGTGAAGTTAAAACAAAAGCCGAAAGTTGTCGCGTTATCAAATATTTTGACACTTTCTTATCGACCTCAAAATTTTGGAGCGTGAGATTGAATTTCATTACGAAATAAAAGTTGAACATTTTCAATCGCCAATGGCGCGAGAACAAAGAGATATTCTTGAGAAAAGAATTTTACCCCATGTCAAAATTTGAAAACTTGTGCACTATATTGGGAAAGGATTTTCACAAGGAACTTGGTCTCATGAAAAGCAGTTTTCGAGAAAGCGAAACATCGATTTCAAATACTAAGCGTAAAAGAAATTGTTGAGAAAAGATGTTGATCGACTCTTGGAAGATGTTATCATCTTGATATCAATAATCTTGTTTTATTACAATCATTGCATATGCATCGATCATATCTCTCTTGATTCATTGATTCTGTTGATATTGTTGAGAATATCGATAATGTGCATCGGATCGAATCTTTAAAGTTGAAAATGAGCGATTGTTAAATGAACTTTCAAATTCAAAGCGTCGTCTTCAATGGTGTCAAAAGATTGTCAAAATCGTGAACTTGCTTTGCAAAACAAAATCACCAGTTGCGCTCAAAATCTTTTGATCCTAAAATTGAGCAATTGGATGATCAAAGCGTGTCTTTGAAATGTCAAATCTCAAAATATGAACAAGAACTTGCAAAAGTTAAAAGGAATATGGTGTCATATTTGATTTACTCAAACAGACTCGTAATGAAGCATCAAACGAACTTGATCATTATCTTGCACACACTAAAGAAGTCATGAATTTTTAAAATCTTAGTTACGAAAATCAAGATTTGGTGCACACTATCATTAAGTTAAGGAAATGTTAGGAAAGTATGAACAAGTTCACCTAGCATCATTAAGAAAATTGCACTGTAACACTTAACAAGCGTGATCCCAGATTGCCTCTTGACAAAACACAAGATACTAATGTGCTTCCTCTCTTGAAAGCAGGAATAGTTGCCTCTTTTCCAAGCGTCGCACTTCACGACCTAGGAGCAATACAAGGAAGAATAGGAAGTTGCGACCTAAGAAAAGAACAATAAAGAATCTTTGAAGTAGAAGAACACCCTAGGACTTTGAATAAGACTCAAGTTGCACCCACTTTAGATATTGCGTCGACAAATGTAATGGAAAAAGTGTTGTAACGAATGCTAAACCTTTAAGTACTTTTGATATTCGATCGATGCTTCTTGTGTTATTTGTCGTAAAAGTATGCTTTCGATTGTCATGACAAATGTGTTGCTAGAGCTATCTTGTCTCGTTTAAGGAATCCTAAGAATCGAATACCTCTAGGCCCACTAATGCTTCTAAGTACGTGCTTGGTAAACCGCCTCTTTAGATTCTAAGAAAAGCATTGATGTCCCTGTAGTTCGATATCACCTCCAAGGAATGTAGTACCACCTAGTGCATTCACTAAGACTAAAGCAAAGACTAGTTGGAGATGGCGAAATGGATACATAATACACTAGGATTTAAATGGATGCCTAAAATCATTGATGTGTGTATTTCTACTATAAGCGCTTGGAACCCTCTAACACTTGGGTTCCACATCTACTTCTATTCCATCTGTGTAAATGCATGTGTAATGCGGTGATACAGATCATCCTTTGGATTGTTGATAGCGGATGTTCCCGACACATGACGAGCAATCTTAAAGCATTATCAAACTTTATTGCAAAGTTCATTGGCTTTGTCAGTTCGGGAATGATCACTTCAGCGACTATCATGGGCTCGGAGATTATATCAATGGCAATATCGAAATTAGCGGGGTTTATTATGTGGAAGGCCTCGGTCACAATCTCTTTTCGATCGGTCAATTACGTGATGGAGATTTGGAAGTTGCTTTTCGGGAGAAAACTTGTTTCATTCGTGATCTACAAGGAAGCGATCTAATGTCGGCTCTCGCAATTCTAGTGCATACACAATCTCAATGCAAGACATGGTTGCTTCATCTCCCATCATGTCTACTCTCAAAGGCTACATCTACAAAATCTTGGCTATGGCACCGTCGTCTCTCACATTTAAACTTTCAAACCATCACCAACCTTGCTCGACACAAACTTGTTGAAGGTCTCCGAGATTCGGTATTCCAAAGATCACCTGTGCTCGACTTGTGAACAAGGAAAAGCACTCGTGCTCATTTTCCTTCAAAGGTGGAACACAACTCTCGACATGTGCTTCATCTTCTTCACATGGATTTGTGTGGCCCGATCGCGTGCAAGCGATTAATGGCAAACGCTACATCTTGGTAATTGTCGATGACTACTCACGATGGACTTGGGTCTACTTTCTTGAAGTAAAGATCAAGCTCCACAGATGATCATCACCTTTCTCACGAAAATTCAAGTTCGACTCCGGAACACCGTCCGCCAAATCGAACAGACAAAAGGCTGAATTTGTGAACCAAACTCTTCGAGAATTTTATGAGAAAGTGGGAATTGAGCATCGAGACATCTATTGCACGTACACGAGAACAAAGCGGAGTTGTTGAAAGAGCGAAACCGTGCGTTAGTGGAAGCTGCAAGAACAATGTTAATCAATGCTAAACTTCCAGTTACTTGTGGGCGGAAGTTGTATCAGCGCATGCTATACTCAAAATCGTTCAATGATTACAAAGCATACAACAAAACACCTTTTGAGCTTATCCACAACCATAAACCGAATCTCAAACACTTTCATGTATTTGGATCCCTTTGCTACCCAAATAATGATCGTGATGATTTTGGAAAGCTCAAAGCCAAAGCGACATTGGAGTCTTTATTGGATCTTGTGAGAATTCTAAAGGTTTCGGATGCGGAATCGTCGTACAAAGCGAGGTTATGGAAGCGATTCATGCTAATTTTGATGAACTTACGAAATGGCTTACGAGCATAATGACTTGGAACCGGTCACAACCGTTTAAACTTCCTCAAACCCCATCATCGGTGAACTAAGCCCCGACTTACTCGTCAACAAATGGAAAAGCTATTTGCTCCATTTGTTTAGTGATGACATTGATGAGCGTGCTCGGTGTATCCGTTGTTTCATTGCTCAACTGATCATACTCTTATACGATACACTGCTACAACAACTCTTTGTTGAAGAAGCACCACCGATTGACTCTACAACAACAGTTGAACAAAGCGCTTCCAACGACGTTGAACCGGTGATGATGTTCTTAATGAAGTACCCCACTGCGATTTTGATCCAAATCGTTCTTTAACCCGTTTGCCAATGAAGCTGTTGCACGATGTCGCGGAATCATCAACAAACCATTTGAATCCTCAAAATCGCACAATGTATACCAACATCAACCCTACACATCGTTGGACAAAAGACCATCCTCTTGAGAACATTATTGGTAACCCGAATCAACGGTCGTAACAAGACAACGTCTTCACACGGATGGTGAACATTGCATTTATGCACTCTTTGTCGCCAAATCGAGCCTAAAAACATTAAAGGCGCAATGACAAAAGACAAGCTGGATTGAATCCATGCAAGAAGAACTCAACCAATTCAAGCGTCTTGAAGTATGGGAAGCGGTTGAAAGACCAACGAGGGTCTCGTCATTGGTCTCAAATGGATTTGGAAGAACAAATTGGATCTTTGAAGGGCGTAATCGAAACAAGTCACGTCGGTGGCTAAGGGTTATAAACGGGAAGAGGTATTGACTTTGAAGAATCATTCGCTCGGTTGCTCGTCTTGAAGTTATTCGGATCTTTCTCGCGTTCGCGGCTCATATGAATATAACGGTCTTTCGGATGGACGTCAAAGCGCTTTTACGAATGGGCAGCTGAAAAGCGGTTTATGTCGACCGACGGAAGGATTCGTTGATCGAGTTCCCGAACCATGTCTACAAAGCGAACAAAGCTTTGTATGGTCTCAAACAAGCTCCTCGGGCGTGGTGCGATAAGTTATCATCCTTCCTCATTGCCAATAAATTCACCAAAGGTTGGTCGATCCTACACTTTTCATACAATATCACGGGGCTCACATCTTAATTGTTCAAATTTATGTGGATGACATCATTTTGGGTCAACACATTTAAAATACTCAAATGCTTTTGCAAAATTAATGACAAAACATTTTGAAATGTCAATGATGGGTGAACTCACATTCTTTCTTGGAATGCAAGTTCACCAATCACCCGTGGTATTTTCTTGAGTCGGTCCAAATATGCCCTTGAGCTGTTAAACAAATTTGGAATGCAAAGCTGTGACACCTATGCCACACCAATGGCTCATACCAAGAAGCTAGATCTTTGATTTACATGGAAAATTGGTGGACCCTACCAAATACCGTAGTATTATTGGGTCTCTCATGTATCTAACGACTAGCGGGCACGATATTGTGTTTTCGTATATCTTTGCTCCGTTATCGATCGAGACCAAGCTGAAACCCACCTCTCGAGGCTAAAAGAATCCTCCGATACATCAAGGAACCATTAACTTGGGGATCACGGTATCCGAAGGATTACGGTTTTGAACTAATAGCATTTTGAGATCTTGATCACGCGGGATGCTTAGATTCACGGAAAAGTACTTGAGAGCATTACAATTTCTTGGTGATAAAGCGGTGTCATGGCAATCGAAGAAGCGAGGATTGTACATCGCTCTCCTCAGCGAAGCGAGAATATGTAGCCATGTGGCGTGTTGTGCTCAAGTCATTTGGATGAGAACACAACTCAAAGACTATGGTTACGTGTTTGACAAAATCCCGATGTCTGCGACAATCGGTGCTATTGCGATCTCGTGCAACTCGGTACAACATTGAAATCAAAGCACATCGATCTTGATATCATTTCATCAAGGACCACGTGGAGCAGTGCAGTTGAATTATACTTTGTGGGTGCAGAATACCAATTGGCGGATCTTCTCACCAAAGCCTTAGCTCTGCTAGGTTTAATGAGTTGGTCCACGGATTGGTATGCGGTGTTTGACTCAAGAGGAACTGGATGAACTCTTAAAACATTCTTAAAACCAGTCAAACACCAAAACCTCTTTTGTAAATATTTTTCAAAAACAAAATACAAAATTATAAAATCATATAAAACAACAAAAATATTCTTCTATCTATATTTCTTTTAACATGGCAAGTACAAATCTTCCGTCAACACTCAAATCTTTCAAAATTCGGTATTTTTCGATCAAGTGTTGAGGGAGAAAGCAAATATTTTCGGTTTCATAAAACCTTGTACTTGCATGTTACCTTATCCGGTTGTTTCTTTAAAATGGTGGTCACTTTTACGGTTTCTTGACACTCCTCGGACTAAAATTTATAAAACTTCATTATTTCTTAAGTCGAGGGGGAGTGTCGTCAAAATTCGTTTCAAATATCCTTCGTTTGGTAACCAAAATGGAAGTTATGGGCGTTAGATGTAAATGGTTAAAATGGAGGGACTTAATGTGTCAAATGCTCAAACTAATTTTAAATAAAACATGTCACAAACACATTTAATTCACTTACATTTAATTCCCATCTACCCAAATCCTACGCCTAATATTCAACCCTCTAATCCGTGTTTTTGATCATCAAATTTGTAAGTGTTTTCACGTTTCTAACATGATTATAAACAAAGGTTTTAATATCATAAACATCCAACGGTTAAATCTAGTGTTTTGGAGAGATTTGTGTTCTCGCGTAACATAAGAACACAAATTCTTCATTTGAGTGTTATTGGTTAGAATGGTAGTGTCAAAGCGTTTATCTAATCATATTGAAACCATCTCTATCTTTAAAACTCACCCGAAACACTGAATTGTTTGATTCTTGAATTTAGGGTTTATCGTAAATTTGGGGTTTTCAAATGTGAGTGTTTTGGTTAAAAGATAGTTGTGTGATGTTGTTTTCAAGTTGAATTGACCATATCCGTGCTTAGAATCTACCCGAAACAGCTAATTGCATGAAAATTGATGATTAGGGTTTATGTTCATAAGTATTTGGGTATTCTTGATTCGCTTAGAGTTTGATGTTAAAACTTGGATAGAACTACTCATAAGGCTTCTTAGACATCTGAGAACAAGTTTGGTGCAATTCCATGGTTAATTTGCTTACTCGTAATTCTTAGGCTTTAGGGTTTAGGTTTACGCGTAACTTGTTTCTCACATAGCTGCTTAAATAAATATTCATGATTTGATTTGAAAAGGAATGAATGTATGTGTTAATATTGATGTTATGATGAATTTATTTCGGGTTTTCTCGCTTGAAAATTCGAGAATCAAGGTTACTTGCAATCTCGCATAAGGATCACCTTACGCGTAGCATGTTATCGTAAGAGAAATCTTCGGCGTAGCGTTCTGCGTAAGGTTCTACATTGGGGACTACGGCGTATCCTGTGAAGGATATGCGTGCGATAACCTCTCGCATAAGGTTGACTCTTACGAGTAAGCCTTACGCGTAAGGTTCCATATCGCTTCTGGCGTAAGCTCTACGCATAAGGCCCTCTTTTCCTCGCGTAATATTTCTTACGCGTAAGTCAGAACCTACGCATAAGCTTTCGTTTACGCGTATAATCACTCTGTTTACGCATAAGCTTGCCATTTCTCGCCTAAGCCTAGTTTTAACCTTAATTATGAATTGTTACGGCGTGCAAACTTGTAAATAAATAAATCATAGCGCCACGAAACCAATAATGTCACTAATAAGCTTAAATGTTTAATAAGTTGTGAAAAATAAGTGAAAACATAGACTTTAAAACTTGAAGTTAATCAACTCACGAAACTTATCACGGCGTCTTTGGACTATTGGACAAACAAGTGACATTGGGCTCGTAACAATCATCGACATATCACATTCAATAATTGGACAATAAAACCATCATTGACTAACATAATGTCTTTCGATATGTTGGTTCTTTTGGCTAAATATCTTTCGAGATCACGACATGGGCGCTCAAATACAAAGCGTGGAAGCACCAAACGTTCTCACCGTTGAAGATATCTTCCCTAATGGCTATCCAATGAAGATAGGAAAGAATAACCTTCGTGTTGATTTTGATACTCTCACCGCTCGAGTCTTCTTGTCTAATTGTTGTAGACATTACGAAGAATCATCCTTATCGAACATGCTCACCAATTACGCTACGGTCTTGGGAGATCTACATTCACGATTACGGCATACAATGCAAAGATCAAAGGTCAAAATCTTTGTGGCGGTGACACTCGACCACAAACAAGTCACCATCACACCGGTGATTTAAGGGTTGTTCTTCTCATTCTGTCATCGAGCCAACCGAATACAATGCCACACCAAGCGAAGAGACCGTTACGCAATTCATGATCGACATTGGTTATGGCGAAGCTACGGGAGTAATCACTAAGCATTCATCGTGGATCTTAAGAATATTCCTCGACCATGGAGAACTCTACATCATCATCACCAAATCGGTTTACGGGCGTGATAGTGGTTACGAGCATCCCAAGCTCGTGGAACTACAGATCTTTTGGGCTTTGATCAACATAAAACACATTGAAGTTGAAGCTACGATATGGGACGACATGATGTCATTCCTTAAAAGCTTGGCACCAAAATCCGTATATCGGATATACTAAAGCTGTTGATCCAACGAGCTCTAGGGTATAATCACGATATTCCCTTGAGACTCGATGACCCCAAACAACACTCCATGTTGTATGAGCCCACACTCGGTCGGTTAAGGACTCTACAACAAAGAAACAAGGTGCGGTCTTTGCGGATCACCTTATAAGCGATGATATCAAACAAGCGTATTCGTACAAGCGATATCGGTAGCGGTTGAAGAAGGCAAAGTAGGTTTTCTCGATGAAAAGTCCATTGGTACACCTACAAGGAAAACCGGAAGAAGGCGGTCGGGAAGTGTTACAAGCGAGAGTCAAAGAAAGTTCCCAAGAGAAACCTCCACTCAAAGGACAGTTTCCTCTAAGGAAGTTGTTCTATTCCCATTCCCAAGTCGAACCACAAAGAAAGCTAGTGGATGAAAGCTACGATGAAACCGAATCGAGACGAAGAGGTCACCTACTCGAAGCGCAACCGATGTCACTCCAACGAGTAGCTAAACCTCCCGGTCAAAAGTGACCAAGGCAAAGGAAGACTCGATGGTGAGCATGAAGAAAGCTCGGATGAAGAGCCCGGATCACGACTACGGAAGAAGTTCAAAATCATTAGACTCCAACACGTGGCAAAAGAGTTTGAACAACAACAAATCGTGGCCGGAGGGTCAGTGGTGGTGTCAATCTACACCAATTCACGATGCGGTTAATCAACCCGATAAGGGAATTGGTGCCACCACTCTTGAGCAACAACAAAAGCGCTGGAGGATTCTATTGATTATGACTTTGAGGAACACGAAAAGGAAAAGTCGAGAAAGAAAAAGGCGATGAAGAGGTTGACTCAAGCCAAAGCGAGATGAAGAGGCCGGACTCGGTGAAGTAAAGGCTAAATCTGGACAAGATGACAAAGTGAATTATGATGATTATCTTCTTGGCGGTCCTACTCGCTCTAAGGAGGAAACTTACGAACCTCCTAAGGACCACTGAATCACCTCACGACTCTTCATCATCGATTCGTCTTCTCACTCTTCACCTCCACCATCCAAAGGAACAACGGATCCACATCCAAATCGTGAAGAAACCAACCGACTCTTGGATATCTCGGGCAAAGACAAGGATTGTTAAAGGCATCAAGCGGTCGGGAAGAAAGATGTGACCAATAAAAGTTAGATATACTCGTGACAACATCAAACATCTTAATGACGAGATAGAAAAGATGTCTAATGAAAGGAGTATATTGAAGTTCATGCAGCGTGATGTCCAAGGAGGCGAGCGAGATGATTAAGGGCTATACTCATCGGTTCTTACTCGACAAAGTTCGGGCGTGACAAGAGAGATGTTCAACAGACAACTCTATCCAAATCGATGCATATAGCCAAGCAAACTATAAGATCAACACCTATGACCGTAACAATTAACCCTCACGATCCTATAGTGTTCTCGGATCTTTGAATTGGTTTCGGTGGTAACTCAAATGTCTAAGCGATGCGCAACATTTACTTCTTACGAAGGTAAATTGTTTGAAGCATTCTTTGGAATACCAACTCAAATCGACATGCGGAGAAGAAGCTCAAAGGCCTAAGCGTCCAAGAGGCGATGAAGATAAGGATAAGGATAAAGATAACGAACCTAAGCGTTCAAAAAGTGCGGAGAATCATCCTCCATGCCACCTCCACTCCACAGGACTCCATCTCAACAACGATCTCCTCCACGCTCTTCTCTTGACAAACCTCGGGACTCGAGTTACCACCTCGAGACGAGAAAACCGGTGATCACTTGAGTATCTTGGTGGTGACGATGAGGAAGTCCACGAGCCCCAACAACAACCCACCTCTCCCGCTTCAACAAAGAAACCATCATCCTCATCAAGGCCAAAGAAAAGAAGAAGGCGCCCAGGTGATGTCGTCTCATGGCTGAGCGAAGGCGACACCGAGTATGATTGGTTCTCCACACTTGTTGATGCTACTCCGCTCTAGCGATGATCAAGATATGGTAGAAGGTCGTGCGTTGGAGCATGCTAAGTTCTTGCAAGAAAAGTTCCGTGTGAAGAAGATGGCGAAATCGAGTTGAAGCGAATCAAGAATGAAGCCTTTCAACTACTCAAAGACGACTCGGAAAGTGCTATTGAAGTTGAATATCACCTTGAAAACATAGCACGAGCCATGTCTAACAACATTGATTGGCTCAACCACAAGCAAACATCGACTTCACCGGAAGAGACAAGGCTCCATACTACACCGATTGGTCTAAACCTCTACCAACGATTGTGACGGATCAACCTAAGATCCCATTCCGCTACTTCTTCAACAATGATTTGGAATTTCTTCTACGGTAGCGATGGTTCAAAGAAATCGCTACATCACTTACACTTCCGTTCCGTGACCATATACTCCAAGCTGTATAGCCATCGAGGAAAATGCTACCCACATGTTTTCCAACAGTGGAGCAAGTATGACATCGATGCAATGTATGGGATTCACCATTGGCGGGCACGAAGAATCTACTACAAAAGCTGCCGGGTTGAAGGTCTCAACATGAAGTGTCACGATGATAAAGGGATCGTTCTTTGTTAAGCATGTACTCTTTCGTCTAAATGGGACTACACTTTCCTCAAGAACATCGTGGTCAAAAGACAAGGCGAAAGGGACTATGAATTACGTGAAGCGGACTTTCGAACTTGTCTCTCAACGACATTGAAGATCATATCTTGCCAAGGTGCAGGGAAGAATGAGACAATTCTCATTGAAATTCAACGTGAATACATCAAGTCCTTGCTCATCTTCATCGAAGCATAGTGATCCGAGGCGTGTAGAAGATTTACAACTTCTTTGTTGAATCATATCGGACTCGTGTCAACCTCACGGACCTCGGCTAGAACTTCGACATCAACCATCTTCCACAATACACTCTCGTCGACAAACCATTCGGAGTAGTTTACCGTAGTGAACTACAACGCAAGCTGCTTGATGGCGTGTAGAGATCTTCATAAGTTTGGGGATCACACTGCTTGAAGAAGGTCGGGGATGGGTTAGCTTATCGGTTAAAGGAGATACATGAAGGCATCGGGTCGAAGAAGCGATGGAATTCTCGGGAAAAGCGGGATGTTAAGAGGATCATCACTCGGATCGATGAAAGGTTGTCTGAAGGGACGATTCGAGAACTACGGAGAGCTTTGTAGGTGGTCGTCGAGATTAATCTCACGGGCTATCAGCATACATTCGCATTCACGGAAATATTCTTTGGACTACACGGTACCCTTAATCTGTTTCATTTTCATATTAATTTGGATGTGTGATTATTTAATGACAATGGCTTGTGCACATAACGATGTACAACCCGTTCTTGTAATGAAAGGACCACGTAGTGCGCTTGATTGCCACAATCCTATAAAAGGAGCGAAAGCTTCTTACTTTTGAGTAAAACTTATCAAACCTTCCACTTTTAAAGGTTTTGCTCAAAAGAACAAGTACTTCCCCTTACGTTTTCAAAACCTCAAAAGTTAGTATTACTTGTTGAGGGGGAGTAGTTAACTAAAAACTTTGTTCACAAATTGTTCTTCGTGATAATCTTCCCACAAAACTCGAAATGGTCATATTTAATATCAAAACGTTATCAACAATAACAATTATATGCCATTTTTGAGGGGGAGAAAATTATTGTGATAAGAAATATGTTGATTTGCTATTGAATCGTCGTGTGAAAAGACTTAACCCATGAATTGACGGGATACGAGCAGTCATACATTGAAAAGATTTGTCTTCAAAGACTTATCCAAGTAAATTGTACCTATTCGAGAAGCTCTTGATAGACATGAACTTTGTGGGTTTGACAACCTTTCGAGGTTTGTCCACACCTTCAAGGTAGTTATTAGAGCTAGTTGTCACCTAAAAGGCGACAATGTAACTCTTTAACTATGCAACGTAACCGTGTCCCTCGGGAATTGTCTATCTTGAGTCGATCAATTCAAAAGTCGCACTCTTCTCTCACCGTGCAAATTTACGTCTAAACACTTAAGCACGTGTGGAGGGAGTATTTACGCAAATGATCAAACTCTTACGGTGGTACAAAATGTTTTCAATCATAACCACTTTGAGAGATTTTCAAGAAAATGGTTTTATGGCAACATAGGTTAGTCATGGAGTTATAAGGTGACTAAGGTTAGGAATAACCGTCCTATGATCCTTGAGCGGAGGGATCTACCCAAGGACATCACAAATAGTTAGTACTTAGAAGTCCTTAGGTATGATTATAAAAAGGAGAAAATGAGAATCGGAGAAAGAAGGAGTTGAAGAATTAAAAGAAAAGCAAAGAAAGGGTGAAAAGAAATAGCCCTCAGTTATTCAACTTAGGCGGACACGGGTTCAATTCATATACTCTTGGTTGTCACTTAGATGACACCGGTATTGAAGATAAAAGTCGTCATGGACCCGGTGGCGCATGCACTAAACCTTCTTAGCCACTCAAGTTTCTCCCAGCGAAGCTTGTTTCATTCTCACGGGGAACCCTCGTAAACTATCGGCTTTCTCTTAGAGATTCTTTGGTATTGAAGAAGGAGACCCTCTCCTAGTCTCCGCTCGGGAAAACCAAAGTGCACTATTGAGTCTAGAGCCACGAGATTCATCAAAAGATCTCTTAGGTACACTTGACAATTCATCGCTTGTCGTTCAACAAAAGAGCATAAGTGATATATTATCGTGTCCTTCACGGATCTTAGCAATCATCGAGAACATTTATGAGAGGTTCACATATGTGATCCTCGGTGATTGAATGGAAACTCTGCCGGGTCAACATCAAACGACCACGACGGTCGTCGCCGGTAACTCCCGTGGATTACGCTTAGTGTGTCTCAAGCGGTCTCTGATCGTGAGGTGATGCTTGGTGTACCTCGGTGACTCATCTGAGCTGTAGGTGTACTTGGTACATCGTGTTATCTCACTTGTGGGACTCCGGTTCGAGAGCGGCCTTTGTGAGAATTAGAGATGTGTTTTCACACTATCTTGTTAACACCCTCGAAATTCAAACTTGTAAGTGCGGAATCCGCTTATTACTAACCGTGTGTATGTTTTCTTCTTATGGAAGCTCGGGCGGATGATCGTCTGATTCTTCACATGCTCATACCAACATCATCACTAATGCAAGTTCTCTCAAAGGCAACACAAAGTCGAATGATTCTTCGTCAAGTCAAAGAATCTACAAAGTTTAAAGACTAAGAGAACTTCATCGATCTTGTAATCCAACGTTAAAGGCGTGTGAGCATGTTGGAGAAAGGCGTGGAACCTTTGAGCAACGAAGCGGACGATCGAGACAACAACAACATACTATCACTATCATCACAAAGAACAAAGAACTAAAGAACAAAGAAATCAAAAGGCGTCAAAGCGAGAATACTTCAAAAGTTACAAGATCCCTACCTTTGGGAGATTGTTCGAATCAAGACACTTCTTCTCACAAGAAAGAAGAATGTCGGGAAGGCGTCAAAGCTACTATTACATCGGCACCTACATCGTTTATCACTCTATCATTCATCAATAACACTTGGGGAGATTGTTGGAATCACTCTAAACTATATTTCAAGTGTTAGTGATTCATATGTAATAGTTAGCTTAATATGGCTTTTATGTTAGTAATCAAGGCTAGGCTTATGTAGAAAGCCCATAAGCCTAGGCCAAGCCCAATAAGTAAAAGGATGGGAACTTGGGTGTTGCCCTAGTTCCTCCTATAAATACCTCTTGTAAACCCTCACTTGAGGGTTGGTTGTTCAATTCATCATCACTTCATACGCATAACTCTTCTTACATTCATACGCATAAGTGTTGTGTATTGTTCATCCGATCCTTTCTCTTCTCTATTTCTTATATTGATGCTTGTGTTACTAATATGGTGACCTAACAAGGGTTGGTTGGTACGTAATAGGTTTTTGGGGTGTAATTTCATGATGGATCGTATGCATGGTCTGGGTTGTGATTTTATAGGTGATCATGCATGCATGAATTTGAGTTTTGCCATGGTTCGAATTGGTTGGCAGTGTGTGGCGCTTGTTTTGAATTTCAAGTAAATCAAACATGTATCATTTATTGTCAGGTTGTGTTGCGTTGTGTTATTTTATTGTCAAGCAAACAAATGTCTTTAGCACATTCGATCGTACACACATTTGAACCAAATGTTAAAAGGGGTTGAAGGAAGAGTAGAATGTGTTAACGATGAAACTAATAACTATATAAGACATGATTATTCCTAATCACTTATGTTATGATCTAAACATATATATACTTGCATTCGGGTTAAAGGATAAAGTTTGTGGTCTCGTTTAATATTGTGTTGTCTCGCATTGTATTCTTTTTTTTTTTTAAATCATGAGTTGTGTCTCGGTATTATTTATATTGAGTTGTGGTTTATATAGTAATACCGAGAATGGTGTTTGTTTAGTCCCGGGAGTGTCGTAGGTTTGGGTTCGAGCAGTCACTTTGATGCGCGTATAATGCGTTCGGGGTCAAAGGAACTTCTTTTTCGTCGAGCAAGTTTTTCAACACCCTAGGCAGTAAACCTAATCGTTGTAGTGTAGAATTGGGTAAGCCTCGGGTATTGATATCGTTCTCTAGGGTAATAGGAATGCTAGTGAGAAGTGTACTACGCTAAGGTTGAGGCTGAGGAAGATTATTTTTTATCTTTTTTATATTTTTTAGAAAGCTAAGGGAAAAATCTCGAGGTTTGGATTTAGGGGTTTGGTACTTCTACCGATTACTCTACTATCTAATTATCTAAACTAAGGGTAGTCTTATGTCTATTGATGTGTGCTCGTATGATGATTTAAAATGTGTCTACCTAGATACTATTACTCCCTAATTATCTTTTATTGGTGGTTGAATTGTCACGTCCTTATTCTTAACGTGTTGTGTTTTCTAAGGTTGTAGGTATGCTTTTATCCCTAACTCTTTGAGACTACCTCAAGGTTATTGCCAACGAAATCTCTAGGTTTCATAAACTAACTCTAAGGTTATCTTTGGATGTTTAACCTACAATTCCGCTACGTGATTTATAAGCTAAGGTTCACAAAGATTACTCAAGCATTCAAACACAACGATGGCCTAATGCACTCCTAAGCCAATTGCAATTAAGATAAGAGACAACCAATCAATAATTAATAACTAGGTTTCATAGATCTAAGCAAACACACAAGAAATTTAGCCGGACATGTTAAACACGCAAGCATACACACATACAATCGAAGACATAATGAAATCAATGAAGTAAAACACTTATCTTGATGTAAATAGGGTATGAGAACCCTAAGATATTGTCCAAACCGGAGTCGTTTTAGGTTTTACTCCATAAGTCTACCTCTCAAATTTCGAAAATTGATTTCTATATATAATTTTACATTTGCGATGGCGTCACCAGATAGTTGGGACGCCGCCGATCACCGCTATTAGGGTTTCGCTTGGCTAAGTAATAGTTGGGACGGCGTCACATTGTGGTTGTGGACGCCGGTCTTTAGTAGTGACGTCGTGTGAACGGATCTAGGCCGTCCGAGATGCAAAGTCTTCGTGACGCCCTTACTCTTTAAAGCTGGCGACGTCGGTGTAAATTAGCAAAAGTCTCTTGAGTCGTTACAAATTTAATTACGTGAGAGGACGGCGGCCGCTTGGATTGTGACGCGTCACTTCAATTCCAAAGAGCTTGAGAGTGTTTGATCTTGACTTAGCCATTTTCTTCTTATATTCACTCCTTTTCGTCCAAATATGCATCATTCCAAGATTTTCTTCCAAGAGACCTAAAAGTGAAAAGGAACGAAATTAAGAAAGAACGGATGTAAAGTGGGCTATTAAGGGCTTAAATGACCCATTAAAAGTGTGCGCTTTAAATCCTTATCAAATATTCCTACACTTGGTATTTGCTTGTCCTCAAGTAAATGTGCTTTTGGCCAATCAATTTATAAGTTGGGGGCATGAAGCAATGGTTTAACATAATTCATAACAAGTAAAAGCAACGCAATAGTCATAACAAGTACGAAAATTATATACTAGCACCTCACAAGGGGTGTTTGGATTCTCTCATCTTTGGTGTATATGAAATATAGTAAATGGAAATGGAAGATAAACACTCATTAACCGGTCATAGTACATAGATTACCATAGGCTTGAGACTAGATCAAACCTCCACCACTTTAGCGTAAGCACCTAGGAGCAACTATCTAAGAGGTCTTTTAAAGGGTTGTAACGTTAGGCTTATGGTAGGTAAACAAAGGGTTTGGTTGGATAGGCGATTTAGTGGTGGCAAGTCAAAAAATCTTATGTTACAAGCATGAAAAGAATGGCGTTGTTAAGCCAAGACTCGACTCACTAAACTCTAGATACTTGAAACAAACAAACATAAATATAAAGATAGATGTAAGATGATAGCCTGTATGTTTTTTTCTTCTTTGTTTTGTTTTTTTTTTTTTTTTTTTTTTTTTTTTTTTGGCATACACTTTTACTCTACCATCCTCTATGATAACATCAAAATATAAGGGATTTATAGGAGCATCCCTACACTTGAGTTTTTATTACTTTAACACTAATTTGACCCGAATTGAAAAGATCAAAACACTTGGAGTACCTTATTACGTAAATAAAGGGAATTTGAATTTAACGTTCTTTCCCGTCACTCCATAAAATTTTACTTTACCCATGAGTCCCAATCATCCCAAAACTGTGTACAAAAGATATGACTAGACTTATCAACCATGCAAGTAACTAGATAATTGAACTAAGGGTTTAGTATGATAACAATAATGCACTAAAGGTGAGTGCATACAAGGTAGGCTAAGGCGATTTGGGTGTACATTTGGGGGTGGATTGTAAACAATGCTCTTCATTGATATTTCGGAAAACCGAAGCATCACGAGAACCGCGAAAAGGATAGGCTCTGTGGGGTTAACTATAGATCTAGGGGTGAACCTCACATTTTGGGGTGGAATTTGAGTGGTAAAAGGTTTTTGTGCTAGTCATATAACTATCCATGAGACGCCTTATTAAAACTAAAGTCCCACCCGTACATGTCATGAAAATTTTAAATTTTGTGCTAAAATTGCCCTAACAAATATTTCTCATAGTTTATTACACAAATGAAATAGGACAAGACAAATGATCAAGGATAAGCATAGTTTCAAAGTTCTCGTTTTATTCTCCCTCCCTACACTTAAACTGAACATTGTCCCCAGTGTTCCCCGAAAGTATCAAATTTATGATAACGGGAGGTAATTAAAAGAGAAAGAAACTAGTACTCCCCTGATTAGTTCGGTAGGATCCGTGTGAAGTAGTGGTTAAATTCTTTCCAAAAAGAATGTATGCGTGATAAGCTCCATCCAATATTGTGTTTCTTTTTCTTGATAAATAAAACCTGCACATTTTAAGAAAATAGACAAAACCTTCGCGTAAAATCGGTGGTAAAACTATATATGACTCTACTACACTAGGATATAATGCTTGTGGAATGGATGTTTGCTGATTTTCTGGAAAATTAAGATCTGATAATTTCCAAAAATTTATAATTAGCACAGAAACAAGAGAATGTAAGTCAAGTTACGCTCCTCCCCGTCGTCGAGTTCTAATCTTGATGAAAACTGTCTGCTGCGTTTTCTAGAAAAATTACACCTTTAAAATATGGGAAAATTCACGAAAACATCCATTATGACTCGATACAATCATTTGACTCTAACAAACACACATATATATCATTTTCAATAATCGTAGTTCTCATGTTCACGTTCTTTTAAAAACGTGTGTAATCTTCCTTACACTTATCCTTTTTGTAAAATACCGTCTTATGTAATTAAGACGAGGTTAAAAGCAAAATAAAGCATTTTAACAAATTCAAACATGAGAACATACAATAATGAAAAGATATATGACACACAAACAAGCAAACAATTAAGCATGGGTTGCCTCCCGTAAGCGCTTTTCTTTATTTATGAGTCTTGTAGCTAGACTCAAGTCGTGCTCTACGTGACTTCATTGCCGCCACCTTCTTCCTCATGACGGTCTCTATTGGGGTTTTCCATGTTATAATAATGCCCTATTATGCATCTTTCTAGAAGTCGTCTTCTCCCATTCGGTTCTATATTCCGGTCCTAGTTTCAAACAATCCTTATAGAACCCAAAATCTTATTCATCACCGATAATGCTCAAATTGTGCATGTTTTTAGTAGCGTTGTCCGTGATTTTATGTATGTCATTTGGCTATAATCATATGCTTTGTTACTTAATTGCATAAAAGTGCGCATGCTAGTTCATTTGTAGCCAAGGCACAGGAAAGTGGAGGAAAAGACGGAAAAGAAGCAAAATACGAAGATGTCTCCATGTCTGAAGAATTCCGTCAAATGCAAGTCTTGTGGAGTATATCCAGAAGATAAAATCATCAAGATGGTGGTCCAAAGACTCAAGAATAAAGTTCAAGAAGGAAAACGAGAAAGAAGTGAAGAAAAAAAAGCTCAAACGAAGAAATATTGGAAGCCTCGTTGTTCTTACACACCTTCACCATTTTGGACATATCTTGAGCATACAAACTCCGATTTAGGTGATTCAAGCATCCTCGTAAATCTAAGAGAAAGATCTACAACTTTGTCTCTTGTCATTTTTCGTCAAATGGCTCCAACCGATCGGTTGGAGCCCGCAACCAAACAGTTGCAATGAATTGCTACAACTCCATCATGAAGCTTCTACCTCATTCCATTTGGTTCGGTTCTTCCTACATGTATTCTAGGTCCTTCTAAGCCCTTGGAGGCCAAGTTGAGCATTGATGACCCTAGGCCTTGGAGGTAGTATAAATAGGAGTCATTTCTATGTGTTTTATCATCCCACAATATAAATAACACATAGAAAACTCCCCCTCACCATAGGGACGAATTTTCTACCTTTTCTTATCATTCCCAAAAGGCTAAAATACTCTCCATTTCCAGAAGTAGTGCTCAAGTGCTAGAGAAAGTGTTCGGGAATACAATTTCGATTGGTTAGAAGTTGTAGTTGATTGGAGGCTTGAAGGTTGCTATAATCCTTCATCATTACCTATTGTAATCTCACTTTGGTAATTTACTTTTACTTTTCAAGATGTTTATTATTGATATGATTGTTGAGACTTTGTGTTTGATTGAAATAATCATGGAGTAGTTTTGTTTACACTTGTTTGGAATGAAGTAGATATTGATATGGAGTGTTTGTTTATTAGCAATATAGATTTATGATTTTTCTTATGAGTTTGTTTGAATTATAACTTGTTGATGAATCATAACCGGATTTGTTCCAAATGTTAATGCGCATATATGTTTGGTATTTCATAATTGACAACTATGAATAAACATGTTAAATAGACTTGTAATGATTGATTCAAGAGTACGGATCGAAAGGGCTCTTATGAACAAATTGGTAAAATCATATTTCTAACAAATGGTTTATGATGATGCAGTTTATATTCATTGGCCGAAAGGATTTTTTAAACCGTGATGTATACAATTTCAAGATATTACCCATTGAATTGGAATTGTATGAACTTTAATTTTGTTTGCTATTGCTTAATATCTACCCGATACTTCCACTCGCTCCATTGATATTGATACTAGTTCCAAACAAGTAGTTTTAATTATATTGATTGCATTCTTGTTTAATTTTCTTAATCATCATCACCTTAGCATTACTTGTTTCTTATATGGTATTTTGGGACGTGACAACCATTTACCACTTTCGTGTTACTTGCTATTACATAGATTCTTCACAATTGAAAACACCCAAATCCTAGTGAACGACCTCGGCTTACCAACCAAAACTAACTACATACGAAAAGGTCATACTTGCCCGTGTATTCTTAGCTTAATTCGGTAATCCTTGTTATAAATTAAAACTAGTAGTCGCGAGACACATCAATCACATAATCAACTCCTTTTTCCTTATCCTCCTCATTCCTATAGTAGACCGATAGCTTAAGTTCCTTTTCATCATTGGATAGTGATGAAAATTTCTCAATCTTAAATGGCATTTGGTAAGCTACGTCATCGGTCTCATCTTTGAATCTAACTATCCCTAACGACGGATCATAATTCATCCCGGTGCTCTCTATGAAAGGCTTTCCTAGAATTACATAGGACAAGCTAGGATCTATGGCCGTACTAATATCCTCCATAATTATGAAATCTGTAGGGTACGTGAAACTACCTACATAGATGGGCAATCCCTTAATTCTACCAAGAAATTTACAACTAACCCTAGGATCATCGGGGTCTTGCCTATTTGGGATAGGTTTCTTCATTACCCAATTATAGTAGGTGCCAGTCATGATGTTTATTGGGGACTTGCGATCAATGTAGGCCTTTGCCACAAAAATATGTCCTATGCAACATGGTATATTGAGATTCCAAGGATTCCCAAATTTGATCAAAGAGCTTTTCCTAACATACATGTGACGAAGGTCACGTACTAAGTGTGGGTGGCGAGAGAGTTCCTCTTCCGTAGGAAACTTATTGAAGTATTCATCACCTACTTCGTCTACTTCGTTGGTTGATTCTTCCTTAGGAGTTTCACTAACCTCAAGTTCCATCTCATGGTTCGCTTCATCACTAGTCCTATTTGGTCTCACTAAGGTGATGGTATTGTGAATTGAACATGCTTGGATAACTTACTTGGGTCCTTAATTTTCACACCGAAGCTTCGGAGAATGAGTCGAGATGACATTAACCTTTTCGGTGATCTTCATATCACTATTGGTCATGGCTTGTTGTTGGTTAAAGCGGTCCGAAAGCTTGGCTATTTGAGCTTCTTTGGATGTAACTAGGTTTTGCAACATCCCTTCTATATTTTGTTGTTGGCTAGGGCCGTGGGACCATGGGGAATCATTAGAGGTGAATTCTTTGGTTTGTCCCCAATTTTAGTCGGGTTTGCCCCTCCATGCTTCTCGGGCATCATTGAAAGTCCTAGGTCCGGGTGTTGTGGGGAATCTTCCTCCCATTGCATTAGTACGCGAGGATGCGCGAGTCAACGGAAGCATGTCTGGGAGTCTCATGCAAGTACGAGTGTCATGGGGACCACTACATAGCTCACAAAAGGAAGAGATTTTGTTCACTTGGCGTGAAGACTTAGGATTTTGTAGGAGCTCATTAGGAATTTGACTTGATCTTCAAGCTCGAGCATCCTATGATCGGAAGTTTGTGAGTCAATGGGAGGCAAGGAGATTGCCTTGACGGTTTTGGGCAACTCACGGGGTCATTCCAACTTTCGTTATCATAGAGGGCAAGGTCCTCTATTGTACCCCACGATTCTTCATGATGAGATCACTAAGTTTGCCACCGCCGCTTGGTCGATGGATTGCTTATTTGAGAAGTTGACATGATCGTAAAAGATTTGGACTTGAAGCCAAAGATCTATGCCGTGATGAGGGACTTTATGGAGCAAGTCCTTGAATTGAGTCCATGCCTCATAGATAGATTCACCTTGACGTTGTTGGAACATCAAGATTTCATTCCTAAGTTTAGTAGTTCTCCCCGGTGGGAAAAATTGGGCAAGGAAACGAGTGGTGAGATCATCCCAACTTGAGATGGATCCGGTGGAAGTCGCTCAAGCCAATTACTAGCTTGGTCCCAATGAGAATTGGAAGAGACGCAAGTGCGTGGTCTCCCGTGTGGTAGCATCAAGGTCGATGGAATCAACGATTTTAAGGAAGTCCTTGAGATCTTGATTAGGATCTTGAACAAATTCCATGGAATGCACATCCGCTTTGCACCAACCGGATGGTGTCGGATCGCAGGTAGTAGTTTGAGCTTGATCGGGAGCTCAATAGTGTTCCTATAGCCTTGGTGGCTTGGTCAGACTATTCACCAAGAGTACGGCCTCTTGGTGGGTCAATGATTGGTGGGTCGATGAGTGGTGGCGGTTATCACCTTCCATGATGAAAAGTGATGGGATTACTAACGAGTTACGAAGAAGGGGATAGACTACGAGGAAGCTAAAAATGAGAAAATCTTACTTGATAGGAATCAAGCAAGGGAACCTAAACGAGATAAAATATAACTAGCTATTCTATTCCCGTGGCGCCAAAACTTGATGCGCGTATAACGAGTTCGGGGTCAAAGGAACTTCCTTTTCGTCGAGCAAGTTTTTCAACACCTTAGGCAGTGAACCTAATCGTTGTAGTGTAGTATTGGGTAAGCCTCGGGTATTGATATCGTTCTCTAGGGGAATAAGAATGCTAGTGAGAAGTTTACTACGCTAAGGTTGAGGTTGAGGAAGATAATTTTTTATCTTTTTTATATTTTTTGGAAAGCTAAGGGAAAAATCTCGGGGTTTGGATTTGGGGGTTTGGTACTTCTACCGATTACTCTACTATCTAATTATCTAAAATAAGGGTAGTCTTATGTCTATTGATGTGTGCTCGTAGGATGATTAAAAATGTGTCTACCTATATACTATTACTCCCTACTTATCTTTTATTGGTGGTTGAATTGTCACGTCCTTATTCTTAACGCGTTGTGTTTTCTAAGGTCGTAGGGTATGCTTTTATCCCTAACTCTTTGAGACTACCTTAAGGTTATTGCCTCACGAAATCTCTAGGTTTCATAAACTAACTCTAAGGTTATCTTTGGATGTTTAACCTACAATTACGCTTACGTGATTTATAAACTAAGGTTCACAAAGATTACTCAAGCATTCAAACACAAAGATGGCCTAATGCACCCTAAGCCAATTACAATTAAGATAAGAGACAACCAATTAATAATTAATAACTAGGTTTCATAGATCTAAGCAAACACACAAGAATTTAGCGGACATGTTAAACACGCAAGCATACACACATACAATCGAAGACATAATGAAATCAATGAAGTAAAACACTTATCTTGAAGTAAAATAGGGTATGAGAACCCTAAGATATCGTCCAAACCGGACCAAATTCGTTTTAGGTTTTTACTCCACAAGTCTACCTCTCAAAATTATGAAAATTTGATTTCTATATATAATTTACATTTGCGACGACGCCACCTTATAGTTGGGACGTCGGATCGCCGTCATTAGGGTTTCGTCTTGGCCAAGTAATAGTTGGGATGGCGTCACGTTGTGGTTGTGACGCCGTTAGTCTTAAGTAGTGACGTCGTCTGAATCTGGAGTCTGAGATGCAAAGTATTCGTGACGCCCTTACTCTTCAAAGCTCGACGTCGGTGTAAATTAGCAAAAAGTCTCTTGAGTCGTCACAAATTTAATTACGTGAGAGGGACGGTCGCTTCTTGGATTGTGATGTCGACTTCAATTCCATGACTTGAGAGTGTTTGATCTTGACTTAGCCATTTTCTTCATATATTCACTCCTCTTCGTCAAATATGCATCATTCCACATTTTGCTTCCAAGAGACCTAAAAAGTGAAAAGGAACGAAATTAAGCGATGCGGATATAAAAGTGGGCGATTAAGGGCTTAAATGACCCCTTAAAAGTGTACGTTTTAATTCCTTATCACACTTCAAGGTTTGTTCCGAGATTGAGTTACTCTCGAGCTAAAGTTGTACTTAGTTTCGAGAGTGGTGTCGAGTTTACAGTTGTCTTTAGTTCATTTCACCCTAGCAAGTTCCTAATTCAGTTTAACTTCCAACCAAATTCTATATCCCATTAAATCTAAATTTGGTAATTTAACTATAATTATGTTGAGCATTAATCAAGAATACATTTACCTAAGCAAACCCTAAATATATTAATGTGATTAATATCAAATATTAACAATCAGGCATGACATTTAATAAATGGATTTATAAGTAATATAACGATCCCTAATTTATGTAGATTCTATGGAGAAAGAGTAATTTGTGATTATTTGTGATCTTTTCATTCTTCCATTTGCGTTTCAAGGCTTCCAGAGATTATCCGCTTCAAGGTGAGTTTTCGTGGCCCCTTTTTATATATTTTCTTGGGGGAAAATGATACTCAAAGTTATTTCAAGTTTTAATGCCGTTATTAAATGTTTGCTTTATTATTTCGGACAAGCTTGGGTGTGGATATAATTGCGTTAGGAGCACTAGTGTTTTCTGGTTATTCTATGTGATATTTATGTGTGGTTCTCGGGTCATGGATTTAATCCACTTGACGTGAGAGTACTCATGTTTTAGCCCCAGCTGGTAGGCATGCATGTAGTACATATATATTTCGGAGATGAAGATTTGTAGATGAAGAGTGTGGAGAATGGTTTATATGGGTGGTTACCTGACTAGCCAAATAGGTGGTTACCTGACTAGCCATTGATTATGATGTAACTGCTTGCCCTATGCTTTTATATTATTTACACACACTTGTACTACTTATATTATCATGCACGGTAAATCCGATTTTGGTTTACTTTAAACCCACGAACTCACCAACTTTATGTTGACATTTTAGTGTATCATTTTCAGGTGACCGATGGTGATATTTTGATATTACCTGCATATTCAAGTTATACGTTGTACTTATTTCAAGACTGAGTGATTTGGCCGAGACCTTTTTCTAAAGACTTAAATTTGATAAGATTAAAACTTATGTTTTCATTATTCAGTATTGTATAAAAATATTTATGTAACATTGTAAACTTATTACTTAAATCAAATATGGTGTTGTTCTACTATCTTATGCAATGTTTCATTTCGTTGCACCTCGTGTTTCCGCTCTTAGCGGGGTGCGACACCCCTTCTTTCTCCTTTCCTCACTTTACTCTTTTTTTCAATCATACCGTTGAAAAATAAAATGGGGTTGAATAGTTTTACCATTTTTAATTTCTTTTCTTTGAAAACTTTATGTGAAGTCGACTATTATATATTAACAAATATGACAGTAAGTTAAATGCAGTTAAGAATAGAAACGATCAAACCACAAGACGAGGATTTATAGTTTTTTGGTCTACAAGGACTTCCTTTCCTTGCCCTACTCCACACACTGAGTATCCAAATCGAGAGTATTATTTCACTAATCAACAAGCTCCTTTAACCGGCGGAGAGAACCTTACACGTCGCTTATACAATATTTCTGACACAAAGCTAGATGTCGAGTTCTTTACAAGGGTACAACCACTCCCGTTACACTACGTAATTTGAGGACTAAAATACTAACCAATCACTACAGAGGTTTATGATGGTTTGTTACAAAAATGATGTATGATGAAGTACAATATACAATATAATGTACAAATGAAGACTTGCAACAATTCTTTAAAGCCAGTAAGTTTTGAATGATGATGTTGATCTTCTAGCTATTTAAGAAGTTCACTAAAACAAATATGAATGGGTTAAATACTGAATATGAACAAGTGAGAGAGAGAGAGTATAGAAGGTTATGATTGTAAGTGATGAGAAAACAAGAGACTTGAAGCTGCTGTTTATAGCCACAGGCCTCAGGGACCTGCGATTCACACGGACCCCAAATCTTGTTCATATATTTCCAAAATCTTTTCATAATCTTACATGAAATCTAAGCAAGATATATTCTCAGATTTTACAAGAGTAAGATGATCCAAGGCATGATGTAATAACACATTTTCCTTTTTGATTAAGATGTATTATGAAAATGTTACTAATTAAAAAGTGTTTATTAAATAATGATTTGTTAGTTATTGTGTAAGTAAAAAATGATTTGCTTACTTACGCAAATACAAAGCTAATTTGTTATGCTGTAAACATTTTTAGAAACATGTACAATACAAAGGATACTTTACAAAGTTTGTCCATTTAAATTAACAATAAATGATATGTATTCAAAACTTAGTAGTATGAAGGAAAAATTGAAGTTATATATAAAAGACTTGATAAATTTAATAATTCACGTAAATAAAATTTACTATTGTCATCAATAAAATTTAGCAAAGATCGTAAAATATAAATAACATTTTTTGGCGATATTTGTATTAACAATATCTTCCTTTTTGTTGAGGACAAAACATAAATTTTATTTTTAAGCAAAAAGATAAAAATGCGCAAGTTTTAAAAATACGAGTCTAAACTTTCTTTTATAAATATTGTAAACTTATTTTAATTTCAATTTAAAATGTGTATAAGTTTAATGATATGAGTTTAAAGTCTTTTTTCTCCCCTTTTTGTTGAAACAAAAAAGAAGTGAAGCAAAATACATAAATGAGCCGAGCTTATTTTCTCCCCTTGTGATGCTCCCCTTGTTTAGGGCGCTAAGTAATCGAGACATGGATTTTGAAAGCTACAAAAAAAAGATTAGTCATAACATTATTCAAAGTATAACATCAAACCAAGAATAAGCATACAAGACCCAACATAAAGTCACGTATATGTAAGCAGTCCACAAGAAGCGTAATAAACAATGTAAATGTAATCAATCCACTAAGACGAGATAATAAGGTAAACAATCCACGAAAAATACTAAACATCATATATTATGTAAAATTATATTACGAAAATATTCATAATGTGAGGACAATAATAAGTAATTTTATAATGAAAACATAAAATGCAAAAGTGTAAATACAATATAAAGAAAAATAAACTAGAAGGTAAATAAGGTCCTAAGGTAATGAAATGAGTGACTTGACAACCCCGTTGTTTTGGTTTTATGGAAATGGAGGATGGGAGATGGCTTGTAGTTGCTCAAGGACGTGATTGAGGATGAGCATCATCTCATCACGAAACTCATGGACCATGATTCGGGTAAAATCTATATATAGACTTCAAATTTTATGTATTTTGTGTGCATTATTTTGAAGAGCAAACTCTAGTTCGTTTGAGGTCCGACTTAGGCGATTTTAGGGTTCCAAACCCTCTTTTACACTCAAAGATAAGTTTGTTTATCAATCTATCACCATGTTTCATCTATGTTTGATTGTTTGTTTGTGTTATTGCTTATCTATCATGTGTAACTAAATTAATTAGTGTTTGCTTATATCCAATGAAACCTAGTTATTGATTATTGTTAGGTTGTCTCTTGTTCTAATTGGTAGACGCTAGAGTAAGGAAAACCGGCTTATTCTTTAATTGTTGCGAGCTTGAACGACCTAAATAGCAAAAAGGTGAGAGTGCACTTAGCCATCGTTGTGTTTATTGCGTGAGTTGTAGCTTAAGGATAATAGGATATTCGGGAGATGCTTGATGCTTGGCGATCCGGATGTTCTAGAGGAGAGTTACGATTCATAGAATTGGGGAATTAGGCACCACCCTATGACTAACACGGAATACAACGCATTAATTAGAATAAGGGTGTGACAGTTCAACCGACCAATAAAAGATAACTAGGAGTAAGAAAATCTAAGTGAGCACGTTTTTAATTATCATAAAAACACACTCACTCGATCAATAGCTTTTACTTTTAAGTAGTTTAATTAGTTTTAATTTAAATTGTTAAGTAATTTAATTGATAGAATTACCAACCCTACTCTTCAAACCCGAGATTTTACTTGCTTTCATAAAAAAAATATAAAAGACTAAAAAGAATCTTCCTCACCTCACCTTTTCGTCATACATCTCTACTAGCATATCTATTCCTCTAGAGAACGATCAACCCCCTGAGCTTTACCATACTACACTGCAACGATTAGGTACACTGTCTAGTGGGTTGTAAAGCTTGCTCGAGGAAAAGGAAGTCTTTCGACCCCGGAATACGCTATCAACGATCAACCCCCTGGGCTTGCCCATACTACACTGCAACAATTAGGTACACTGCCTAGTGGGTTGTAAAGCTTGCTCTCGGAAAAGGAAATCTTTCGACCGAACCACGCTATCATACTCCCATATAGACTAATATCACACTAAAAATATGTCACTCGATTGATATAAGTAAAAGTGTATCATTTGGTTTGGCAAGACGATTATTTTCTTGGCCAACAATAATCAAGCATAATTAAGTTCCTATTATAGCTTTATTCAACCACAAAAGTCCGTACCATAGGTAGGTATTTATCGTGTCGACATTAGAGACATGGTGGACATAGGGAGTTCTTAGGGGTTTACGGAACCCGATTGTAACACCCCAATTCTCGTGACAATGGAAGACTTAATCAAGTTTTTAGGCGTTACATGGATTGG
Source organism: Chrysanthemum lavandulifolium (assembly GCA_022545495.1). Lineage (NCBI taxonomy): Eukaryota > Viridiplantae > Streptophyta > Magnoliopsida > Asterales > Asteraceae > Chrysanthemum > Chrysanthemum lavandulifolium. Next base: position 146,614,148 of record CM040241.1, on the reverse strand, counting down.
TACATCACACAAGTATAGCAAACAAAATAGTCATTTATAACTCAAAACCAATCCCAAATTTAATTATCCAATACAATCATCCCAAAATAGTTAAATGTAAGGCCCAATATGATTTATAAAATAGGTCCGCATAATATTATCGAGTTTAATTATGATCCTTAAACCATGCCTCCTTGTCAAGCTTTCACATAACAAGCATTCCAAACATCACTTAAATACGAGAAAACATGCTAAAAGGTCATTAATTTGGTGAGTTCATAGGTTTAGATTCAAATTCAATAGTGGACCTGTAGAAGTTTATTTGCTATGCGAGACCTAAGATAGATACACAATATCACACCAATCACATACCAATACCACAATCAACAATACCATCAATAACATATCCGACGTCATAGTAGGGCCCTACGCGACACTAGCCAGCGTAGTCGTAGCAAAGTCTAGAACAATTGCTACCCTGGACTAGGTCGAGGTAGAAGTCTATACTTAGCTAGCAAGTGTCATAGAAATTATGATTGCTACCCTAGACTAAGGCAACAACTACCACATATCTATCTAAACAGTCAAGCACATAAGCAAATCAAAATAGTTTAAAAGGTCCAAAAGAGTAGCATGATTTCTCACCCAAAATTAGTTAAAAACATAGATAAAAGTGGGGCTATGAAACTCACCTCAAGCAAGCAACGCACAAACAAACACTAGCAACAAAGATAACACTAACACGGCTCGGAACTCACCGACTTCGGCACGACCTATTAATATAAACCAATTTTAATATATATTTCCCAAAATCAACGTTATCTACCCCAATGTATTCCTTTTCTTTATCTCCAAAAATATCTTGTTTCGCCGTTTAGTCCTAGCGTTTGGTATCGTCGTGTGTGTGTATCGACTCAACATGATATCATGAATGCACTCAAATAACCGCAATGTGACTTAATGCAACACAATGAGATGTCTAAGCGATAAGATACATAGTCCAATAAGTTTCGGAATAAGTAGTAGACCTTATCGAATTCGTCAATTCGATAAACTAAATCATTTATTCGTGTCGCTTATTATCCCATAAACCGGTCGCATCCTAACGATTCATAAGGATAATTCACCCATTAATAACATTATCCTACGTACCTAGCGGGCTCTTATTAGATTCGTCAACCTAATAAGTCCGCTATCCACGTGGATCGACGTTATTAATGTTATGTCATCCGTAACCCATGCACAAGACGTAAATAGAATTAAATACTTGAAAATGGTATTAAATGCTCATAAATGGCACATTTCGATAAACGTGCACTCGAAACATTAAATACTTATTAATTAGAAAACCTTTCCGTTTTTAGTCGTTAATTCCCATTTAAAATAGTGAATAACAAGACAAGTCTTGTTATCTAGGGTTTTGGTATAAAAACCATTTATTATTTACGTTTCATAGTTTTATTAACATTCTCATATATATATATATATATATATATATATATATATATATATATATATATATATATATATATATATATATATATATATATATATATATATATATATATATATATATATATATATATATATATATATATATATATATATATATATATATATATATATATATATATGTATATATATATATATATATATATATATATATATATATATATATATATACTAGTTTTCACCCAATGGCTGCATGACTTATAATTATTTATTTGTTGTTTTTGTTAACTTAAATACGTTTTTTAGAATTGTTTACAAATGAAAACAAATGAAAAAGTGACAAATGAAAACAAACTATTAGGAACAACCTGGTTTATGTATATGCTTTTGCCTAAATAGTTACGTCCAGTGATAATCTGAACGTTCCCTGTAAAATGAATGATGTTCTAAGGAGTCTCATAAGCCAAAGAAACCCAAGCGAAAATAAATAAATACAATAGTCCATATACCATTATCGATTATCTTTGTATCATTAGGAATAAATGTACCGAATTTTTTATTGAATGCATTAAGAACGAAAAGAAATAAACGGTTATCGGATATGAGAGAAAAAATCTTGTATGTCATTTCTAATTTATGTAAGTAATTGGATAATATCATAAGAATAATGTAAGTTTCTTTAATGTAATTTTAAACTTTGATAGACTACATTGTAGATGAACATGAATCAATAAGCATATAAAAGATGAAAATAAATGTCTTGAATAAACATATAGATTTAAAGTTTGTAAGATATGTTATATGTTGAAGAATGAAACTCAATACGTATTAAAAGATTGTAACTGACTCTAACAAACATATTGTTGTTGAACTATTGATTCGAACACTTTTCATCAACTTCTTTCCAATGATCCTTAGCCGCTACGGTATGTCTTTTGTTCCTTGCTTCTCTTTCATCTTCCTCCTCCCACAATTTATGCATCAAAGCTTCTTGTTCATAATAGAACCAAATCCATCAAGAACTATGTTTCACCTAGCCTTCAAGTTGTTGATTTTTCATTTTTTCTTCCTAAATGTGTCTAGGCAATGAGTAAAAGTTTAAGTTTAGGTGAATGAAGCTTTCAAAACCGAAAGGACCAACGTAAATCATAATCATTATTTTCTTAGATAAGGTGTCAAAATTTTATTAAAAGAAGATATACAGAGTTCCATAACTTTCTATCTTTCAAGTTTAGAAAAGCTAGCTTTACTTACCTTTGTTTCACGAATGCACATTTCCAAACCTCAATGTCACAAACATGAAAACGAATGTTAAATTTTCAACTAACGTTACTAAAAATCATCGTGAGGAAATAGTTTCATCAAATGAGAGTTGGTCATCGCGAGGGGTGGGTGGAGGCAGCCGGTAATTCCTTTTATATATGTTGATGAAAATTCATGCTGATAAATGTAGGAAAGAAGACCGCAATACACATGTTTTCTTGATTGGTGTGTGGATTCGGGTGCAGGGTGTTTTGGATTTGAGCATTGGTGATAAGATGTTCTTTAATATTGTGTCTGGCAACATTAGCATTTAGGCCATTTGACCAATTAATTAATGATTTGTTTGAGCTTTGTAATTCTAATTGTAATTGGAAACATGTTTAATGGTTGTTCATAGCGGTTAGGCTGCGTACATTTGAGTCAAAGACTCGCCCTCCCCAGGCAACCCGATTAGGGAAAATCTCACCCGATTACCCGTTTTGATGATTTTGCTATTCACTGTTTTTTAACTTGAACTGAGCAAATTAAAACTCAACTGTGTGGTAAGGTGTTGAATTTATATATGTACACGTATTTGTGGTGTTACTATTATGAATGAGAGTTGTGGGAGGTGTGAATACTTTTGATTATTTGTAAAGTTTTGGGTCAAGAAAGATTTCATGGATGATGGTACATTGTTACTGTTTCGATAAGTTTCATTTGTTTCTTTTTTTTGTGTAGATGACTATCTGATATCTCCATGCATGTGCAAAGGCACACAACAGTTTTTGCATCATTCATGTCTTGATCATTGACGATCTGTCAAGGTGAGTGCCGCTCATTGATTTTATTGTTTCATATGGGATTCATGCTTTGTACATGTGGTACATTATCTTAATGTTTAACTTTTTCTTAGTAGGAAGGTTTTGCGTTTCACATTTAACGACTTGCAAAGCACAGTTTCATCTTCGAGTTGTTGACTTAGAAGAGAACTCATGGCGCAAAATAAAATTCAGACTATTTGTTGCTAGAGATGTTTGCCTCGGATTTTTGGTTATACAAACAGTGAGTATTCTAACTTTACTTGCTATTTAAGTGTTTTTAGAGTTGAGTATTGTTGTGTTGTTATCTACTTGTTTCGCCCATTTTCCTTTTGCTGCTGTAAGGTTATCCCCTCTAAAAGAAATCATATGTATCAGGTTTATAAATATTGTTGTTGTGACCGAGATAGTTCTAGTACCTCTCTATATGTGATTAATTAGCGAGTTGTGAAGTTTGGATTATGAACTTTGTCTGCATTGTTAAATGTCTACATTGGTTTATTAAATTGTTATTTGGGTTGCTGGATTCTTTAAGTTGAACCGTTTATACTTATAAGTAGCTCAACTAAGACTCAAATTTTGAGTGCATGATGGAACTATTGGAAAAGCAAGCTCTTAAGTTAGCATTGTGAAGCTGTTATTGGCCTTTTCTCTTTCGATGCATGTGTGTCCTTGATATCCCCTTTGCCTCCACTCCGCCTCCTTATACCGAAAGTAGATTGAGCAAGCAAAGAAAGCACCCACATATGCATCTGTATTTGAGTAGTGAGTAGATAGTGCGTGCATGTGTAGTTGATTGTCAAGGGGTTAGTTGTCTTAATTTACCACCAGTATCATCCTTATTTGGAATATATAGTCTCTACATATTCTCGTATATACGCTATTCCAACTTCTGTGCAATTTAAATACTCTGCCAAACAGGTGATTGGAATGATGGGAGCCCTAGCATATTTTGCTGACAAAGACGGGTCTTTCAGAGATTCATTTAATGATAGTTGGGACCAGATATTATCAAAGCATCCTATACCATTCTACTATTGTATCAGTAAGTTTTTCACTTTATATTATATAGCAATCAATAGTTGTTATGGTAAATCATGGTTTTGACTTAGGCTATTACGGTCACATGAAACGGAAGTAATAGCAAATACAGGAAACCTAAGCTTTAAATGTGTGTTGTTCTATAAAGTCAAGCTTCTATGTCTTTGTAAGACAGGTCATTTTTGTGTCCGTTGCTCTATGGTTTTCTTTAGCTGTTGTTTTTTTGTTCAACAGGGGTCCTTGTCTTCTTTGTGTTACTTGGGTTCTTTGGGATCATACTACACTGCTCTTCCTTCAATAGCGATCCAAGGATGGCGGGTCGCCAAACTTCTTTATTACGGTTGGGGTCTTCCATCGCTTTACAAGATCTGTCGAGGCATGCTTTGCTCTGGTTATAGTTTTCGTGGTGATATTTGCGATTCTTGGTATTGCATATGGGTTTCTTGCTACCACCATGGTGATTCAGAGAATCTGGCAGAGACACTACCACATCCTCACCAAGAGAGAACTTACACAGGTATCCTGTTTACAATTTTTGACTTAACCATTGCGGCAGAGAGTATCTAGGAGATAATGATAAACGCTTGCTTATAGGCCAGCTGTATGTGGTAATTGACTTTAGTCCAGTTCCTATTTCAGGCCACCATCTTCATTTTGCCCAAAAAAACCTTTAAAACGTTCCAGTATTTGATTATATCCTCAAATTTCTAAGAGTATGATTTCACAAGAATGCTTTGGGTTTAAACATGATTTTGATGCTAATTCGGTCTCCTATTGGTCAATTAATTGGTTAATCTAGGATTTAGTTGCCCCGGTCAAAATTGGGACAAAATAATGGGGTGAAAGACTAAATAATCTATAGGAACCAAAGGTCGCATCTTTTTATCCTTTTGTGCATCCTCGTCTTCCTCTTCATGGAATAGAGAAGGGACTGTAGTTCTTTTTCCCGAGCCCAGAAGACCAAATCCTAACTTTTTGGTTCCAACAGTGTTGTTTTGCCCTGTTTGTGAAGCAGTCACAAACTCCATGACTGAATCGTCACCTCTTTTAAATTATAGTTTTACAATTGACAAAAATAACTATAAGTAGTAACTAAAAAGAACCTGCTAAGCTCAAGTTTATCCTTGTAGCACTATAAAACATTAGCATTCTTAGCTCTGGACACCTAAGAAAACGAAAAAATATTATCAATACAAAATTATGAGCAACAAAAACATGCATCAACATGCATGTTTGTGGGTGAATGTTGACTAACCTGGTCGCGAGACTTGTCATCAACCATAACAAAAAATGAACGGTGACTGAATTTGACTCCTTTTCGAATAAGCGTTATAGCACGTTCATCCACCTTCTTTCTCACCATTTCTTTTCTTCTATATGTTCCATGCTTTTAATTTTTCCTTGCAATTCATCTAGTTGCTTCTCTATAGGTGCTATTGACCTTTCCAACTCAACAACCTCACCATTTGCCTTGTCAAGATTGTCCCTGACACTTTTGAGCAGATCATCTACTTGACTTAAAAGTGTGGCTTGAAAACTGAGCAATAACAGTTAAAAAATGAGGAGACAAAACATGTTTAATCTTTGACAAGTCAAACCGGTAAAATTAACAACAAAAGTTGTCCCCCGAAGTGTATTTTAGATATTATCTAAAATATTATATATTATATTAGTATTGATTTAATATAGTTTTGTAAAATATTTTTCAAACCACTAATTATTTATAGATGTGTTCTTGCTCAACCTAAACCGACCAGTGTGTTCGGACCCACACCAAAAGAACTGCTTTAAACCGCTACTCAACCCCCCTGACCCACCACTTTTACATAAAAAATCATGCATGTCACTAAGAGGCAATGTTGCGCAAGGAAAACTACTAATGGTTTAACTTCATACCTTAAACTTATCTTTGTCATTTCCTGAATGCAAAAACTCTGTTCTTGTCGTGGCTTATTACTACACAAGGATTTTCAACATCAATCATTGACTTTCATACTGAACACTACAATATCACTAAAATCACTCATTGGATCAGCTTTTTCGGCTAACCTATACGCTTCAATCAGGTCCGTGTTGTATGGAGGAGTCTTGTTGCTGTTAGGGGGTGTTTGGATGGCTGCTTAAGGGGGTTATGTCCAGACAGCACAAATTACACACTAAACTTATTTATGTCAATCGCCATAGCTTTTATTTATGCAAATTGGCTTGGATATCCTTTATCGAGCATATTACCCCAAAACATTAATACGACAATGATAAAAGGTGGTTAAATTGGTAATCAAGTTTGTAAAAGAGGTGAAATAAAAAGACGAACTAAAAGGTTAATTGAAGTAACTTACCACAGGTCATGTATATATTGGAATTGTTTTGTAATGATGCTCTAGAACAACCATCAGCTCTAGGATATATAACCAGAAAAACCATACCAAGATATGAAGTACACCCTTAAAATTTCATTGCCATTAAGTGCTATATACACATGGAAATCATGATTAGGTCGTATTAGATTCTAATCATCTACATATAAAGGATATACATGTCGAGGAACACATGTGCGACCAAAATGTACTTGTTATGGCAAACCTGGATTCTGTAACATTTAAGCGCAAATACAATGACCAAAATCACAACATACGTAACCTTTAAGCCATATCAAACTACTTTGACTTAAATAACCTTTAAGCCTCGATCTGTACCACTTCTGCCACCACGGCTTGAAGTGCTACCACCACCACGAGGCCTCAATTCTGTTGTATCCTTGGACTGAACACAAACAAAAACCACGTTAAATAAAAAAGCCCGGTTGTAGAAATAAGAATTTAGTTATTATATAAGGGGTGGATCCACATAGGTTCCATGCCTCATCCAACTCCACTTACCTCCTTTTGACTCGTTTTGAACCTGAACTTACCCATTTTGGCACCTATAGTAGTCTAGTGTTCCATATAAGAAATCTAACTTCCATTGTTAACAATCTAAAATGAGAAAAAAATACTAAAGATTTATGAAAACCACCTGAACAAACTTGGCAAAGCCGACACTTGTAATGAAAGTGGATTAACGGAATTAAATAATGGCATACAGAAAGATCTTATAAAACCAAGTCAATTTGTCAAAAAAAGATGAAGTCATTAGCTCTTACCCCTTGCAGTCCTTCGGTTCAAACGCAGTACTGATATGATAACCATATGAGCAGATAATACATGTTCTTCATGTAGTTCTTTATGGTTTTCAGAAGAAGCTACGAACTTCTGATAAACATAATACCTAAAAAAATTAAAACAAATAGAATTTCATCATTAGGCTTTTAAGAAAAAGATGCACACCTGCTTATGACAATTGGAATCAAAATCTCTAGTTCCGTGATGAACTTTTAGTATACATAATACCTAAAAATAAATATACACAATTGCATCATAGCACTACCAAGGCGCCACCATGTTCATGAACCTGGGTTTTGCATAACCTCGCTACATGGTGGAATAATACCGTTGAGTATCGATTGGGAACACCTTCATCAACACCATTAAAATCCTCGCTTAAAGAACCGGATACAAAACAAATGAGGCAAATGACATTAGATTAAATTTTAAATTCATCACTATCATAATCATGGTTGATAGTTGAGAAAAGGATGAATGTATATCACAAAAGATTGAGTCACTCGTCAACCGCAAATAAAAATACAATCTTGTTAGGGTCGGAATATTGCGTGCAGATAATAATTACATTGTATAGGGATGGAACAGTTAAATGGAACTAAGATGCTAGTGTTATTACCCATATCTTCTTGCTCCTGAGAATCAAGTAATATATCTGAATCAGAATGCAAAAAGAGTAAACCTTGATTGTGATATTATAATTTAGAACGTAAAAGATTTAGGGTTATGATATATATTTGATGATGAATACCGTGAGATTTTTTTAATATAATGAAATTAGGGTTTTGTGAATACCGTGGTTTAGTATTTGGGCTTTAACTGGTATTTTTTTAGAGCATGACATATTTTGGCACCACCCTAATCAGATAGGTTTATAAATTTGGACTTTAAAGATATAATTAAAGACTTGCAAGATTTAATTCAAAACATGTGTTGGTCTAGTGGTTATCATGTTTCTTTGTGGACTAAGAGACCCAAGTTCAATTCTTGTTAAGCTCAAATTTTTTGAAAGAATAAATCCGAAAATTAAAATAAATCCGAAAATTGTCTAAAATTCAAAATTAATTAAATGTCTTAAAATAAAATAAATTTTAAAAATGCTTACATGGCAACAATGTGATGACATGGCTGATAATGAATTACTGGACAATGAGGTGGCGTTTATGTGGCATTATCTACGTGTAACGCCTCCTGTTATATATATAATATATATATATACTAGTGGCAAAACCCGTCCGATGGACGGGTATGACTTGTGGTTTTTATTTTTTGGATTTAGTAGAACAAATATATACTAAAAAGTAATTAAAAGTTAAATGAAACGGTTAAGATCTATAATTTATGTTATCATAATCCATTAAACGACTAAAAGCAGGTAAATATTTTGATTTTGATTTTTAGGATTTAGTTGAACAAATATATACTAAAAAGTAATTAAAAGTTAAATGAAACGGTTAAGAACTAATAATTGATGTTACCATAATCCATAAAACGGCTAAAAGCAGGTACGTACTTTGACTTGTGGTTTTTATTTTTTGGATTTAGAAGAACAAATATATACTAAAAAGTAATTAAAAGTTAAATGAAACGGTTAAGATCTATAATTGATGTTACCATAATCCATAAAACGGGTAAAAGCAGGTAAGTATTTTGATTTTTGGTTTTTATTTTTAGGATTTAGTTGAACAAATATATACTAAAAAAGTAATTAAAAGTTAAATGAAACAGTTAAGAACTATAATTGATGTTACCATAATCCATAAAACGGCTAAAAGCAGGTAAGTACTTTGCTTTGTGGTTTTAATTTTTAGGATATTAAAGTGCATAAGTCATCCGTATTGACTTATAATTATGTCCGACGGACGGGTATGACTTGTGGTTTTTATTTTTATGATTTAGTGGATGAAATATATACTAAAAAGTAATTAAAGGTTAAATGAAAGGTTTAAGATCTATAATTGATGTTACAATAATCCATGGAACGACTAAAAGCACGTAAGTACTTTTATTTGTGGTTTTTATTTTTAGGATATAGTAGAACAAATATCTAGTAAAAAGTTATTAAAATATAAATTAAACGGTTAAGAAGTATAATTGATGTTACCATAATCCATAAAACGGCTAAAAGAAGGTAACTACCTTCTAACATTTTGTTCTAAACAATATTAATCATGAACATCTTTGATAATATTATTAACATTTGTTATTATTATTTTGTTTTTGTTAATTACGTTTATTTAGTTATTGAATATAGGTGCTTCCAGTTATTATTTTACCAAATTTAGATGAGTTGATATATTCTTGAGTTTACATTTCTTTTGTAAGCTTATTTAGTTATTGTGTGGTTTGTAAGTTTTTAATAATTGCTATTATTTTACCAATTGGCTTTCCAAATTTCCAATAACCTCGTAGGTTCATCAAATAAGCTACAAAAGACACCCCTTTAAACCACTCATGCTTTTTATAACAAACAACAGGTAAATAATCAGCAGGTACATAGTGCATTAATATGTTTCACAATTCCACTTATTTACGGGACGAATAGGTAAAACAACCATAATCATATAATAAACATTAAACATAACTACAATTAGACAAATAAACACTTGAAAAAACCAAGTTAAAACAACCTTCCAAGTATTTTCGCAGCAGTCTGTCGCTAAGAAATGTGAACGAAACGAAACATCTTTCTGTTTTGTTTCATCTTTCTTTTAAGGTCAAAGGAGCAAAAAAGGATTTTCTGTATGATCATCTTAGTGAAAAAGATCACTTATGCATGTTCGATTTCATGGTTGATACGGGTGATGGTGGCAACTCTTCATACTCTGCTGCTCGACTTCTTGCTCAACCAACGCTTCATGCCTTCAATGATGATTCTATTCAATCATTTCCTCCTGAAGACCTCCTCCTAATTGGTGATGATCTTCCGTATGTTTAACATCCACTCTTCATCCCATCACTATAGTGTGCTTTACCACATAAAATGTTTGCTTTTATTAGTAGTATATTAATTTTATGTTTCTGCTCTATATATTACTATACCGAGTAGAATAGTAAATGATTTTTTTCAAGTATGTAGACAAAAGATAGATATATCAAGATCGAATGATTGAATCTCATCTAAGTACAACACGACAAGAGCATGTTATGGCTTATAAACCCAACTTTTAGGCTCGATCTTAACGCACCTTCAATCAAGGTATGTAAGGGCTATTTTTATATGTATAATCATGTAGTAGGACACACCGAATTTGTTTCTCTTGTGAAAGGAAGTTTGGAGAATCTGTCATTACTGTAGTTGAAAGACGAGTTTAAGGTGGATACTATTTAAACATGATCTAACATGAGCTTCCTTTTATTTAGCAAAATAAAATAAGATTATATTGTAGATCAACAAAATCATACAAAATAAAAACCACAAGTCATACCCGTAATAAAATATATTAATTTACAGCTCATATTCAAAATAATATGTAGGCTTATACATCCGCCATGTTGATCATTTTGAGTTATAAAATCGATGCATCGTAAAAAATGATTATCAAAGACGCAACTTAAAGTTAGTGTGATTAGTGGCTCGAGTTATCAAATGCGAGTATGATTTTCCAAATTATATCTTTTATTGGATTAAAAGGTTACTTTGGTCATGGACGGATTTCATATATAGCGTAATGTTCGATCATTTTTGGTCATGGATGGATTTCGTTGGCTGATAAGTTTTTAAGTTGTGATGTTACCACAACTTTTGTTAGCATGCCATGAAAATTACTGAGTTTGATTCAAAAATTCAAAATCATGGTATACGCATAATTTATTCGTGACATAAAAGGTTTAGGCGTTCAGACCCGTGCGATGCACACGGGTTGTATCTAATTGTTTATTGCGTAATGTTTGTGCATATTGTTGAAGTGTAAGTAAGATGGTGTATCTAATTGAGACGTGTTGAGTAATGTTTAGCTAAATAGTTATACGACATTTATTAACGATTGGAAAATTGGTGAAGAAAAGCAATAGTTACATGATTAATTCGAAGCATATGTTTATAAGTTTATATGAATCAATCTATTTGATGTAAAGGAAGCTTCCACTAAATTATTTATTTCATTATCATGAAAAAAAATCAAGAAAAAATCGTGGATTCCAAACAGGCTTTTCATCTTCATTGACATTAAGTGACCCAACTTCTTTAGCCATCCCATATACAATTGAATCAATGGTCCTATAAAAAAGAAACACCATACTACATAACTATCAACGTAAACACACGAACACTATACTACATTAGAGAATGTCGGATTAAACACAAAATTTCATTTGTATTAATCAAAAAATATTGAAACATGACATTTAGTTTGGCCGTGTTTATGTTTATGAGAATAATGAGATTAGTTTGTTGAGACTTACACATTACAACAATAAAATGGCATAAAGCTACATCCGACATAAGGCCAAGTGTGATTGTTATAAGCATGTTAGAATGAAACTGGTACACTCCTTAATTTAAAAAGTTGGTAAAAGGCTATGTTATCATTCTATTACATAACATTTAAAAGTGGTAGAAACATTTACAACTAATCAAAATACAAAGCTTAGAAGAGGCAAAGAAGAAGTTTCAGACTCTTGCAGGTTTTAAGCTGAACCAATATTCTGCGACTCTTACTTCCTCAGGCACTTTATCAAAGTAATTTACATTAATGTAAACAAAGAATAATAGTACTCTTGAGTGATGAATAAGAAGATAGTTAAAAAAAACCCCAAACAATGCAACTAAACCAATCAGATGGGAATTAATAAGGAGATACTTTCGATCCGCTAATGCTTTTCTTTATATATAAATATCCAAACCCCAACCCGCTTTAACACGCCTGCCTTGCCAACTCTAAGTAATTAAGTTAATGAAAATAAGCTATAAACATACCAAATAACAAAATGAATTAAACGTTTATCGAATGTGAGATAATAAAAGTTCTATATGTTATATCAAACACCTTTTAAAGGAAAGCAAAATAGATGTTCATCCGATGTAACAAACTAAAAGTTATCACGTATAAACAAACACCTCTTAAATGAAAACAATCTCTAAATCATTAAATTAATAAAATTTGTAAGCTTTTACAAAATCAAATTATTAACAACTTTAATAACAATGATAACAAATAAAACATACCATTGACATACTTTTTCAACTAAGAATTTAACCTTTACAGTCACAAGTAAAATAAGAAAAAACACGACTAAAAAATAATTCAGTAAAGGTCGATGAGCCAGGAAGAGCAAGAAATAACCACAAAATTGCAAAGATGATGGTGCTGGTACAAACCCCACAAAGGGAAGCAAATCGGGACACCATTGGGCACATTAGATAATATCTTTTTCCCGTTAATCTCAACCTCTGCAAGGACATCAAATAACAAATTGCATCATTGAAATGACCTTGAGCCTATATTTATAAGGGATTGTGGAGTCGCGACACATATGAAAAATAGATGAGAATTGAAATACAACGATGATATGAAAGTAATGACACAGCAGAAATTACCTCGCAAGATGTGTCAAAGGCAAAACTTGTAGGAACCTCTTTATCTTTCAAGTCGCCATCAATAATCTTGGTGCATCCAGTGAATCGAGTCTTTAGATTCTTCCTCGTGTAGGATAAGCCATATGAATATTAACCCATATTATTAATCAAATATTTCTACATGAAAGTTAGAACATGAATGAGTTTCTAAGTATGCAACTTATACGACAATTCATCAAAATCGAAACCAAATGTCTTCTGAGTATGCGTGTTGGTGTTATTATATCCATGTTTAGAAATACCCGATTATCTAACCATGCACTGTTACGAAACATGTCACTATTTTAAGAAGGTACACATGCGAGAATTGATTCTCCTATTTTGTCGAAGGCGTTTTGGATTTTTTTTTCCTAGGTAAACATTACTCTTATATTATGTTCCAGCTTAAGAGTTACAATTTATTTGATATGATATAGCGATACAATAACATTTAAACTCAAGACATAAACTCTTGTGGCTCTATCTATAAGTTAAATTTAACATATGTACAATAACATAATACGCATTTGGAATATTCTGTACATTTAATTCAAAATATATCTAAAACATAATCTGAGACATTTTAAAAATGTTACTCGTATAAAGTAGCGTGTGTTTTCCCCCACTATATGGATAAACAAAAAGATGCATGTAATCAAAATTATTAATTTTTTTAACACAAAACTATATCGTTTTTAAAAAATAAAACTTTATCAATTCTTACCACCTACTAAGTGCTCTTCTTTAATCTAAACAAAACGCATTCAGCAAAACCATTTGTGGTGCAAATATCTGATTATTATTTATGACTGAAAAGGGAAAATCTATTATTTTTCTTGAAGTGCTAACATTATCTATGCAAAGTGACCAGATCGGATGAATCCCAATCCGTTGAAGTGTCAAGTATCTTTTAACATCATAAAAATGTAAGTGGCAATGATTTAAAAAACATATAGGACATGAAACTTATTGGTGATTGTGAACGACTGGTTCTTTAAGACATTGAGATAATTATTTGATTTCGGCTTGAGAATATGTATACCTTTTAGTAAGTCATATAATAGGACAAATTAGCTTGTAGAATGAACAACCTGAAATCAAGAAGAGGACATACCACTTATTGTTTTCAAGTGACAATCCCATGAGTCCAATGCAACTCCTTAGTTCAACTGTTGGTTGTTCAAACAAAAGGTAGATGTCACAAGTCAGAATCTGTCCCACACCGCATAAAATGCAAATAACTTCTCGGAGGTTGTAGGAAATGACATCAAGTGAAAATTATAATATAAGTTTACAGTGCACCGAGACCAATACGTTGCGTCCACCATTAGTACTTTAAGGCTTTTCATATCGCCAACTTCAGGGGACAAGGTTAATAACTTATTTTTATCCGATATAGCTTCTCAAGAAGTGGCAATTTAGTCAACTCAATGGGAAACATTTGTTCATTGGTTCAAGAATTAGAAAAGGACTAATATACCTCAATTAATCTTAAACAACAATACTCTTACGTTTGAGTTTTGACTTAGACCATCTCTACACTTTTAATACATATGTCTCTTCTTACGATTACTATTGCTCTAATGCAAAACACTTTAACCATTAAAATCTAAATTTTTCCATTGTACTAACGCTATAGCATTCATGTTGTTGTTACATGTCTACACCATTAATTACATATGTCTTTAACATACGTAACCAAAGAGGTAATAACACAGGGTTCTATTTAGATCAAGGACTATTGTTCGACCTTAGTTAGTAGATCTCATTTAAGGCATATATGATACAGAGCATATAAAATCTACATTGCTGAGACCTTCAAAAATAAGATAACATAAGTACATAACACAAGGTGTGGAGAGTTTTAATCTACTTTGGTTGCTCAAAGTCGTAATGTTCTCTTTAATTATGTATAGGCGTTTGGCAATGTTTTAAGTATAGAATTACAATATATAGTATAAGGTATTAAGGTATATAATTATTGTTGTAGCATCATTTGACGATAAAAAACGACTATTAAACCTATATATAGCAATTTCCGACTTTAGTCCGCAAACACCGATAACTTCACTCACTATGGGAGTTTGTCGGACACGTTTGGTTCTATTACTGTGGATGCAGAGAATGAGTTGTTTTTCTTTAGTGTGCTACATCCAACAAATAAAGTTTAGAGAACTTGATAATGAAATCATGGATCTTATATACAAAGTGAGAAGTGGAATACCGAGTAGGATGTTGTCCTGGTCCATTCCCAAAGATTAATAACTTAGGAATGTTAGCGGTCATAGATGCACTGGCGCCGCACCACTTTCAAAATGTCTCATTCCAATTATGTCTAAATACCCTTCAACTGTCCATATAGTATCCGTAAGCAAGAACAAATCAAAATGGTTCGGTTAGAAAACTTCAACCCATTTAGTAATATCGGGAACCCAACCGATTCGTTTCGACCTATACTTAATAATGAAATAGTTTAACATTTAACCCGGACCCAATTTGACCAATTACCTTCAGTGTCTCTCCTTTTGCAATACCAAGAAAACTCTCGTGCTTTTTCGTTGTCAATACTTCACCACCCAATCGGTTCATTGTCGATTCAACACAAATGAATATTTAAAAGCGTGTTTGCTTTTTGCAAGTGTCATGGTTTAAAATCGATACCAAGTCCGAACATCTAAAGTCTAAATATCGAACCATTTACATCAAGTGTAAAGTCTAAAATTAAGTTCAAAACTACCCGCAGAAACATATGAACCATGAACAACGATATTCTTTTCTTCACTAAACTTGTTCTCATCTTCAAATTCAGTTAGTTCAACATTAACGATGGCTGATTAGTTTTGGCGTGTTCTTCCACCGAAAAACCAAATTAAAAGATTAATTCAAATACGAGATGAATTTGAAGGTGAAAAGGTAAACTATGAACAAAAGTGTACCAAGGAGCCATCACTCCCAAGCTTGGTTAATCAAACCGATATCTCAGAAGGGAAGTTTTATTGTGGTAACATATATAAGGGATTCTAATAGGCGACTTAGTAGATTTATTAAAGCAATCACTTCATTTCTTTGCAACCGCAGTTTATAATAATGAATTACAAAATAGTGTTCATTAAGAAATGAAAAGACCTTCACCGAGACCATCTTGAAAAGAATATAAGATACTCACATGCGGTATGGGTTACTCGATCATCGACAAAGAACAAAATCTTCAATGCGGTTCCAAGGCCAAGAACTTGAAGTTTTCCGCAAAGACGACACTTCTCACACCTACACAGTCCATGAGTGCATTGCACCATCTAGCGTGCAATCCGAATTGCATTCTTTGTCTAGCAAGTTCCATACATATGGCACTGTCATTATGTAGCGCCAAGTTTATTTTATTCACAAAATTAGCTATTATTGAAGAAATATATATTTCATTAAGGATATTTTATTCACTTACGCAGCTCATATCGCCAAGCATCATAGGCACGACATAATGTAAAGTGAGCAAAGAAGAGATACCTATCGGCAATGAAGTTTTGAAGCATTTTAGCATGATTTATGCAGCCAATGTGGTCCCCACTTTGCAAACTTATCTCGGAGTACAAAGTAAAAGTTGGAACTTTGATAGTGACGAGATTCATCCGAAAGAGCCACATGAGTTAACCTTTATAGTGCCGTGCATATATGTTGAGGGTATCTCTCCTCACGTGCCTTATGAATATAGTTGAGGATTAGCAGATATCTAAGGGCGATGCGCCCAGATGAATGCCCATGTTTGTTTCATTCTAATTTATCAACATGGATGACCATACAAATTACAAAATATTAGCTCAAATAAAACATGTATACTTACTGAAATAGTAGGCAATAAGAGTAACAATGTATTTAAACTTAATCGGGCTTTAACACAATTCGTTTATGAACAGGAAACATAATACATATAAACCTTGCATATAAATATTGGTTTAATATGTTGTTGAACTTAGCGTGTGAGGTTTGTTACCACAACCGACTTTCTATCACGAAAAACATCATCTTTGTTATATCAATAAACTTAAAGTACACCATTTCATGACCTCTACCCTCACCCCTACACACCTTTAGTTTCACCCAAAATCAGTTTATAAGCTATAAATACATACCTATCCTGCTTTAAACTACTTCACACGTACATAATACATACTACGTAATTAAGATTGCACCACTTCATGACCTGCACCGCTTTAACCCATGAGCTCACTTTACGTATGCAAGGCGCCTACAACACTTCGCGCCTAAATCAATTTATACCTATAAACTAACCTAAATCACAATACCGCCAAAGAAAAACTTAACACGTTTCTTTATTTTCTATTCAACCCATAAACTTCCTACAACATCTACACACGCCACTTGAGCAAAATAGGAAAGAAAAATATGAAATGATAGATAATACTCAAACTACAGTCTTTGGCTATAAAATGCTAACCATGTGCCATTTGCTCCATGATCTTGCTATGTGCTTCTTTAATGAGTCCTCAAATGAGTATTGAGAAACTTGCAAATTTGAGATATGCAATATAATCATGTTGGAACAAAACTATTGTACACTAACATCTTATCTTGTGAGATTGTACAATCACCAAAACAAATTTATTACTTTAAAAGTCATTGGGTAATGATTGCTATTTGAAATCACTAATTTGTTAAATTAATGTGGCTTGGTTATCGTGTGAAACTAATTTGATTTAAAAGTAGTTGCAACCGAACTAACACAATCGTATCCAAAAGCCACCACGCACCTATAAATGGATTTTTTCTCAGTAATGGGTCAAGTGGCTTGAGAGCATTTAAAATGCATAAATATGCATAAAACCTCCTAGCTCACTCTACACGCTTTGAACCAAGCAGCTTTTGACCCACTATACAAACCCACCGCCCTAGCCATCTTTCCACCTCTAGTCCTATGATTCATTTAACTTGATGTGAATTGAGGTTTTAAACTTATAGAAGAAGAGCAAAATGGGCCTTGAACACGTGTTCGCTTAACTAATAATATAATACTGAAACCTCAATTGTTGTTTTAGCACAAACATAAATCAATATGCAAATGGCCTGCGTAAAAATATAAATGAGTACCTAAATTGTGTGCTACCAAGCAATGGGATGGATAGATTGAATATACAAAGTGGATTCTTTAGAGTCCATCCACGTCTTACTTCCATTAATAGTCTCGCTTTCAATGTCATCCGTGATTAAAAATGAAATAAACAATAGATAAAATGGACAATATACTTTCATTAGGAGGTGGGATATAAAAATCCAAAAGACATACACGTGAACCAGTGGTATTAAGAAATTTGTAATCTGAAAAGCATAAACGCGAGCCTTTTCCATCTCCGTGCTTGTAACTATATCAATAGCATAAACTTCGCTCTCCTTAAATTCATAATCATTAACTCGTTTGGAATTTGAGACACTCAAAAACTGCTTTCCCGTCAATCACAAATTGCTTCAATTGATGACTAACAACATTTTCAACCATTCTCAGTCATATGCGAGCAACCTTTGTATGGCTTCATCACATCGTAGTTCTCACAGACGTATAACAAATTTTAAAAATATTCCGTCAATTGTATTAATTTGGTGAAAATACATTAGAGTATTATACAATATTTCCGTGTCTCACAAGACTTAGTACAACCTCGCAGCAGATTTGCAAGAAGAATAACATCGATGCCTCTTCCCATCATCGGGCCGCTTTGTTGAAGAACATATGTGTGAGCCACCACAATTATGAAACCATCTATATGACACCCCACACATCGAAAAACTCCTCATACTTCATGTTCATTAAAACCAAGTAAGGATAAAGTCAATGCATTTTGTTTACACTCTTACATTTTTACTATGTAACCTTCTTCTAACGTATTATTGTTGGCAAGAGGTGAGAAGTGATGTACCATGTTATTGATAGATAAACATGTTGGAAACGCAACACCGCTTATTCTTCAACTCACTATTATTGTACATTATAATCCTAGTTTGCACATTATTTATATAATAGACAAACCGTTATAACAAAAAACAGACAATTTGAAATGAAAAGAGAAGCGAAGAAGTTTACTAACTCTCGATATATGAATCTCCTTTGTTACGGATGTCAAGAATCTTGACAATGGGCTTGCATCTGTCAATACAAATTCCAAAGCCTCTGATAATTTGTTATTAGTGTTTAACCCAAAGTTTAGAAATTAAAATAAGTGAATCAAAAGGTAATGATATATTATCGTTGACAATCTCGTGACCAATTTGTATTTTGCTACAACTTGGGAGATAGAAGATCCAGCCCTCTTCTTCTCCTCTCGCCATGTTACTTTAAAACAACAATTACATTATAAGAGATAATGTTTTTCTTTAATTATAGGATGTTATGCAACTCTTGTGAGAAGGTCCGTGTACATCTTACCATTTGGTAGTAGTTAATTTAAAGGACCAGATTTTAAAACAACAACCTTGACTATAATTAATGATTTTACGCATAAAAGTAAATTAATCCAAAATAGACTATTCGCTTAGAAACGATGATTCAAGGTTGAGGTGTATACCGTGGTTTCGATTTTTAGGTTCTATACTTTTGTCGGGGCTCAAATTTGTAGAAAGAATATGGATTTATGGATTTATCTTTTGGAGCATTAAAGGCACGTTTATACGCTTTCTATGAACACGGAATCAAAATTTAGTGAATGTTGAAACAAAGGTGTTATCATCATTTAAAAACATATATGTACCAAAACCACCAAAGTGATACAAATCCAATCCATCACACACTCATCCCATTCATTGTTTTCTTGTTAAAAGGTTTTGGTGACACCATCGTGGTTGTGACCATAAACGATAAAGATTGACCATCAAGATATGGATTTTCTTACCATTTAGCTCCCAATTCACGGACATTGGCAACCATCCGGTTTTTACCCTTAACCTTCACAGTATTGAACTGCTCCGACCCCTCCAACATTGATGATCAAAACAAACTCAAAGTGGCTCTTCCATTTAGTGTAAATCTAACTCCCATCATGTTTCTTACATGGTACTCAAATCAATCAAACCAAACAACAATACTACTAAGAAATGGCAATTAGTGTCATAAATTATTAATGAAGGTGGTGTATGTCTTGAGCCACAAACATTTTTGTAAGACTTGGTAGCACTTCATACTTTAAGCATGTGTAATAGATAAAAGAAAAGGAGGATGACCTTTGATATATAATGGGACGATTTCACCAACATAAATGCCAATTTTCTTCCAAGCGCCGAGCCATATCGAAATGTTCAAGTGGCGGGTTGCACCAACCTCCATCATCATTAGCTTGTGCGTAAATTTGGTGGGCAAATGTTTTTGCGGTGATGGTCATGACACTCATTTCTCGCACCACTTTGGGTTATTTGGACTTTGGATAGCATATTTTCAACACCCTTTAGGTGTCTTGATACATTAAGAAGGGTCGTTTGATAGCCATATTCGGTGAGGCATTGGAGGGTTAACCCTTTGAAGCAAACTCATCAACTTGTCTTAGAATCTCTAGCTCCTCGGCAAGTGTAGCCCTTTGAATAAATAATATATTCCCTAAGAACCATGCTCCAAATGATATTTCACAAGTTATATTACGAATATTAGTAGTTGCGTACACTTGCCTTTGTTTTTCATATTCGTGGCGAACTTCATGAACATTTACCATCATCATGAGCTCATGATCAAGCCGACGCTGCAAACCTTCTCATTGTTCGAAAATAATGTATCAATCATTAATAATTTAAGCTTAAATACATCAAAATACCACAAGAACCTCTAGATGTTTTACCCGTCCATTTGCTTCATGACCCAAAATGATGCCCTTGTCTCGACATGGCTTCATTTAGTCAGTACAACAACAAATGATATTGTTCTTTGAAAGCATCCGAATCCTTAACGGCAATTTCACCATTACTTTGGTTTTCCAAGACATCATCATTCATTCGCCTTAACTTGAAAACCACATCCTCTTACAGATTCAACATGTTTAATCAATATTTAATAAAAAGTTAATATTAAAAAAAAATAAGTCATAATTCAAACAAAAAAAACAAAATGCATAAATGTACATATACAACATGTTTGATAGAACATAAGTTTGTCAAATTCTGACCTGACCATTTACAAAAAATAAAAATAAAAAAATAAAAAGGCCTGATAAAGGTTTGGAAGACAAACCAACCTGACCTGACCTGCTTCAAACCCCCAAAAAAAAAACCGTTTCAACCTCTTACCCGGCTTGCCCAACCCACCCATTTGACAACCTCTAGCACAAAATTAAAAAGAAAATAGAAACATATGGGTTCAGTTAGTAAAAATCTATAAATCAAGAGCCATACCTGAGCAGTTCTGGATGGCTTATCCATTCTTTGTTTAAATGCCTTCAATCTCATCAATCGAAAACTCGATGCTATATCCCGGAGTAGCTTTATTCTATTTTCTACCACCGGAGGTTTAGAGGCTAACTTCTCAACGAATCGTCAAAAGTCAACATGTTGGTTAGATAAAAAAGTATGTGGGTGATAGCTTTGCTCATTTCATACCCTAGTTTTTGCATCACGATACCGCTTCAAGATATACTCACACTGTTGGTCAATAAATGTGTAACAAACTAATAGGTTCAATCCAAGAATGAATTCTTGATCTATATCACCACCTCGCATGAAATGTAATTCAGCTTAAATTAGTATAAAATGACATAAAAACAAACATGAGCAAACACAAACCTCTAATATGGAAGTGGATATTAGGATATAACTTTGAGTTGTATCTATTTCACCGACCACACGATACTAAGTATCTATCATTCATGCTTCTTCTCGACACACCACCGTGAATATCATTCTAAACGATTAATATTAGTACATGAATACCAATGATATCAAATATTGTTCACTTGTGATGGACTTGACATGAAGCATCCTTATCATTCAAGCATGCTAACATTGTTTAATTTTTTATTGAATCCATTAAGAACGAAAAGAAATAAACGGTTATCGAACGGTGTGATGATATTGATTATCTGCTGGTGACATAGTTGCGATCATTACCGTTTGAGAATTGCCACTCAAGCCAACTTTAAGAATCCGTGTCAACTTGCTATAAACGATTATCAGATTAGTCAAGCAATGAATAGGAAGTGTGTTAGAAAACTTGTAAGAACTACAAAAGAATATACCAATAAAAAGAGCAGTGGAAACAGTTATACTTCTACCTCAATGCTTTCATGAATTTGCAACAAACGGTGGTGGTATGGGGCTAACGAATCATTGATTTCTTCATTACAGATTTCCATTGTTAATAAAGGGCATTGCTATCTAGACATACATAAATCTTTAAGAATAACGAAACCAACATATGCATGCACAAAATATAAAAAAAGATAACAAAATTTAATCATTAGGGGTTTATTTACCTTTTTGCAAAATCAGAATGAACACAGGGGTTATATAACATAGTTTCATCATTAGGGTTTTTATTTACCATTTTGCAGAATCAGAATGAAGATAGACGTTCTTGAGCATATTAGGGTTTAGAAAAACTTGTGGAACCGAATATTAGGGTCTGAGAAAATTAATATAATGAATTTTCGAGTGATGATACATGAGCCTAACTAAATAGGCCTAAAAGGAGACCTAATGCATAAATGTATTGTATGCAGTCATTCATCGCATACAACACATTTATGCATTAGGTCTCCTTTTAGGCCTCTTTAGTTAGGTCCATTTATCATTTTCCAATGAATAAAGGAGCTATAATTAAGGAATAGATATCGTTAGTTTTCTAGATTTCGAATTTGTGGGTTATGTTTGTTTGGAAAGGTTTATAGGTTTTTGTTTGCAAACTATAAACCAAAAAACGTTGTTGATCTAGTGGTTAGCATGGTTGTTAATGTTATGTAATGTCCCAAGTTCGAATCCAGCAAAATGATTTTTTGGGGAAACAAATCCGAATTTTATGTGGCATTAAATTATAAAAATTAAATTTATAAAAACACTAAAATCAAATCAAATTTTTAAAAAAAAATGCCACATGTATTTATAAAAAATGCCACATGTATACAATGATGACATGGAAATATGACGTGGCATTATGGGATGCCAAGTGGCATTATGACGTGGCATGCCTCCTCTTATATATAATGTATAGATATAGATATATATATATATATATATATATATATATATATATATATATATATATATATATATATATATATATATATATATATATATATATATATATATATGTATATATATATGTATATATATATATATGTATATATATATATATATATATATATATATATATATATATATATATATATATATATATATATATATATATATATATATATATACGTCAATTTCAATATTAGTTTCAAATCGTTATTCGTTTCGAGTCCACAAGCACGAGTCATGACTTCTTGGCTTTTAATCAATCTATAGTCCGATATATACTAAAGTCCATGTTACGGCGTTGTCGGGGTCAACTATGACTAAAAAGTCAAAGTAACACCGACGTTGCTTAAAGTTGACAATTTATAATATAAGTCCAAGTAAATAATCACAATAGGTCAAATCAATCTCTAATAAACCCATATCAATCTCGCCATCCAAACAAACTACCAAATATACCCGTAACCAATGTTATGACCCTAATGGTCATGACACGGTCCCGGTTAAGACCACATGAACCAAACAAACTCTAGAAGCTTTTCGGCTCCACGCGTCTCATCCAAACACCAACAACAACTACCAACAAGATACCACAACACCCCGACCCGGACCCTTGGTCCATGTGGGTCACGTACGCAAATCCAAACACCATGAACGAGTCTCTAGTGGTTCATTCCACCTAATTCTTCCATCCAAACACTCCTAAATGGCTTCTACAACAACCAAACACAATCAAACAACCTCCAAACAACATCCAATCATCAAACCCATCATCTATTCTAAACCAGGAACATGAAACAATAATAAGAATGCAAAAACACAATAAAATGATACAACACACGATACCAAATCACTAGTTACATGTTTTATTAGTTGTAAATTAGTTTTAGACCCATGTTTCACCACAAGCCCATTTAGGTCGAGCCTTGTACGAGCCATATGAAGCTCGTACGTGGCTTATCATGACTCAAACGAGCCTTACCCACGTTCCATTTACGTTCTCTAAACCCGATCTATGAAGTTACTTGAAAACCCTAGAATCACGAATAGTTTTTGCAAGCTTTGGAGGTGTTAATGAAGGCTTCTATATGCGTTCTATATATGGATGGAAAGAAGAAAGAGAGATATATAAAATGGTGGTGGAGGTGAGATACCACTCCCCGGAATTTGGCCGGTAGTGGGGCGGCGGTGGTGGTGGTATATTAGGGTTAGGGTTTTGATTTTTAGGAGAGAGAGAGTAGAGAGAGAAAAAGATGATATGTGTGTGTTTTTTGTGAGAGAAGCAAATGGAGATTTGAGGGTGGGATGGGGGTTTATATATTTATGGTTGGGGACTAAAATAAAAATGAGAGTGGAAGGAGGGGGCGCCGGCCATGGGGAAATGGGGGGCCAAAGTCGTAAATTTTGTAAAACTATCTCGTTTACCCAATCCCGAGCTCATATATTGTCTTACGAATGTCCCACGATGTTCCTTCGACTTTATATCGCATTTATTTATGTTTTTCCACAAGTTTTGACTATTTATTTGTCAATTTTTGAGTTACGGTTTAAAAGTTACGTTATTTCTTGTTGCAGGATTTTATTGTGCAGAATCACATAGTGCCTAACGAAAATAGTTAAAAATCACAAGACAACTCATACGATAATAAAATAAAACATAAAAACCAATAAACGCTATAAAATCAAGTCATGGTCAATCAAAGTAGTTCTAAAGGCAAATACTCGGTTTAACTTAGGGTAATGCGGTTACCTAAAATGGGCTCCCTAATTGCCAGTTGTCACAGCCTCCCAGCCTTAGAATAAACCCGTCCCGGGTTTCACTCCGAGTTGCTTGATGTTACGAAGAGTTTAGGATACTTCCTACGGAATACGTCCTCACGTTCCCAAGTGAACTCTGGTCCATGTCTAGAGTTCCAACGAACTTTGATAATCGGAATGCGGCTATGCTTCAGCCGTTTAACCTCACGATCCATGATCTCAATCGGTTCCTCAACAAAATTCAATTTCCCATCGATACGGATATCTCTTAAAGGTACAACTATGTTTTCCTCCGAAAGACACTTCTTAAGATTACTAACATGAAAGACATTATGTACACTGCTCAATTCCGATGGTAGCTCAAGACGGTAAGCTACTGGTCCGATTCTTTCCAGGATTAGAAAGGGACCAATGTATCGGGGATTGAGTTTTCCACGCTTGCCAAAACCTAGCACTCCTTTCCAAGGAGAAACCTTTAACATAACACGATCTCCAACCTGAAACTCTAAGGGTTTACGTCTCCTATCGGCATAACTCTTTGTCTATCTCGAGCGGTTTGCAAACGATCACAATTTGAACTATCTTTCGGTGGTTTCTAGAACGAGTTCGGGACCGAGTGTGACTCGCCAACTTCCGCCCAACAAACTGGAGAACGACATTTTCGGCCATACAACGCCTCAAATGGTGCGGCCTTAATGCTAAAATGATAACTATTATTGTAAGAGAATTCGTCCAAAGGTAGGTGTCTCTCCTAGCCTTTGCCAAAATCGATGACACAGGCTCTAAGCATATCCTCTAAGGTCTGAATGGTTCTTTCACTCTAACCGTCGGTTTGAGGATAATAAGCAGTGCTCATATCCAGGTTTGTTCCTAAAGTCGATCGTAAGGATCTCCGTAAGTCGATGTAAACGGCTATCTCGGTTTAAAATGATAGATATCTGAGTTACTCCATGACGCGATACTATCTCCTTGATATACAATGAGCGAGCTTGTCGAGACTATCGACCTCGCTAATGGCCAAGAAGTGAGCAAACTTAGTCAAACGATCTACGATTACCCAGATAGCGTCATTGCCGCTAGTTGTTCTCGGTAATTTGGTGATAAAGTCCATGGTGATTCGCTCCCATTTCCATTCAGGGAGTTCGGGTTGAACTAAGAGTCCTGAGGGTTTCTGGTGTTCGGCCTTTACCTTAAAACAAGTCAAGCACATACTGACATACAGAGCTATGTTGGCTTTCATGTTAGGACACTAGTAGAGTTTCTTCAAGTCCCGATACATCTTATCGGCTCCGGGATTAATAGAGTATTTTGATTTATGCGACTCGTGCATAATCAACTCACGGATTCCGCCATGAAATGGTATCGAGCTTCTGTCTCCGACGCATAAGGTTCCGTCGGAACGCTTCAAGAAGCCGTTTTCACTTTCTACCATTCCGATTTTTTTGCCGATTAATCGTTTTATTGACCGATTTTTGACCAAACCGATTAATAAGGCCGATTAGTGAAAATCGATGCGGTTAATCCCTGTCTAGCGATTAATCGTCCGCCTAGGCCGATTTTTGCAACACTGCTTATGTCAACGCCGCAGCTTGGGCGGCTAAGATTTGAGACGGTGAGGCGAACTAATGGTCATTCCTAGGGATCGAACGAGTAAAGGTGGAATGTTCTCCTTACGGTGAGGCATCTCGCCACTACATTGGCTTTACGGATGATAACGAATCTCACAATCATAATCACTGAGCAACTCTAACCAACGACAATGTCTCATATTTAACTCCGCATGGTCTAAGATGTGCTTCAGGCTCTTATGGTCGGTAAACACTACACACTTGGTTCCATACAAATAATGTCTCCGAATTCTAAGGGCAAACACTACAGCACCTAACTCCAGATCATGGGTGGTGTAGTTTTTCTCATGCTTCTTAAGTTGTCGGGAGGCATAAGCTATCACCTTCTCCCGTTGCATCAAAACAACACCTAAGCCTTTTTGCGAAACGTCGCAGTACACGACAAAATCTTCGCTTCCTTCAGGCAAAGCTAGGATGGGCGCACTACACAACTTGTCCTTCCAAAGTTGGAATGCTTCTTCTTCCTTTTCTCCCCATTCATACTTAACATCCTTTTGCGTCAGTTTGGTTAGCGACTTAGCTATTTTGGAGAATCCCTCAATGAACCTCCGGTAATAGCCTACTAAACCTAGAAACTGGCGGACTTCTGATGGGTTCCTAAGGGCTGCCCATTCCTTGAAGGCCTCAATCTTGGCTGGGTCAACATGAACTCCTCGACTATCTATCACGTGACATAATAATTGCACGGTCGGAATCCAAAATTCACACTTAGAGAATTTGGCATACAGCTTCTCTTCTCTCAACAAATCTAAAATGAGCCTCAAATGCTCTTCGTGCTCCTCTCTATTCTTGGAGTATATCAAGATGTCGTCTATGAATATTATCACAAACTTGTCCAGATATGGCTTACATACTCGGTTCATGAGATCCATGAAAACCGGTGGCGCGTTTGTCAAACTAAACGACATCACTTGGAATTCTTAGTGCTCATAACGAGTCCTAAACGCCGTCTTAGGGATATCCTCTTCTCGAAATCTAAGCTGGTGATAACCAGACCGTAAGTTGATATTGGAAAAGACACTAGCTCCTTGGAGTTGATCAAATAGGTCATCTATTCTAGGTAGTGGATATCGGTTCTTCACTGTCAACTTATTCAACTCCTTATAGTCGATGCACATCCGAAACGATCCATCCTTCTTCTTCACAAACAACACCGGTGCTCCCCACGGTGACGAGCTTGGTTGAATGAATCCCTTCTCTTACAACTCTGCCAACTGCTTAGACAGTTCCTCTAATTCTCTTAGAGCAAGTCGATAGGATGCCCTGCCACGGGTGCAGCACAGTATCAACTCAATTTGGAATTCCACTTGTCGAGCGGGTGGAATCACAGCGATCGTCGGAAACACATCCGAAACTCTCTAACGACGGGTACATCCTTGAGGTGTCCTTCGCTCTTCTTCTCGCTTTTCTTTTCAGAAATTCGAGCCAAGAAAAGACAACCTCCTTTATCGATGTACTTTTGGGCCATAATATAAGAGATGATGCTCAACCGGGAGGGACCTCCACAGTCGCTCCGATCTCCTTGTATGCTCAGAACTTTTCCGCCACACGGTACACGCACGATCTTCTCTTCGCAGGTGATGTGTGCACCGTTCTTCGACAATCAATCCATTCCGACGATGACGTCAAAACTTCCTAAGGTGACTGGCAAAAGGTTTATGCTAAACGGGTGGTATAGGAAACTTAAGGTACAACCTCGGAATATAGTGTCAATCATTTCCCTATTTCTGTTAGCTAACTCCACATCATAGCTTAACCTTAAAGGTGTTGGGGAAATTCCTAGTAATGGCATAAAGGTGGTGGATACGAAACTCATATCGGCACCAGTATCAAACAGTATGGAAGCATAGCGATTATTGAGAAGGAACGTACCCATAACTACGTTAGGGTCCTCACTAGCTTCCTTCCCAATGGCATACACTCGCATTGTTCCCATGTCTCTCTGCTGATTCCTAGCACCCTGATTTCCCTCGTTCCCTACAACCTCTCGCTTCACAGGGTTTAGGCCATTACCTCCCACACCTCGGTTAACAAATCCTCCTCTATTACCGGGGTTTCCCTTCATCCACGGCTCTCGGCACTCATTCTTGTAGTGCCCTTTCTTTCCACATCCAAAACATGTAACAGTGGCCTTCCAGTCCGCTCCTTGTGCAGTTTGAGCCACAGCAAGGGGCGGGACCTACAGTCTTTGGCCATGTGTCCTACCTTAGAGCAATTCCTACACACTATTGAGCACGGTCCATGGTGGTGTCGGTTGCAACGACCATACAAGGGCTTGCTACCTTCATACCCCTTCTTCTTTTCATTTCCTATAGCGTACATCCTGGCAGTCTCTTGCCGTTTGTTGCCATTCCCTTTAACAGTCTCATTCCTCTTCCTCTTATTACTCTTACCCTTGTCTCCTCCTTCTAACACATAAGAGTCCATCAAATGCTGAGCCACGGTAATTGCCTCATGCAAGTTAGCCGGCTTTGCAGCAATGACATCATTCCTAGTAGCTAGGGGCAATCCATCAGTATACCTCTCAATCTTAAGGGCTTCAGTGTGAACCATTTCTTGGCAAAGCAGCGACAACTCTTGAAAACGACGATTGTAGGTCATCATGTCGGTACCCTGAACCTTATGGTTCCAGAACTCAATCTCTAACTTCTTAACTTCAATCCTAGGACAGTAAGTCTTGATTAAGAGAGACTTAAACTGGGTCCAAGTCATGCTATAGGCTATATCACTTCCTACGGATCTGCGATAGTTGTTCCACCAAGTCAACGTTTCGTCCTTCAAGGTGAACGTTGCATACTTAACCTTACAATCCTCTTCACAATTACTAACGGTAAACATAGACTCAGTTTTCTCCATCCACCTTGTTGGGTAAACCACTCCCTCGGTTCCTCTGAACTCGATGGGACCACATAATCGGAACTCTTTGTAGGTACAACCTCGAGCTCGATTAAGCGGTGGGGTTCCACCAGAGGTGTTAGAGTGATTAGACTCAGCTAGCAGTTCAGCTACATGATGCGTCACAAGCTGGTCGATGTGGGCTGGATTCAAAGGCTGAGGGTTTAGTGGAACAAGACCATTCTCAGCACGGTCGTTCACATTTGGGTTCCCAACAGCGGGGTTACCAGTATTCTGGTTCTTAACAGGTGGAGTGGTCGGGGTCGGACAACGACCTCGACAAACAAGAGTAACCACAACAGCAAGAGCTGCTCGGTTGGTCCTAGGTGGGTTTCGTCTTGGTGCCATTGATTTGAGGGTTAAAACAACAGTTTCATAAGTTCACATTTCACGCTCTATAAGACTGGGTTTGGTTCCAAGGATTACCGAATAACGCACGAATACATAATCAAGGCTAACAAGGATAATACTACATCATAACGAAATAACTAGAGACCGAATCATAACTAAAGGATACACATTCTAATAACCATAAATCATAGGTTTCGAAGTGGAATACATGAAAGGATACAGAGAAATAAAAAACGATCCTAACAACGATACTAACAAGATAACTAGGATATATCTACATCTCGAACTAGAGACTACTCAGTTTCAAGATGGTACAATGCCATGAATCTAACACAATCTAGCCACGATCACGAATACCTCTAACGGATCTCCTAACATCGTCAACCTCCCTCAATAGAGATGAAAGCTCAACACGTTGAGCGTCGCGATCACTCTTGGATCCACGACCTCCTCTCCAACTCGCTTATCTTGCGCCATAGCGCCTCATGCGCATCTCGGCCGTCGCGAACCCTCTCGGAAGTCCCATACCGCTCCAGAGCTCGACATACCCTCTCTAAGAATCGTAGTCCTCCTAACTACAGAACCCATATCTGCTCTCAAATCCTCTACACCAGCCCTCGATACTCCAACAAACTGATATGTCAACCTACTAAACCTAACACCCTGAGATGTAATCCTCTCCCAAATCAGACCCGTCTCTCCATACTCCTCGGGCTCTGAAGCAATCTCTGATGGTATCTCTGAACCTAGTGGGCTACCTATCTTAGGTGAATGTGGAAGTGAACCAAAATCAAATGGCTGCCCAGGAGAATCAGGCTCGGGCAAAGGTAAGGGAGAACCTAGTCCTTGAGAATGCGTAGAATGCGCAGGACTCTGCAATGGTGGAGTACCCCCTTCTAGGATATCCTCGGCATCCTCCTCCTTAGGATCGTCATCCTCATCTACATACTCCTCCTCGATCTCATGCACCTCATCGCCCTTATCTTCAGAGGGGCAGTCCATGAGTCGGCGTCTCTGTGTGGGTGAATCCTGAGGTGGTACAGTAGGGGATCTACGTCTTCTAAGACATGGTGATGCTGGTGGTGATGACAAAAGAGAGTGGGCTACTAGGTGAATAGGTGATGATGGTGGTCGACGCGGACATCGCAGCGATACTACGAGTAAGACTAGGGATGGCAGGTCGGGTTGGGCGGGTTTTAGTGAACCCGCACCGCATTCGTTTATAATATCCAAACTGAACCGCCCCAATACCCGATGGGTGCGGATTATTATTATCCATCGGGTTATCGGTTTTCCCCAGGTATCGGTTTCCCAATTAAAATCATCGTTGTACAACTCAACCTAAAAAAAACCAAAACACCCTAATATATTCAAAGTTTTTAGAAGTTAAAAAAAACGACTTCAATATTCGTAATATTTGAAGATTAAAGAGTTAATGTGTCATGTGTGTGAGAATTAAAGCGTCAAGCGTAATTGTTAATTTAATAGTTTGTAATTACCAAGATATATGCTATTAAGGAGTAGAGTAGAAAAAATTTTGTACAAGGTTAAGAGCTCAAAACTTATTAGGACCTTATATAAATTAGCAAAAAAAACGGGTACAAATTCGGGTATACGGGTACGGATACGGATACGGGTACGGGTAAACGGGCGGGTATTACTAGAACCCGTACCCGAAAAGAAAAGAATATATCTACCGAACCAGATCAAACCCATGAACCCGCCCGAACCCGACCCAACCGGTTCGGGTTTGATTTCCCATCGGTTTGGTGCTTTTGTCATCCCTAAGTAAGACTAGGAGTATGGGCTCGTGCTAAGACCTGATGCAATGTGACCTGCCTAGATGAGCTAGGGCGATCACATGATGATGAAGTGGAACTAGAGTGTCGGGCAATCACCTAGGGATCACCCTGCGCAACAGTCATCAGAGTCAATACTAGGGAACTAGGAGCAGCAAGGACATCCTCAGACACATCATAAGCTAATGAAGGCATGGTCTGTGACAAAGGCATAGGGTAGGTATAAGTGTTCGAAAACGACTAGTTCTAATAAGCGCACCAACTCAACCAAAACATATATCACATAATGAAAGCTTAAAAATAGAGGTACCGCATTGTTAGGAATTAGAAATTCCAGGTATTAAAGAGTCGATCACCTCAAGTATATGTAATCGTTAGAAAGCTCGTAGTCGTAGTTATTTTAAGTTAAGTAGTATTTAGTTAAGTAACACCGTGGAGGACGGACGGGTCTTTACCCATCTGTATGCACGATCCATGACCCGTTGTGTGGCGTTTTATTGTAAGACTATAAATACTCTCTACCTTCCAAGGTAGAGAGTTGGAGCTCATAATAATATCTTTCACTTTCTCACTAAGTTCCTAAACCTCTAACTTCTCTCTCTAGAATTCCATTCATCGCCACTTTGTGTTATGGTTTGATGTGTATGTGAAAACTAATATTCTACAATTGGTATCAAGAGCCATGGTTAGATCATATCTTGCACATCTTTGGATTTTTAGTGGTTTTAGGTGGTTTTGAGTTTGAAAAAGTTTAGTGGTTTGTGCATCATTTGGTTGATTTCTTGTGTTAAAGCTTGGATTTTGTTAGTACTTTTATGTTTAGAATCATCACAAGTGTTTAGGTTTTCATTTGGTTAGCTTGAATCATCTTGGTTGGGTTGTTTTGGATTGAAAAGTGATGTTTATGTGGTTTTTCTTGCTAGCGACTTAATATCGGATCTCTTTCTTCGTAGCGACTTGCTTCACAATTTTGTAGCGAGTTACGCTTTGGAGCTAGCGACTTAGACCTAGCGATTAACGGTACAAGTAGTGGACTCTCCACTACTTGGGTAAGCGACAGTGGTAGCGACTTGGTGCGTTAGCGAGTTGCTATTTAGCGACTTGAATCTTTAGCGACTTGAGTGCAATTCTTGCCAAAATTTTGCTAGCGACTTGAGGCTTAGCGAGTTACTACTTAGCGACTTGCATTTGTCTAACGACTTGGGACTTTAGCGACTTGGTGGTGTAGCGAATTAGGTGTTAGCGACTTGGTGCATTATCTTCTAGCGACTTGGGTGATTGTTTACGGTTTTCTCTTGATTTAGTAAAATCCGTGAAAGAATCTATTTCCGGTTTAATCATAGAGTTATAAAATCCCGTATAATACATTAACATGTCTACCAACGTTCCTACTATCATCTCCATTGTTCCGAGGATGTTCAAGCGGTGGTTCGGATACTCGTCCACCCATGCTTGATGAGGCCGACTACGATTCTTGGGCTCAACGAATCAGATTGTCTTGTCTTGGAAAGGAAAATGGTGTCAACATTCTCAAATCCATTGATGAAGGACCGTATCGAGTTGAGGCGACTAGAGATATACTTGATACTAATGAAGATGGAACTCTATTTACGGAATGGACGGACCTAAAATGTATGATGAGCTTGATGATAAGGAGAAAAGAGATTCGATGCGATATCGGGGCTTAACATTGTTCTTCAAGGTCTTCCTAAAGACATCTACAAGTCGATCAATCACAACACGAAGCAAAAGCGGTATGGGATAATGTCAAGATGCTTCTCTCGGGTTACGAATTAACTATGGAAGACAGAGAATCACAACTCTATGATGAATTTGAACACTTCAAGATGAAACCGGATGAGAGTGTCTATGAGTACTATGTGAGATTTCATAAGTTGGTGAATGATATGAGGAACATCGAATGACTATGCCTAACATTCATTTGAACTCAAAATTTGTGAACAACATGAATCCCGAATGGCACAAGTTTGTCACCTCTATGAAGCTCACTAAAGGATTGAAGAATACAAACTATGAGCAACTCTATGCCTTCCTCCTTGGAATGAGAGACATGCTATGTTTGAAAAATGATTCTTAATCGGTTTAAAACCAACCGAGGAGAGTCAAGCTCGTCTAATGACTCAGCGCCTTCTACTCAAACATCGGAATCACAACCAAAGCCTCTCAAGTCATACCTTTGGGTAATGGTAATCACAAACTCATTTCGATCCTATGTTCAAACAAGGCGATCTTTGATCTTTGTCGTGGGTAACTTCATTAATCAACTAGCTCTTACGATTAGTCAAAACATGAATTCTCTCCCACAAACCAACAACAACCTCGAGCGACATCTAACCCACACAATCAAGCTCTTTGTTAAAGATGGGAGGATCGTGGTGCAACCGGTTCGGGAAAGACAGTATGATCGGGGAAGAGGTGGGTGGTAGAGGTTATGTTGGTAATCGAATCGAGGAAGGAATGGTAATCAAGGTCAAGCTAAGCCGATCAAATGTTATAAGCGTGGTGGTGAGGACACATTGCAAGGCGCACATCTCCAAAGCGTCCTCGAATCTTGATTACTTGAGAGATAAGATCTTGCTTGTACAAGCTCGGGATAATGGTGATGCTTTGGATGAAGAGGAATTGTTGTTTCTTCTTGAGGGCAATGCCAAGACCTATGATGCGAGATGTGGATGAGCGGCCTATTCGGGAGATAGGTCACAATCATCGAATGCCTTTCAAGTCGGCGATTGTGATGCATACGACTCGATGTGGATGATGGACCTCTCGCACACACAATTTTATGGCTAGCATTTCTCCAATGGTTTCTCCCAAGGTCTCTTCTTCACCACAAACTGGCTCAACCAAGGACAAACTCATCTCGGAGGTATTAAAACTATACGATGATCTTCGATGTGCAAAGATGCATGACAAAGTACAATCAGCTGAAACCTTTGAATCAAATGTTGAAAAATGGGTAATATCGATATTGTCCCATATGATCAATATGTGAAACAAAGTGAAAGTGAAGTTGTACCAAGTGATGCATCTTTGCGATCAACAATGACTATGTTTTGATGAATACACCGCATGTGCCCACGATGATTACGTAATCTACGAACTAAATGCCTATAAAGAGCGTGTTGCTATTTATGAACAACGTGCAAAATTTGAGTTGACCACTCGTGAGCGGAAATGGATGACCAAGTGCGTACAATCATTAGAAAAAGTAATTTTAGAAAAGTATTGAAACAAGAGTTAAATTCCTTGCAAGAAAAGCTTTCTAAAGCGGCTAAGCAAAAACAAGAACTTCAAGAAAATGTGAAAATGCTTAAGCAATAATTTAATGCAAAGGAATCAAAACTATTGAGAGACTTTTCTAATCGAAAACTTTGAAAACAAACTTGAAAACAAGTTGTACATACAAGGAAACATCATTCGAATTGCTCACATGATCACTAAGCATAGGGTCTTAGCGATAAGCATAGCATTCCCTTGTTAAGGAACCAAATCCAGAGGTCATTAAAAGGGCTAGAAATTCTCATAAGGTTCTTTATGATGGCAATGAAATCCTTAAACCTAGACATAAACCTAGTTGCGTTGAGTGCCTTTGAGGAAGATAAGAAATCGAGATGAAGTCACTAGGAAAAGATGAACAAGAAATTAGATGATCCTAAATGTAGAGAAGAAAATAAAGATCACACCCATGATTACAAGAAGGAAAAGCTGGATTTCCTTGAACATGTTTAAGCCTCGAGACATTGTTGACTCCAGAACAAGTCTTGGAAAATGGATTTAGATAAGCGAAAGTCGAAAATATTGTTGAAACAAACCCTCCCTTTGGAAAATGCCTAGAAGCATTGTGTATCCTCCTAATACACCAATGCATCTTGTTCCTAGAACAATTGCCACTAAAAGCAAGACCTTAATTAGCCAATATGTTATATTTCAACTATTTGTTGATTTTGAGAAAACTTGCAAGAAAAGGATCACACCTTGGTATAACGGAAGGAGAAAGGGTTTTGAGCAAATGAAAGAATGTTATTTAAGCGAGGTCATGCCTTTCTTTAAACTTCTAAAAGATCACTTTGAGAGTCTTAAAAGGGATAGAAAGCGATATTAAGGGAATGGAAAAGGAATTTGATGCAATGATAGTTGAAGTTAGTGACTATGAGCGAGCACTAAAATATAATGAGATTGAGAGGAAGAACTTGCATACACTAAATGAGAACTCGATTTACGAATGTATTGCTCAAGATGTGTTTTCATTTGCTACAAATTGTTCCATTAATGCTTCCAAATTTCATGAATTATCGGTTGCGTTGAAAGTCTCCCATGATCGTGTCATTGAGCTTGAAAAACTAATTACGAACTAAGCGAGAAAATTGAGCTGGATGATCACGACAATTTGGTTAAACATTTTTCTAAACTAGAAGTTGAGCATTTTAATTTACAACTAAAATATCAACATCTTAAAGAAAATGTCAAAACTTCAAATATCAAGACATCCTCGGATGCTCGAGTTTGATGCGAGTTTTCAAATTAACAAAGCGTGATGAGCGATTCAAGCTCATTGCAACACGATCGAAAGTTGAAAGCCCAAATCTCTCAATTAAAGGGTCAAACGAACAACATGACAGCTCTAAATGCCTCCTCCTTTAGATTCTCGAATTCTCAAGCGTTTCATCTTCAAAACCTAGTAAATGCATTACAAAAGGAAAGCGAAAGTTTTCTAGAAGAAAATGAAAAGGTTAAACGTCATTTCAATGAGTTATTTGAATCAATAAAGGTCACTCGTAACAAAAATAACAAACAAATAGCTTCATTGCAAAAGGAAATTGAGAATCGAAGAGTCGGTAAAAGGGAAAATGCCAATGACCAATGGGAGAATGGTGTATCAAAGGTTCACTCTTGTAATAAATATACTTTATGCATGAAATATGTCCCTCCTCATCTAAGGAACAACAAACTTGCTGTTCAAACATACTTCTCATCCCTTAAGGATTGCCTAGAATGTCTGCGTGAGATTGTTGAAGAGGATAAGTTAGAGAAACCTCATGATAATGCAATTGGACATGCATGCTTATATGCCAAACGATCTCAAGAAATCTTAGAATGCTTGATCACAATATGCCCAAAGTCATTTGGTGAGAGAGTTAATCCTTTGATTCCATGCTCGATGCCTAATGCCAAGTATGATATTCATTCGATTCCCAATGTTTTGAATGTGAACCGTAGTGTGCCTTTAAGTAGTTCGATTCGGATCATCAATGCTAAGAAAGAGAACTCAAGTGTGCCTTCTAGAGTACAAATCTCGGTACTTCTAGTTTTAAGAAAGTGAACCTTAGTGTGCTGCATGTAGTTCGGATCCCAAAGACATCTAAGCAGTGATGCAAAGAGTAGTTAAACCAACTAATGTTCCCATTCCTCTACAGGAGTGTCGGTGACACTAAATGGAGCGGGTCAAAGTCTCAAGACAATACAAGGAATGATAGGACCTCGCAAGCTAAGAATGTGCCTTTGGAAAGAGTAGAAGAACAATCTAGGAACTTTAAGTTTGAACACAGAGGATCGTGAATATTTTATTGTGTTGATGATTCGGGTGGTCTTGGATGATCAAAATACATGTTTGCCATAGTTAGAGAGTTAGTAGAGAGAGGGTGTTCTTGCTAGAGGTTTACACAAATGAAAGATTAGATTAGATGAGAAGAAGCACCACCCTTCCATGGATGGAAGGGTATTTATACTACACAACACAACGACCTCCTATCGGCTGTGGATCGGGGATACGATGGGTAAAGACCCGTCCTTCCTCCACGATGTTACACACTAAACTACGCTAAACTAACTAATAAAGCGATAAATAACGTAAACAACGACAAATCTACGAGCTAACATATGCTAGACCATTATTGGGGTGACCGACTCTTTAACATGGAATTTTCAATTCCTAACAATCTCCCCAAGGAGGTCACCCCATGAAATACATTTTGCTTCCTAGCATTCTATCTTTGACTTTGTTCTTGAGCTCGTGAGACTTGAATTCTTCATTTCGCAATCTTTGTGCTTTAGTAGCGATTCTTCAAAGTCCGCATTGATTTGTACTTTTAGTGGAGGCCTTTAAGCGATCCACATCTTTGATGATCTTGAGCTTTCATTGAGATCATCGACCACGATAAATCTCGGATCACCCTTTATTGTGTTGCCATCATGTGAAGTTGTGACTTTCGGACCGACATGCTCACACTTTTGAATCATGACATCTTTCCATCGAGTAGCGGAAGCCTTCTTTGATTCATGATATTTGCGCGCGAAAGCGAAGCATAGTATAAAATATCGAACCGAGTTATGTAGATATGCACCGGTCATGATTTCTTCAATTAAGTGTGGATCTTTGTGAGCATGCGGCTTTGGATTGACTCCTCAATTACGATCGGTGCAACCGTCCAAATGTACCTACAAACAACGATTAGCAATAAAACACACAAAGTGTCTTTGACCACTTCGTTGAATTGAGGTACACGGCCCACGGTTCCCGTTGATCGATTACAAATCTTTTGTGATCGGTAGGATTCCTAAGAATCTCCTTGACGGGGTTTCGCAATTTGTTCTATTTGTTCTCAAACCGAACGTCTCAAAGAAGACAACACGGAGTGAGTGAACCGACAAATTGAGATTCAGCGATTGATGAAAATGATTTGAAAAACAATCGCGTATTGCTTGAATAAAGAGTTTTGCAATACTGACGAAGGTTTTATGAGAAAGATCAATTTTCAATCAAAATACTTTTGTATTAGAGAATGAGTACACATTCGACGTGCTAGCGAAAAGAAGAGATTCGCACATCGAGCGGTTTTCTAAAAGTATTTTTCAATCGGAGATACTTTTGAATTTGAAATGAATACATTCGACGTGCTAGAGAAAAGAAGGTTTGCACATCGAACGGTTTTCAAAAGTATTCGTCAATTCCATTCTGGACCAAGGTTGATTCAAGAATGAATCTCCCCATCGTTTCTATCCGGTTGTCACAAGCTTGATCTTACGAGAAGATCTCACATGTCACCCACAAGAGCTTGTTTGATGTTGGCTCTAGAAGGATTTCCATCTTCATTGTGAATATTGTTACATATCACTCGGATGTTACGGCAATACCACAAGGATAATCGTGGGACTCTTAATATATTCTTACTTTCCACATTGTGTGAAAAGCAAGTCTTCAAGAATTTAGTGTCCTAACGAGATATTGTGGATGATCTCTTGGCTCTAGACTCAATAGTGCATATTTGGTTCTTCTTGGGAGACTAGGGAGAGGTCTCCTTCTTCAATATCAACAATCTCTAAGAGAAAGTCGATAGATTATGTAGGTTCCCGTGAGAATGAAACAAGCCCTTTTAAGAGGAACTTGAGTGGTTTGGGAAGTTTAGTGCGGTGCATCCTTTGGGTCCATGATGTCTTGTCTTCAATACCGGTGTTACCTTAGTAACCACCGGTAGCATATGCATTGAACCGGTTTACGCCCTAAGGTTGAATTGATGGAGGGCTATTTCTTTTCACCCTTTTATCATTCATTTCTTTTCATTCTTCAACCCTTGATGCTTACGAGACTTCATTACTAGAACCTTGTTGGGTTTATTCGATTACTAGCTCTGTCTCGATCCGCACTCTTCCCATATTCTCATTTTCTCCTTTTTCAATATACCTAAGGACTCTACACTATCTAGTGGATTGTCCACAGGTAGATCCCTCCGGTTACGGCGGATCGTGGGAACAAATACATAACCTAACCATCCTTATAACACCATGCATAAAGTAAATTTGGTCGGTCTTTTGGTATTGTTCATTCCTTCTTGAAACCAATTGAAAAATCATTTGGAAAAACAATCAAGGTACTTGTGATACGAGATCAAAGCATTTTGTACCCTAATAGTTTTGATCATTTAGAAAACCTCCCCCTCAACATGTGCATATGATTTAGAAATTGTTTAGCACAAGGAGGCAAGAGGACTTTGAAATATTTTCTTTGATCACAATTTTCATACGAAAAAGCCATTTGATTTTCATGGTAAAATTCTCCCCCTCAATATGTGCATAGGATATTTGAAATCATTTTTATCACATAGAGGCAAGAGTTCTTTTGAAGCACATCCACGATCACAAAATCCATTAAGAAAACCATTTGAAAACTCAATCAAGGTACATTATGTTAAAACATAAAAGCTTTTGTACCTCGATAGTTTATTTTCTTTTAAAATGCTCCCCCTCAATATATGCTTCGAGATCGAAAGCGTTTAGCACATATGAGAGAAGCGACTGCACAATTGAATCAAAGCGATCACCTTTTATCAAATTTCATTATTAAATCACAAATTCTCCCCGATCAAAATATCAAACCCTTTGAGATTTTGGATCCCAAGTGATTTAATTAGGTTTGGAAAACATGGGAGAATATGTGGCCTTGTTTAAATACTCATCCGGTTTTGGATAAATCCTCCTCCTCAACATGTGCATTATGTATATTGAAATCGTTTGGCACATGGAGGCGGGAGTGCCTTTGAAGGACTAAAACCAATTCCATTAAAAGCAGATTTGAGATTTAAATCACGATCTCTCACCCGATCAAAGATTTCAAACCATTTTGAGATTTGTGATCCCAAAAGATTTAAATAATTTAGAAAATTTTGGGGAAAGGCGTGGCAAGATTCAATTTTGAAAAATGATAGATAAGGACCGATTTAAGACATTAAAGATTGTTAGTGTCGGTATGATAGTTTTAAGAGATCTTTTAGTAAAATAAAACAATTTCACAATCAAACAAAACGAGAAAAATTTCATTTTGAAAGACCTTGATTCTAAAGAAAAATCATACCATGACATAACATTAAATCTTTAGATCACCACTTTTTAACGTACAAACGGACTTTTATGAAGCAATATTGTTT
Source organism: Chrysanthemum lavandulifolium (assembly GCA_022545495.1). Lineage (NCBI taxonomy): Eukaryota > Viridiplantae > Streptophyta > Magnoliopsida > Asterales > Asteraceae > Chrysanthemum > Chrysanthemum lavandulifolium. The sequence goes on along the minus strand of CM040241.1, from coordinate 146,573,307 downwards.
GAAAATAATTTATTTTAAATCACTCTCCCCCTCAATCGATGACCGAAGTCGATAATTGAGTGACTTAGATTTTGATGAAAAGAAGTCCGGTGATTTTCAAATTTAGTCAATTTATTTTCAAAACAATATTTTCCATTTTCAAAACAATATTATTCAAAGTTTTAGAAAATGGTATCATCACTGGTATCCCGCACAAAGATACGTTAGGTGGATGAGAAGCTTCCGTTTTTGTTCTTTGTAGGGTTTGGAAGAAAAACCATCTGCGATGCGGTGAGACTTCTTTTACGTTGCATTTTGAATGCCAAGCGAGGTCAAATTAAGCTCCGTTTCTTCAATCACTTAGAAGAAAACCATCTGCGATGCGGTGAGACCTCTTACGTTGCATTTATGCCAACTCTCCATTGAAGTCCAATTAAGCTCCGTTTCTTCATTTGTCAACCCAAGATATAGTTACCCTTTCCTTTCGGCATCCAATCATCTTCAATTGTGGGATCCGGATCGGGAACATTCTTATATACCAATATACGCATCGTTAGTGAACACACACAGATATATGGTGGTCGACAACACCCAAACAACAATCGACTAATAAAGGTCAATGTAACATATCAATCGGATCATATAAATGTATGGGAATAATGTGTACATCAAACTCTAATCATCTAATCCTAGCAATCATATCCTAGGCACCTAGTCCTTCAACATAGGTTAACATCATTTTTAATTAAGCATATTAGGATAATTAAGAAAGTCCGTTAGATGATATAGATTTGAAAACATTATCCCCTCAATCAATGACTCAATTTGTGAAAAGTTTAAAAGTCTTTGAAGTCATTGATTGAGTTTGCAATTAATAAAAACTACGAATCGATTGTTGTTAGAGCAACTCATTTTACCACCATTTTGGACAACAACAAATATTTTTACGAAGAATTTTAGGCGGAAAAACATTTGTGTAGGAACAATGATCCTTCGACATACTTTCCTCAAAGTATTTTAGGATAAGTGCGAAATATTTTGAAAATATGTTTAGTGCGACACTTTCCTTCTTTTGAAGAAGCGGGTTGCTATCGAAATAATAGCAAGCCATAGTTTAAGCACGGTTCTGATCTGAAATAAGCGCAAGCCATATTTTGAGACATGTTTACAAAAGAATATTTACACCTCCTGCTCGAACTTCATCTATGGTCCCGTGCCATTATTGAATGACATTTCTAAGACCGTAGATGTTATCGATACCGAAGACATGTCTTGAGAAAACATATTTTGGTATTTTGAAATTTTTCGATTTTTATGGTTTTGAAAGTTTTATATTTTCTATTTTCTTTTTGTTGGTTTTATATTTTCTATTTTCTTTTAGTTGGTTTTATATTTTTGTATTTTGTTTTTCGAATAAATATTTACAAGGATAGAATAGATGATATAGTTAAAGAAGATGATGATACGAGTGCCGAGATAAGGATATCGAGCAGCCCGTTGTAGAAGATAGAAGTCATCATCCTTAAACATTCACCACCAAAGCTTCGGGGCTCTTGAATAGAAGATAGAACATGAGCCTTTGAGAGAGAGACTTTGCGACTTCTCCCCAAACCAAAAATCCTTTAGTGAGCAGATTCAAAGCTTTCTTTCAAGCTTCTCTTAGCCAGTGCACAAAGAAGCACACCATTATCATCGAACTTCTTTGCTCCTTTTAAGAATAATCACCGTGATTCTTCGATTCGAGGTTATATCATCCAATAGAACACCGACAACGTTTCATCCCACACTTAAATAATCTTCTCAAATTTCTTTTCCTTTGAAGTGCAAGCAATCCATTCCAAAAGGTGTCAAGAGACCACTTCCCCAAGTAGTTGAATTGATGCGGTCAATCTCTTAGACTAGAGCTCACGAACCCGAATACACATGCAGAAGACAAAGAAACTTATACCATCAGTAGCAGATTAAGTCCAATAGCCAAAGAATAACCCGATGTATACTTTTCTCTCCCACGAAGAAAGTGTATGAAGCTCAAGAACCGAAGTACCGAATGCCCAAAGAGAATAACCGATAACATTGAAGAAGCGGGCGAATCACGATTATCTCTGCGGGTGACAATCTGCGGATGTCAACACGGAATAAGTGATTATATCTACGAATCACAGTTAAGCCCTCGGGTAAAGCAGTGAGCATCCCCAATGTACACAATCTCTATCCACGATGATTGTGATAAAATCAAAATCATCACACACTTGTGTACCTCTTTATCTTGAAACTAACTCTTCCATCTCTTCCCCACGTCGTTGGAATAATAACACAAAAGCCTTCATGAGTAAAACCTTGAGTTTCTCTGCGGTCATGACATTTGTTTTACGGGATATCTTCAATCACTTAGAAGAGTTAAGTTCATCAAGTTTACTCGTCATGAGTCAAACCTTGAGTTTCTCTGCGGTAATAACATTTGTCTTCCGGGATATCTTCAATCACTTAGAAGAATTAAGTTCATCAAGTTTACTCGCTTTGTGTTTATATGTGAGTCTCCTTTCTCCTTCTTTGGTTTTGACACTTGAATCGACAACTCATTGTAAGCCCGTATACTAGAAATTTGTTGAGAAGAACACTTGAACTCTTGTGGGAATCAACTTCTTTGAAGTACATTGTGAGCAAATCTAATTGGGGATTAAATCGACATTTCAAACTCCCCAATTAGTGCTCTCCCTAAGCCGACAATCTGTTTGATAAATGCCGGATATGAAGAAGTCTTTAGATCGTTACATGCAACTCGTCTTTAGTCTTCTAACATGTAGCGAAAATGTAGAAATGATGTAGACTCGACCTTCTTCAAGATTGTGCGGTTGGGAATAGATAGTTAACATCTTCAACTCACACCAAAAAGCATTCCACCAAAAGCATCCCAATTAACTTACATCTTGCAAATCCCTTAACTAAAATCCTCCCAATCAAACAAGAACGAAAGATGTTCATCAAGGAAATCGACAATCGAGCCATAGCGAACACACAAGATGGTAACACCAAACTACCAATCACATCAAACAAAACGAGATAGATTGTTCGGAATCATCATGTTGATGTGCACGTGAAGCATTAACCGGAAGCACTTTGTCAATAAACTCATATTAGCTTGTGAAGATGTCAACTAACGGCTCTTAGAAGAAACTCCATGTGAAGATTACCCGATAAGAAGAAGCTCGGTTCTTACATGAGTTTAGAGCCGTATGACCATTAAATTCTCAAGTAATAATCAACCATGCAATAATTTCACACTTCTTCTCCCCTCAAGAATTGCATACGGAGTTGCCATTCTTGATTAAATAAGTGAAAATCATCCGAATGTTCTATTCACACTTCTCTCCCATAAAATAAGCACATGATGTCGCCATCTTCATTATAATCGAGCAAGTGGAATGAGAAAACAATCGATGATAGCCGGTTCACTTGATGGTGAAGCGCATGGAAAAAGTATGAAGCATGTTGATGAGAATGGTCATAATAAGAAGATTTCTCTTCTTTAGAAAATAAAGCGCCAAGCGTACACTTTTCTTTTCTTTAGAGAGCGAGGCTGAGCGATGTGAGCAGGGCGTCATAAGAAGATTTCTCTTCTTCATAAGATAATGCGCTTGAAGCGTACACATTTCTTTTCTTTAGAGTACGAGGCATGAGCCGAAGTGTTCATACGTCATAATCTCTCTTTTTCGCTCTCTTAGCAAAACATGTAATCATCCCCATTATCATTACGTAGGCTATTTGTCGTGACGGTGATGGAGAAAACCCAATATGATGAATTTGACCCGAGTAAACTAACCCGAACTCGTGACTTATACTTGCACATATGTAACAAAAGCGGCGGTGCCTTCATCCTCCATTGAATCTCTAAGTACTCTATACTCTTCAACCAACCAACCATCAAGTATAAGGCGTACATCACCTCTTGAAAATCCACAATTGAATGTGACCTTTGAGCACTACAACGTAACTCCTTAAAGTGATAGTTATTTTGAGATGATAAGAGCCCAATTCCCCAGTGGTAAAAGAAAAGGTAAAAGTCACTCAACAATAACTAGATTTCCAAGTCTTCGTTTTTGATAATAAGCTCGAACAAGGATCATGAAGAATCTTCATCCATCCATCCCGATACCTTCGGATACTAAGTACACTCGCCGTGATAATTCACTTCAACCTCAAATAAATAATCTTGAATTAACGCCGTTGTCACATCTTCCGTTAATTGCTCAAATCTAGCCTTCTTTGACATTTAAATGAACTTTGATAATGGTTTAATCCCGACCATGGTTTAATGAGCATAACCCGTAAAACCATGTAATAACCAAACCGCAATGACGAATATCAAACACACACCCAATTCATGAAGTACACCTTTTATCCCTTCTTCAAGCGAAACCGTGGCACCGACATCAAAAGATCCGAATTACACTTTCTCTTCTCCAAGATGGTTCCATCATTACGGATTTTACAACTCTATGGTTTAAACCAGAAATAGTTTCTTCATGAGATTTTACAAAACCAAGAATAAACCGTAAGATAGATCCGAAATGCACTTTACTAATACCGGGATGTTTCCATTGTCACGGATTTTACAAGTCTATGATTTAAGCAGAAATCGGTTCTTTCGCGGATTTTATAAAATCAAGACAAAACCGTAAACAATGTCGACTTGAACATGTTATGACAATTTGGGTTTCGGTGAATATCGGTTTTAGGGAACATGCGTTGGTTCATCAACGGTTCATTATCCAACATCAACAACATCAACAACCATCCAATCAACACTTTGGTAACCATGATGATAAATGTTAGCTCAACTTAATTCAACATCCGGGTCAATTAATGAAACCAATACAACCGTATTAACCACATATATCCAGATTCACTAAACTTCGATAAACCCGATGACTTGATATATCCGATGATCAATGGTGGTTTATAACCGTAGTGAATGTGTAAGGTAATACTCTTAATAAGATTACAACAAATAATCACGATCCATGAAAAGTTAGTTCCCACCTCCGAATATTAATTGATTGTAAAAGTGAAATAAGCGTTTATTGTGAAACTAACGACCCACAACAAGTACACAGCCCACCACTTTACACATCAACAACGTAACTTTCATATTGACCGATCATCAAATATAGTCACATTAAATCCAATATCCAATTCCCCTTGTAGTTATCAACCCGAAGCTCACATTAAAAGAGTAATATCCGCCCACATGAGCATAACTCTACTAATCAATTCACATTAGTCATCCGATCCACCCATTACACACACACGTCCATAACAAAGAATTGAGAAAGCGATCCAACTCAACATAATGCCCTAAACTATCGGTATTAATACTCTCATACCACTCCACAATACCCTAATAACCCTAAAACACTCAACTAGATCCGCCTCACATTAACATACCTTCAACTCTGAACAACACTTACAAACCCTAATCTCTCTCAAGAAATAATCCGCCCCCATCAGTCAATAAACACCTCAAACCCTAATTAATCTCAGTTAATTCTCACACCCACCAAACATTCTCTCCAACTGGATCAAAAAGAAATCACTGCTTCTCATCATAGGGATGGATAGAGCACGAACAAGGTCTTGAAACGACTTAGCCCAGAGATAGCTCGAGATTCATTAATTAAGCCACTGGGGATGGTTTGGATCTTGAGGGTTCTTTTGAGATGGCTCCAAAAACATGATTAAGAGCACGGGTAAGACATAATCGTATTATTATTATTATTATTTTCGTTTATGATTTGAGTTTAAAAACGAACCAAAGTCTTGATTTAACAAATTTGTTAACATCAATTCTTTAAGTTCGAATATAAACAAAATGAAGATTTACCCTTTTTATTTTCGGATATCAAAACAAATTTAGATCTATGAGGCACAAGGTCTTTTGTGTATAGATCCTTAGAGATCTATGTGTTTGAAGAAACCACACACAAAAGGATCAGAGCTGAGATCATAACATTTTATCCACAAAGATCTGTGATGGAATAATATCGTGTAAGACCTTGAAGGGTTGAGACACAATAAAATCTGAGGTCTTGTTGTTTTACATTAATCATTTGATTAATTTTGAACCGAATCGAAAAGGAGATTTAAACTTATATGTTTTGGTTTCTCTTTTGAAGTGTTCGGATATTATAACATTTATGGATCGATGATGAAGAGCTTTCGTGTTTAAGACTCTTGGTAGTCTTGATGTTCTTATGTAGCACACGAAAAATGATAGTCTGAGATCTCGTTTGTTGTTTTACCTTTTCAGTTAGAGTCTTGGTGAGTCTTGAAGGTTGTATGAGTTGGGGATGTTAGATAGTCTTGAAGGTTTTATGAGTTGTTGAGTCACGAATGTTGTATGAGTTGGTTATGGGTGATGAAGGTTTGGTATAATAGCACGAGGTTGCTTGAGTCTTGGTAATTGGTATTGAGTCTTGGTCTTAGTTCAGTCACTCTTCTTCTACATTTCTGTCACCAAGTCGCTAGCCTAAGTTGAGTCAAGTCGCTAGCCATCTTTAAGTCAAGTCGCTAGCATAAGTAGCTAGCATAAGTCGCTACACCAAGTCTCTAGACCAAGTCGCTAGCACAAGTTGCTACGACTTGTAAAGACAAGTCGCTAAGTTTAGTACCAAGTTGCTACTCTTTCTGTCACAAGTCGCTAGCCTTAAAACAGTAGAGACAAGTCGCTAGCCAATATCTCCAAATCCAAGTCGCTAGCCAATATCTCCCAACCAAGTCGCTAGCCAATATCTCCAAACCAAGTCGCTAGCCAATATTTTCACAGGTCGCTACTTGTTAAATAACAAGTAGCCAAGTCGCTAACCATTTTTCTCAAGTCGCTAGCTTTGTTATTTGACTCAATAGTCAAACAAACCATAAATCGCTACATTTTTTTTTCAAAACAAGTTGCTAGATGACTTAATGGCAAGTCGCTACTGTATTCAATGAATCTGGACAGAATATTACAAGTCGCTAGCAAGATTATGACACTTTATTCCGGCGTTGTTTTTCCGGCCATCTTCATGTTAACCCAGAAAATACTTGCAAAATGCTACCTTGACCCATTATGACTTCATTTTGACCAAGAAAAACAGCATAAGAAAGGCATATAGTTTACACGTTTTGATCATGTATGACTATAAAAACTGACCCCATATGGTATTACAAGAGTTTGTACCAAAAAGAATCATATGTATGATAAACGCATACTGTTTGGACAGAAACATGACACAAGACAGATTAAACATGACCAAGATTTTTTTTTTTTTGACCAATAAAGATACCAAGACTTGTTACAAATTGTATACCCATGATAATAAACACCAATTTTCCGACCACAGAAAAATGCAAAAACCAATTAAGAACATGTATCAAAACCACAAGAATCAACAAAACACAACAAACCTTGGCTCGTACCAATTGTAGGATCGTGAATATTATTGTGTTGATGATTCGGGTGGTCTTGGATGATCAAAATACATGCTTGCCATAGTTAGAGAGTTAGTAGAGAGAGGGTGTTCTTGCTAGAGGTTTACACAAATGAAAGATTAGATTAAAATGAGAAGAAGCACCACCCTTCAATGGATGGAAGGGTATTTATACTACTGACACAACGACCTCCTATCGGCCGTGGATCGTGGATACGGTGGGTAAAGACCCGTCCTTCCTCCACGATGTTACACTACGCTAAACTAAACTAATAACTAACTAATAAACCGATAAATAACGTAAACAACGACAAATCTACGAGCTAACATATGCTAGACCATTATTGGGGTGACCGACTCTTTAACATGGAATTTTCAATTCCTAATGAATCGAATAAAACGAATCGTGTTGATTCTAGTATTTGCCATAGGCGTCTTGTAATTAATTCAATTCGATACTATTTGCAAACCTTGTATTGATGTCCGCTGAATTCGCATTTCTAATCATGAATATGGTGTTAATGTTACGCCTAATGATGTTAATTGTCCAGATTAATATTTTTAATGCTAAAATTCATGCTAAGAAGGCTAAAAGGCAAAACGAAGAAAGTTAGAAAGCGGTGGAAACCCACGGGAAGAACATTCAAGAAAATAGGCTATTATTGGATACCGTTGGTCATAAGACTAATCGATAATGCCCACTAGAAAATGGATGCCTCTTGGTAGAACTATTCCCTTAAGAAGTGAGCACACCGTGAGCAGGCTAATCGAGACACTAGTATCGCATCTATTCACAATGATTCCATTGCCTCATTTTCCGATATAAATGCTTCTATTTCGATTTGGGTGTTCCAACCATTGTTTCTAACCAAATGGAACCCATTCTTGCATGGGATCCCAATTATCCAGATTATCCATTCTGTATCATGTTCAACCGCAGATCGTTCAAATCGTTACGTGGTACCGGACTCAGCCGTTCCAAGCATATGATTGGCGACCGGTCACGGCTCATGAACTTCGTGAGCAAATTCATCGGACTATTAGATTCGGAATGATCATTTTGGTGCTATTATGGGTTATGGAGACTATGTTGTTGGCAAAGTGTGATCTCGAGTTTACTATGTAGAAGGTCTTGGTCACAACTTGTTCTCTGTTGGTCAATCTGCGATTCGGATCTAGAAGTAGCCTTGAAAACATACCGCTTCGTTAGAGAACTTGATGGTAAGGAACTTTAAGAGGCTCACGTGGTTCAAATCTATACACCATCTCCATCGAAGATATGATGAAGTCTTCTCCAATTTGCTTCTTCATCAAAGGCTTCTAAAACAAAGTCATGGTTATGGCATCGTCGTCTCAATCACACGAACTTGGCACCATCAATGATCTCACCGTAAAGGACTTAGTTGTAGGTTTACCTAGACTCAAGTACGAAAAGGATCATCTTTGTTCAACATGTCAATTGGGAAAAGCAAGAAGTATGCCCATAAACCCAAACCTACTAACTCGTCACGAAGTTCTTCATATGATTCATATGGATTTATGTGGACCAATGAGGTGCGAATATCTTTGGGAAGAAATATGTGTTAGTTGTGGTTGATGATTACCTAGATTCACCGGGTCAAGTTCTTAAGGACAAAGGATGAAACTCCCGATATCATCATCAAACTCATCAAACAAATTGCAGTTCGACTTAACAAAACCGTCGAATTATCGAGCAGACAATGGAACCGAGTTTGTCAACAAACAACTTAGTGAATTCTATGAAAGCGTTGGAATCACCATCAAAGAAGTGTTCCACGAACTCCTCAACGAGCGGTGTAGTTGAAAGGCGAAATCGAACTCTTGTTGAAGCCGCTAGAACAATCTTGATTTACTCAAAGGTTCCAATGTTTCTCGGGTCAAGCAATTGCCCACGCATGCTACACACAAAATCGTTCACTCGATTCACCTTGCTCATGGAAAACTTCATATGAACTTGTCCACAATGAAAACCTAATCTCTCTTTCCTTCGTGTGTTTGGTGCATTGTGTTATCCAACTAATGAGGGTCAAGACTTAGGCAAACTTAGGGCTAAAGTCGACATTGGAGTATTTGTAGGATATGCACCAAACAAAAGGGATACCGAATCTACAACAAAGAACCCGAAATATCATGGAAACAATTCACGTTACGTTTGATGAGTCGACGGTCAAATGGCTCTGGACAACTCGATTCTGACCCACACTTCAAAACAGTCCCATTGGTTCATCCCTTGTTCCAAACTCTTCTCAAGAAACTCCATATGTACCTCCATCCAAGATGATTTAAAGAAATTGTTTGATCCTATGTTTGATGAACTTTATGATCCAAGTACTAATGAGGTGTCGATTCCTACAACAGAGGTCGCTCATATTCCCGTGAATGAAGTCAATCCTCGGTCTCAATATCTTTAAGCCAAGAAGCGCCATTCACGATCCTTGATCTCATCAACAAATCATCATTCTTCAAATTTACATCATGGAAATGTTTCGGCATCAATGATGAAGTTAATCCCTTTGCTACTCTCGAAGATGCTCCATTTGAAAACATATTTGCTCCTAAATCATCATCGAACCATCTTTTTGGGAGACATCGACTCTGCTACCTCGATCCCTCAACAAGCGCCACATGAACACCTTAGAAAATGGACTCACGATCATCCACTAGACAACATCATTGGAAATCCCTCTCGTCTCAGATCAACACGAAAACAACTTGCTACCGATGCCTTATGGTGCTTCTTCAACTTCGTACTATCTAAGATCGAACCAAAAGATGTTAAAACCGCCATGAATGAAGATAGTCGGTTCAATGCCATGCAAGATGAAATTCATGAGTTTGATCGACTTGATGTATGGAGTTAGTACGCCCAGGGGCTGTGCAATGATTATTGCTCTTAAATGGATCTTCAAAGTGAAAATTGATGAGCATGGTGATGTGTGAAGAACAAGGCTCGATTAGTTGCTAAAGGATACCGTCAAGAGGAGGTATTGACTTTGAAGAATCTTTTGCTCCAGTTGCTCGAATCGAGGCAATCGTAATCTTTTGGCTAATCTTCGCTAGTAAGAACATGGTAGTCTATCGGATGGATGTGAAGACGGCATTTACGAACGGAGACCTTAAAGAAGTCGTCTCGTCACCACTGAAGGATTTGTAAATCAAGAGCATCCTACTCACGTTTATCGTTTGAAGAAGGCTCTTTACGGTTTAAAGCAAGCTCCAAGGGCATGGTATGATACATCATCAAAGTTTCTTCTATCTACCGATTTAGCAAAGGAGCGATTGATCCAACATTGTTCACTAGGAAGTCGTGCAAACATTTAATTCATGTTCAAATTTATGTTGATGATATTATTTTGCCTCGGCGGACCCAATGGAATGTGATCGTTTTCAAATGAAATGAGTTCATAATTTCAAATGTCAATGATGGGACAAATGTCATTTTCTTGGGATTACAAATTTCACAAAGCTTGAGGCATTTTCATAAATCAATCTAAATATGCAATCGAGATCTTAAAGAAATTTGGATTTGATTCAAGTGATTTCGCTGACACCCCATGATTGATCGAACCAAACTAGATGAGGACCACTCGGGGATCATGATTGACCAAACGAAATATCGTAGTATGATTGGATCCACGATGTACCTCCAACGCTAGTAGACCGAGACATCTTGTTCGTTGTTTGCATGTGTGCTAGATACCGTGCTAAGCCTACTAAAAGCACCTTGAAGCGGTTAAGCGGGTCTTTCGGTACCTCCAAGGAACCATCAATATGGGTCTTTGGTACCAAGGACACCGGTATATCACTAACGACCTATCGAGATGCCGATCATGCAGGTGTCAAGATACTCGTCAAGTACATCCGGAGGTGCTCAGTTTTGGGTGATAAGCTTGTTAGTTGGTCCTCAAAGAAGCAAATGAGTACTTCTATTTCCTCTACAGAGGTTGAATACATAGCCATGTCATCTTGTTGTGCTCAAATCTTATGGATGAGATCTCAATTATCGACTATGGCTTTGAATTCAACAAAATCCCTCGCATCGCGTGATAATAAAGTGCTATTGCTCTCTCATGCAACAACGTTCAACACTCAAGAGCAAAGCATATCGACATTCGACATCATTTCATCGAGAACAAGTGGAAAAAGTGTGGTGGAACTCTATTTTGTGAGGTGCGAATATCGGTTAGCGAGACATCTTCACCAAAGCTCTTCCAAGAGAACGTTTTGAGTTCATTCTTCCACGTCTTGGCTTGAAAAGCCTTCAACCGAACACTCAAACGTCTTCGGAGGAAGACGAGGAGTAAAGGTCTATCTTCATCTATCTCTTGTAAATATTTTTTGAAAAACAAAATACAAAATTATAAAACTCTAAAAATCAAATAGAAAATTATAAAACTTTCAAAATCCATAAAATCAAAATTCAAAAATCTTCAAAATTATTGTCAATTTGTCATGTTTTCTGCTCGATAATATCTACGGTCTTTGTGCTATCATTCAAAGAATGACACGGGTCTTTAGATGTTGTTCGAATTTATAACAAAAAAAATCAAAAAAAATCAAAAAAATCAAAAATATTTTGGGAGAAAGAGAAAAAATAATGGTTTATTGTCATTTCGGCAAGAACTCTTTTCAAAGAAAGAACAGAGCCATGCTTTACCATGTTCTCAAATTCCATGCTCGATTCTATAAACATTTATCTGCTTGAAAACTAATCGCTTTGAAAAATAACTCGGTCTCTATTTTTGATAATCATCCGGACTTATTTGTCAAAATATCAATCTCTCAATCAACAACCTATGTCATTGATTGAGGGGAGAATGATTTCAATTAAATTAAAAGTTATTTGGCATTCAATTGTTTTCAAAAGATATTCATGCATGTTTTATCAATGGAGTTTAAAGTCTTAAAATCCGATCCTTATCGATTATAACGCTTTCATAATCAAGTCACAATTCTCCTTAAAAGCTTTCAAAATCAATTTAATTATAAGAGATCACAAATCTCAAATGATTTGATAATTGTGATCGGGGAGAATTTGTGATTTAAATTGGACTTAAATCAAGATTCGGTAAATGGATTTACGAAGATGTACTGATCTGCAGAAACCGTCAAGTTTTATCACGCAAGCCGACCACTTGTGAATGGCCGACCGTAACAAACTTAAAACAGTTTAAGCACAAATGCAATGAAGATCGGGAGAGTATAGTGTTTCCCAGTCGTTAAGTCCCAACGAGTGTGCGAGAATAGTCAAACGTAAAGTGATCGAGAGGATTTGAGCGGAAAGGATTGTGATTGATCTATACCTAAAGAGAAAGTACATAAACTACAGGGGCTTAAATGCAAATTAAAGGAAATTAAAAGATAAAAATATTAAATAAACGCTATCACTATTTGTAAAATGATGTTTTTGTTTTTATGTTTTATAAAAGCGAAATTAAAACTACGTAACGTCTAAATGAAAATGTGAAACTAACACAATATAAATCCTAAAAATATGAAAATGACATTTTACAAACCTAATGATAAAAGAAAATTTATAGAAAATGAAAATTATTTTTATAACTATTTATCTAATTATTATTAATTAAAACTATTTTAACTATTTAATAATAACCTAAAATACAAGAAAATAGGAAATAAAGCTAGAAAAATAAAATTATGACTTGGAAAATCTAAAATATCAAAGAGAATTTTCAAAACTATTTTTATATTTTTCGATTATTTTCTATTTTCTATGAATTAAAAACTATTTAAAACTACTTAAATTACTTAAAATACATATTTAACTAAGAAAAATTTGGAAAAATATTTTTTGACTTTTATATTTATCTTAACTTAAGAAAAATGAAAAATTATTTTTTGAACCTTTTCTTAATTATTTGTATTTAATGCTAATTAAAATGCTTAAAAACTATTTAAATTAAGAAAAATAGCAAACAGACAGGAAAAATATGAAAAATTCAAGAAAACTCTAAAATAATATGAGGAATCTAAGAAAATAGAAAAACAGGGTGTTGTGTGGAGGAAAATGAGCGATGCAAGGATAAGTGCTTATAAATAAGCACTTAAAATAAGCAAAGAAACCAAAAAGCCACCAACTGATTACACAAACCAAAATATGCTAAAAGTACTAAATGCAACTAAAACAACTGCTACAACCTCTGAATTGCAAGTTACAAAGAATTTGAGGTTTTGGCTAATAAGCTTAAAAGCAGTTTTGGTGCCTACTTTGGACTAGAAAATAAGCACATGAATAATTTGGAGACTAAAAAGCAAATGCTAGAACTTAAAGAGGACCTGGTTAAGAATGTCTAAACCAAAATACTGAGACCATGATGAGCCAAGATGAGCCTGTGCGAGACCTTGCAAGATCCTGCAGACTCGGTCAAATCGAGTCGGCACAGGCACATAAGCCCCAATTGATAAGCCCATATGAAGCTTATAGAAAATTTACAAAAATACACAAAATCACACCAATAATCTAGACCAGTTGAACTTTTAAAGCCACAATTTTCACCGAATTTGGCCCAGAGATGAGTCCAAGAAAATTCTTCCTAGTTGAGCCCAAAGCAGGTTTTCAAAATTTTGACTTTTATTGACAGAATTGAAAGTTGACCAAATGGAACTTTGATCATGATTTCTCAAGCGAATATGATGTAAATGGCTAAATAGAAGTTGTAACAAGCTATTCTAACATTTTCCTAACACAAATCAAGCTTTTGAATATCAAAATCCAAGCAGATGAGTGTTTAGGACGGATCGAGAGATAAATTTGACTTTTGAAGTTGGAATGACAAAAGGACGCTATTCTAACTATTTCTAACCTAATGTGGACTAAGCAAGTAAAGGGAATATCAAAACAACAACAAAATCACACATTAAAGCTTAACCAAACACCCTATATTGGGTGAGTTGAACTTAGACCTACACCAACTCTTGAACCAACATGCAATATAGATCAAACTAAGTTTAATTACTACGATTATCACTAAATAAGCAGACTAAACCATTGGTAACCACGAAGCAGATACAAGCATAATATGCAAAATGGATTGAATTTGAGATTTATACTCACAAGTGTACAATTGTTTGCGAGCTTAAACCGAACTAAAACTACTCTAACCTAACCAAATCTAACCCAAAATCCATTTCTGCAACACCATTAACCATTTCCAAGTCTTATTGAACCAATCACTCTTCACAGTTGACTTATGTTGACCATGGAACAAAATTTCTTAAAAGCGATTTGCAGGGCTTTCCAAAGACTATAATAAGCTTAAATAAGTTTATTTGGATGAGAAAATAAGCTATTGAAAGCTTGAACATAGGAAATGGAAACTTAGTTTTACTGTGATAAAGACAAGAATGTGAATTTTAGCTAAACCATGAAATTGAAACTTAAAAGCGAGTACAATGATAAAATCACTAGAATTTAGATCAAAGAAGCAAAAGATTACATTTTAACATTTAAACTAAAACATTTCTCTTAAAAACGACATACAAGAATTTATAAAACTAAACTACTACTTTATTCTTGTTTCTTCTTCCTTCTTTTATACCCAAATGGTTTACTCTCTCTCTTCTGAGCACATCCCATCAAAATTTGTAGCCATTGGATGCGTAGAAATGATATTGGCCACTGGATGGTTTTGGCGGGAAAAATGGTATTTGACCTCTGGGCTTTTAGACTGCAACTAGGGGGTGGAGGTAGGTGTAATGATTATGGAGGAGGGGGGAAGATAAGGTGAGGCAGGGATAAGGTGAAGGTGATGGGAGAGGGTTACAGGCATTTGGTCCAGTGGGGAAGAAGGTGGGCGGGTAAAGGTGGAGGTTTGACTTGTTTTGACCAGGCAGTTCAAAAAGGGAAAAGACAGGGGGTCAAATGGGTGTATGGCAGGGGTCAAAATTAGTTTTGACAAGGCTTAGATTAGGTAAATGACAAGGACTAAACTTGTAATTCTGAGATCTTGAAGGACCAATCTGCCATTATTCCAAATTTGTCACAAGGACTAAAACTGACAAACTTTAATAGTACAAGGACCAGTTTTGACAATTTCAAATTTCCAGGGACCAAACTTGACATTTTATGAAAGTTCAGGGACCTTTTCTGCCATTTAACAAAAGATTTATTCAAGGACCATTTTGACAAGTTAGAATAATTCGGGGACCTTGAATAACATTTTCTTTATTTTGTTTTACCGAGGACTGCTTTTGACAACTTTTGAAACTTGGGGACTAAAGCGCCAATTATGCAAACTTTATCGTTTTCACCATATTTTGATATTTTGCATTTAAAACACATAAAACACTTATTTGTGATATTTTATCATTTTGATACATTTCGAGTGTTTTCGGATGTTTTGCGGTTTAAATGGTACAAAATGATGAGTATTTAGACACTCATCAATCCCCACACTAAGATATTGCTAGTCCCTAGCAATGTTTTGAGAAAAATTAATGGATTTCATCTCTTTACCAAAAGCCATTACTCGGAGTAGCCAAATGTTTCGGTTCAAGTAAGAACCTTGGTACACCGATAACCAAATGATTTTGAGCAAATCATCGACTTTCAACGGATTTGATTTGTCTTTACGAAGCCGTTTGCTTACGGACTAGCCAACTCTTAGATAAATTATCAATATTATCTTTGGTGAGTGATTACCAATTATGGTTTTTCCACGCCTTTACCACAAGCCATAAACTTGCGGGCTAGCCAACTCTTCACTTTTAAGGATATGGTGAGTGAATACCATACAATTTTGGGCAAATTTGAAGCCGTCAACGGATTTGAGATATCTTTACCAAGAGCCGTTTGCTCTGGATTAGCCAATCCTTATGTGGGTTAGACATGGTGGATGATTACCATTTGTTGTGTTTAGTACATAGTACTTCCACTAATTTTTTTTTTTAAAATTTGGCCATTTTGGGGAAAAGGGACTAAAAGGGTACATTTATGATCAAAATTAGCGAATTTCCCCACACTTAGAAATGAATATTGTCCTCAATATTCAAAGTACCTACTGTTATGTCGAAACTTAGAACGTAAAAGATAACATTACTAGCTAAGTGTAGAAACACAACAATTATTCTCTTTTTAATATTTACAATTTTCATTCATTTTTAGATCTATATACAACATGTGGGGCATCTCCCCACACTAGGGTGTACACACGGGTGAAAACCCATGTTTAACTCTTGTTTTTGATTACCGAGTCGCTAGCTTGACTCGACCCCCAATTAATTTGTTCATGGGAAGTAAGTGGAAGAAACAATCTCCATCGGACTTTCATTCAAGATGTTTGGATAAACATTGAAGTACGTGAAAGTTCCACACCGATGAGATCTGAGACGAACCGGCTCAAAAATGATAAATGAAAATGCGGGATCAAAAATAGTGTCCTCATTCACGAAGGAGAAAAGGGAACGAGAAACCACACCATTTGTGAAAAATGGAATAAAGATGTGCATCACAATGCAATCCCATTCTTCATTAGTGAGGAGCAAATCACCATTTGTTAGATTTTAAGCTTAGACATAAGCTTGTATGGTGATCAAAGCAACATCATTTCCGGGAGGGAGATATGAAGCGGTTCTTTAATCAATGATTTTCAAGAAGAGGATGTCTCCTCCGAATCAAAGTAAGTATTGTCAATCCTGTTGGAATTGACTCATCACTAAGAAAAGCATCGACCTCCTTCCAAAGTTATCATCTTCCTCATCCGGAGTGAGAGAAGGAATGGAAGAGTCGGAAATGGGACATGAAATGAGTGGATGATCATTATATAGGAGATTTTAGTTTCTCCAAGATCGATTTCGAAATCAAAGAGATCATCGTCACTTTCCGATGAAAGTGGATTGATGTGAGTGAGTTCATCGGTGAACTCCTCAAGAAGATGATCAAGATCGGGCGTGGGGAGTGATGCCTCAACATACTCGATGTTTCCATAAGAAGTACAATCGTCGCTAACATCGGAGAAAGTTTCAAAATGATCTTTTGAACACTCAAGAGGGAAAGAGAATCACACATATGATCGAAGTTCCTGTGACTCTCTCGGGATTGGGACAAGGTTCTCAACACTAGACTTTATGAATTCGTCCGATTCCTTTTCGGGAGCAGTGTCAAGATGCTCATCCCCATGTTCGGAGAGTGAGTGGGAATATCGGTGTGATAACAACAGATCGAGGGAGTTTAGAAGGACTAGCATACATATGTTTTATACTTTCCATTTGTTCTTACGCTAGTAATTCCATCATAGTCTTTTCTCCCGATTTTTCATGGAAGGAATTTCAAGCGATGAACTTGATGAATCTGTACAAAGTTGACTAATATCAAGGGTAACTTCATCATCATCGTCATCGGGAATGAAAGCGGAATCGAGAGCTAGATTTGGTGCTTTTTCTTTTGCAATTGATTCCCTAATAGATTTTTCAAAGGCAATCTGGGAATCTAATTTAGCGATCCGTTCTTGACTAACAAAACTTCCATGGATTTTTTGATTTGGATTATCTTGGGATGTTTACATTCCTTCAAATCTTTCACTAAATCCAAAAGATCAAGGAGAAGATTTTGAGGAAGTGGCTCGGTGAGGTAGTGCACGATTCACTTGGTATTGTGGAGGTTGGTTATGATACGAAGAGTCGTAATTGTTACAAGGAAATGGATTCCTCGTTTGACAATCGAGCTAGAGTGAGGACCTCCACAATACTCACAACAATAAACTGATGTGGCCGTGAGTTATATGTGTGGTAGTCATAATTGTTATCGGAACCCGCTCATAGACAAGCGTGTTTCCGATTGACAATCGAGCTGAGTGTGAACCACCACGAGTACTACAACAAGATAAGTCGGTGTGGTGGGTAATTTGAGTCTCACGGTGTGGTGGTCGATGGAATAAATCGGTTGTGTTATGGTAGGAATAGGGATCACGGTTATAGATGGACCCGTTTCAACGATTCCACCATGCTACAACCGGGGCAATTGCCACCATTATAAGGACCACCACACCATTGACATCCAAGAGGGTGAGGATAAGACATAGAAAGAATCAAAGGTTTACGTAGAGGGTAAGGGATGAAGAATCAAAGAGGGTAAGAGGGTAAAGAGGGATATTTTGGTATTTTGGATAAACATGATGTAGAAACAAAGAATGAAAATGAGGGTTTTTGGGTTTTGATTTTTATAAGAAAATATAAAACATATAGATGGTATAAACAAGGAGTGAATATTCAAATCACTAATCGCTAAGCGTAAGACTATTAGCTTTGCCCGGCGTGGCGTAAAATTTGATCTGTGCAAAACCGTCAAGTTTTATCACGCAAGCCGACCACTTGTGAATGGCCGACCGTAACAAACTTAAACAGTTTAAGCACAAATGCAATGAAGATCGGGAGAGTATAGTGTTTCCCAGTCGTTAAGTCCCAACGATGTGAATGCGAGAATAGTCAAACGTAAAGTGATCGAGAGGATTTGAGCGGAAAAGATTGTGATTGATCTATACCTAAAGAGAAAGTACATAAACTACAGGGGCTTAAATGCAAATTAAAGGAAATTAAAAGATAAAAATATTAAATAAACGCTATCACTATTTGTAAAATGATGTTTTGATTTTATGTTTTATAAAAGCGAAATTAAAAACTACGTAACGCATAAAATGAAAATGTGAAACTAACACAATATAAATCCTAAAAATATGAAAATGACATTTTACAAACCTAATGATAAAAGAAAATTTATAGAAATTGAAAATTATTTTTATAACTATTTATCTAATTATTATTAATTAAAACTATTTTTAACTATTTAATAATAACCTAAAATACAAGAAAATAGGAAATAAAGCTAGAAAAATAAAATTATGACTTGGAAAAATCTAAAATATCAAAGAGAATTTTCAAAACTATTTTTATATTTTTTCGATTATTTTCTATTTTCTATGAATTAAAACTATTTAAAACTACTTAAATTACTTAAAATACAAATTTAACTAAGAAAAATTTGGAAAAATATTTTTTTGACTTTTTATATTTATCTTAACTTAAGAAAAATGAAAACTTATTTTTTGAACCTTTTCTTAATTATTTGTATTTAATGCTAATTAAAATGCTTAAAACTATTTAAAATAAGAAAAATAGCAAACAGATGGAAAAATATGAAAATTTCAAGAAAAATCTAAAATAATATGAGGAATCTAAGAAAATAGAAAACAGGGTGTTGTGTGGAGGAAAATGAGGTCGAAGTGATAAGTGCTTAAATTAAGCACTTGAAATAAGCAAAGAGAACCAATGACCACCAAACGATTACACAATGCTAAAATGATAAGAGTAATCTAAAGCAACTAAAACAACAAGCTACAACCTCTGGATTGCAAGTTACAAAGAATTTGAGGATTTGGCTAATAAGCTAAAAACAGTTTTTTGGTTCCTACTTTGGACTAGAAAATAAGCACATGAATAAGCTGGAGACTAAAAAGCAAATGCTAGAACTTAAAGAGGACCTGGTTAAGAATGTCTAAACCAAAATACAGACCATGATGAGCCAAGATGAGCCCTGTGCAGACCTTGCAAGATCCCTGTGCAGACTCAGTCAAAACTGAGTCAGTGCACAGGGCACATAAGCCCCAATTGATAAGCCCATATGAAGCTTATAGAAAATTTACAAAAATACACAAAAATCACACCAATAATCTAGACCAGTTGAACTTTTTAAAGCCACAATTTTCACTGAATTTGGCCCAGAGATGAGTCCAAGAAAATTCTTCCTAGTTGAGCCCAAAACAGGTTTTTCAAAATTTTGACTTTTATTGACAGAATTGAAAGTTGACCAAATGGAACTTTGATCATGATTTCTCAACCGAATATGATGTAAATGGCTAAATAGAAGTTGTAACAAGCTATTCTAACATTTTCCTAACACAAATCAAGCTTTTGAATATCAAAATCCAAACAGATGAGTGTTTAGGATGATCGAGATAAATTTGACTTTTGAAGTTGGAATGACAAAAGGACGCTATTCTAACTATTTCTAACCTAATGTGGACTAAGCAAGTAAAGGAATATCAAAACAACAACAAAATCACACAGATTAAAGCTTAACCAAACACCCTATATTGGGTGAGTTGAACTTAGACCTACACCAACTCTTCGAACCAACATGCAATATAGATCAAACTAAGTTTAATTACTATAGTTATCACTAAATAAACAGACTAAACCATTGGTAACCACGAAACATATACAAGCATAATATGCAAAATGGATTGAATTTGAGATTTATACTCACAAGTGTGCAATTTGTTTGAGCTTAAACCGAACTAAAACTACTCTAACCTAACCAAATCTAACCCAAAATCCATTCTGCAACACCATTAACCATTTCCAAGTCTTATTGAACCAATCACTCTTCACAGTTGACTTATGTTGACCATGGAACAAAATTTCTTAAAACGATTTGCGAGGCTTTCCAAAGACTATAATAAGCTTAAATAAGTTTATTTGGATGAGAAAATAAGCTATTGAAAGCTTGAACATAGGAAATGGAAACTTAGTTTTGCAACAAGATAAAGACAAGAATGTGAATTTTAGCTAAACCATGAAATTGAAACTTAAAAGCAGAGTACAATGATAAAATCACTAGAATTTAGATCAAAGAAGCAAAAGATTACATTTTAACATTTAAACTAAAACATTTCTCTTAAAAACGACATACAAGAATTTATAAAACTAAACTACTACTTTATTCTTGTTTCTTCTTCCTTCTTTTATACCCAAATGGTTTACTCTCTCTCTTCTGAGCACATCCCATCAAAATTTGTAGCCATTGGATGCGTAGAAATGATATTGGCCACTGGATGGTTTTGGCGGGAAAATGGTATTTGACCTCGGGCTTTTAGGCGCAACTAGGGGGTGGAGGTAGGTGTAATGATTATGGAGGAGGGGAAGATAAGGTGAGGGGATAAGGTGAAGGTGATGGGAGAGGGTTCTGAGCATTTGGTCCAGTGGGGAAGAAGGTGGGTGGGTAAAGGTGGAGGTTTGACTTGTTTTGACCAGAAGTTCAAAAGGGAAAGACAGGGGTCAAATGGGTGTATGGCGGGGTCAAAATTAGTTTTGACAAGGCTTAGATTAGGTAAATGACAAGGACTAAACTTGTAATTACGAGATCTTGAAGGACCAATCGCCATTATTCCAAATTTGTCACAAGGACTAAAACCGACAAACTTTAATAGTACAAGGACCGTTTGACAATTTCAAATTTCGAGGACCAAACTTGACATTTTATGAAAGTTCGGGGACCTTTTTCGCCATTTAACAAAAGATTTATTCAAGGACCATTTTGACAAGTTAGAATAATTCAGGGACCTTGAATAACATTTTTCTTTATTTTGTTTTACAGGACTGCTTTTGACAACTTTTGAAACTTGGGGACTAAAGCGCCAATTATGCAAACTTTATCGTTTTCACCGATTTTGATATTTTGCATTTAAAACACATAAAACACTTATTTGTGATATTTTTATCATTTTGATACATTTCGAGTGTTTTCGGATGTTTTTGCGTTTAAATGGTACAAAATGATGAGTATTTAGACACTCATCACACACGGATCTACCGAGGACAATCCACTAGTTAGTGTAGAAGTCCTTAGGTATGATGATAAAGGAGAAAAGTGAGATATGGGAAGAGTGCGGATGAGATAGAGCAATCTTGGAACAAACCCAACAAGGTTCTTGCTATGAAGTCTCGGTAAGCAATGAAGGGTTGAAGAATTAAAAAAATTGAATGAGAAAAGGGTGAAAACAAATAGCCCTCCATTTATTCAACCTTAGGCGTAAACGGGTTCAATTCATATGCTACCGATGGTAACATCGGTATTGAAGACAAGACGTCATAGACCCAAAGTGACGACTTGCACTTCAACTTTCCAAACCACTCAAGTTCCTCTTAAAAGGACTTGTTTCATTCTCACGGGAACCAACATTATCTATTGACTTTCTCTTAGAGATTGTTGATATTGAAGAAGGAGACCTCTCCTAGTCTCGATGCAGGATCCAAATATGCACAAATTGAGTCTAGAGCCACGAGATCATCAATAAATCTCATTAGGACACTTTCAATGAAGACTCTCGCTTCACACAATGTGGAAAGAGATTATATCTTGAGTCCCACGCATTATCCTTGTGGTATTGCGGAACATCCGAGTGATATGCATACATATTCACAATGAAGATGGAAAACCTTCGAGCCAACATCAAACAAGCTCTCGGTAGGTGGCATGTGAGATCTATTCATTAGATCAACCATGTGACAAGCGAAGCAGAAACAATGGGCGATTCAAGTCTTGAATCAATCACGGTTCAGTTATGATTGTGGATACCTTTGAAAAACCGGTCTTTGTGCTTAACAACTCTTTTCTTTAGCACATCGACCGTGTACTCATTTTTCAAACCAAAAGGTGTTTTATGATTGATAATTGATTTTCAATAAAACCTTCGTTGTATTGCAAAACAATTTCTATTGAGCAATACACGATTGTTTTCAAATCTCTTTCATCAATCGGTGGACTTAAAATTATTGGTTCACTCACTCCGTGTTGTCTTCTTTGAGATGTTCGGTTTGAGAACAATGAGCACCGCGAAACCACATCAAGGAAATTCTTTGAATTATACCGATCACGAGCGGTACATGTGTATTGATCGGTGGGGAACCGTGGGCGTGTACCTCAATTCAACGAAGTGATCAAAGACACTTTCGATGCGATTTATTGCTAACTGCTGTGTGTACACTCGACGCTTGCGGTGATCGTAATGAAGCGGTCAATCCATAGCCGCATGCTCACTTAACACATTCATCTCAAAAGAAATCATGATTAGTGCATCAATGACTCGATATTTTCACTCCATGCTTCGCTCTGTGCGCCAATATCATGAATCAACTAAAGCTTCCGCCACCGATGAGAAGATATCATGATCCGAATGTGAGCATGTCGGTCCGAAAGTCACAACATCACATAATACCAACACCACAATGGATGTCTCGAGACTTTTGTTGGTGATGGTCTCAAAGTTGGCTCAAATTTATTATCACGTGGATCGGTAAAGACCTCCACCGGAGTAACCAAACATGCAATGTGAAGAATCAATGACTACGAGCTTAGAGCAAAGTACTACATCAAGAATGCAAGAACAATTGTTAATGTAATATCTATTTGTATTCAATGTAATTTTAGTACATGATTGAAGTGACCTCCTTGGGGAGATTGTTAGGAATTAGAAATTCCGTGTATTAAAGAGTCGGTCACCTCAAGTATATGTAATCGTTAGAAAGCTCGTAGTCGTAGTTATTTTAAGTTAAGTAGTATTTAGTTAAGTAACACCGTGGAGGACTGGACGGGTCTTTACCCACCTGTATGCACGATCCATGACCCGTTGTGTGGCGCTTTATTGTAAGACTATAAATACTCTCTACCTTCCAAGGTAGAGAGTTGGAGCTCATAATAATATCTTTCACTTTCTCTCACTAAGTTCCCTAAACCTCTAACTTTCTCTCTCTAGAATTCCATTCATACGCCACTTTGTGTTATGGTTTGATGTGTATGTGAAAACTAATATTCTACACGCATTACTCAAAATATGCCTTTAAATAAAACACATAAGTTCTATTCTATCACATAATCCACGCATCATATAATCCCAAATCAAATCAATCATATAATCAAGCTCAAAATCCCAAAATCATAACATATCAATAATCCAATCAAGTTCATAATATCTCGACAATCAATTCACATTTCCCCAAAATCAATAACCATATCTCAAAACATAACATCTCAAAAATCAATTTACAATTCATCATATCTCATAAATCAAATCACAATTCATACCATACTCAAATAAAGAAGCTTCGGCTTGGCAGGCTGGCATGCGTCGGTCGAGGATCAATTTTTTTCTAAAAAGTGGTTATAGTTTAGGTGTTATTAAATACCTGGTTCTCTATAACCTTGGCTCTGATACCAATCTGTAACACCCCAATTATCGGTACAGCGGAAGACTTAATCAAGTTTTCGGGCATTACATGGATTGGTACATCACACAAGTATAGCAAACAAAATAGTCATTTATAACTCAAAAACCAATCCCAAATTTAATTATCCAATACAATCATCCTAAAATAGTTAAATGTAAGGCCCGATATGATTTATAAAATAGGTCCGCATAATATTATTAGAGTTTAATTATGATCCTTCAACCATGCCTCCTTGCCAAGCTTCCATAGAACAAGCATTCCAAACATCACTTAAATACCTGAGAAAAATATGCTAAAAGGTCAGCTAACGCTGGTGAGTTCATAGGTTTAAATTCAAATTCAATAGTGGACCTGTAGAAGTTTATTTGCTATGCGAGACCTAAGATAGATACACAATATCACACCAATCACATACCAATACTACAATCAACAATACAATCAATAACATATCCGACGTCATAGTAGGGCCCTAAGCGACACTAGCCAGTCAGCGATCAGTAGTACACCCGAGAACAATTGCTACCATGGACTAGGTCGAGGTAGAAGTCTATACTTAGCTAGGCAAGTGTCATAGCAATTATGATTGCTACCCTAGACTAAGGCAACAACTACACATATCTATCTAAGCGATCAAGCACATAAGCAAATCAAAATAGTTTAAAAGGTCCAAAAGAGTAGCATGATTTCTCACCCAAAATTAGTTAAAAACATAGATAAAAGTGGGGCTATGAAACTCACCTCAAGCAAGCAACGCATAAACAAACACTAGCAACGAAGATAACAGCTAACACGGCTCAGCAACTACTGATTCGACACAACTTATTAATATAAACCAATTTTAATATATATTTCCCAAAATCAACGTTATCTAGCCCAATGTATTCCTTTTCTTTGTCTCTAAAAATATCTTGTTTCACCGTTTAGTCCTAGTGTTTGGTATCGTCGTGTGTGTGTATCGACTCAACATGATATCATGAATGCACTCAAATAACCGCAATGTGACTCAATGCAACACAATGAGATGTCTTAGCGATAAGCTCCATAGTCCAATAAGTTTCGGAATAAGTAGTAGACCTTATCGAATTCGTCAATTCGATAAACTAAATCATTTATTCGTGTCGCTTATTATCCCATAAACCAGTCGCATCCTAACGAGTCATAAGGATAATTCACCCATTAATAACGTTATCCTACGTACCTAGCGGGCTCTTATTAGATTCGTCAACCTAATAAGTCCGCTATCCACGTGGATCGACGCTATTAATGTTAGGTCATCCGTAACCCATGCACAAGACGTAAATAGAATTAAATACTTGAAAATGGTATTAAATGCTTAGAAATGGCACATTTCGATAAACGTGCGCTCGAAACATTAAATACTTATTAATTAGAAAATCTTTCCGTTTTTAGTCGTTAATTCCCATTTAAAATAGTGAATAACAAGACAAGTCTTGTTATCGAGGGTTTTGGTATAAAACCATTTATTATTTATGTTTCATAGTTTTATTAACATTTTCATATATATTATATATATATATATATATATAGGGAGATTTAATGTGAGATCATGCTTAATGTTGTAAAAATAAGATCAAGTTTAAAAACCACTAAAACATTTATAAATAACAATTTTAGCAATAATACACAAAAATAACATTTTAATACAAATTAACATTTTAGCAGTGTTGCAAAAAAAAGTCTACAAGGCCGATTAATCACCGCCTAGGCGCTACAAGGCCACCAACCTTGCCGATTTATGTAACTGGGTCAAACAAGTAGGTCAACCATGGTCAACGGCGATCAACACGGTCAATGGTGGTTAAACTTGCCAGAAACCTACAAATCTTGCCAGAATTACCCAAAACTCATCGTAAACTTATTATGATCAATTATAGTAACTGTCAAATCAATTACAAGTTGTTTTTTAGAAAACATCTTGCCGGAAATACATAAAACTCACCAAAAATACACAAAATTTTGCGAAAATACCCAAAATTTGCCAAAAATGCCAATCCGATTAATCCCGCCTAGAACGATTACAAGCTACAAGGTGGTCGATCGCCTAACTACCGATTCACGATTTTTGCAACCTTGCATTTTAGCAACTAATAACCAAATGATACATGAGTTTGGATTAATGATACACCTTATACACATTACACTAATAAATATTCCAAAACCTGATAAACATACAAAAACCTGATACACATTACACCTCTAATAAAGTGTATCACCTAGGTTTCGTAAATTTTAAAAAGAAATCTATCGAAACTTCAACAATTTTAGTTGTGGCTAATAAAAAAATTATTTTTGTTGTAAGGAGAGTGTTACTTGTCAAATTTTAGTTGGGTCTTATTTTAACAACTTTAAGTTTGATCTTATTTGATCTAGATTTATATATATATATATATATATATATATATATATATATATATATATATATATATATATATATATGTTACGTCGATTTCAATATTAGTTTCAAATCGTTATTCATTTCGAGTCTACAAGCACGAGTCATGACTTCTCGGCTTTTAATCAATCTATAGTCCAATATATACTAAAGTCCATGTTACGGCATTGTCGGGGTCAACTATGACTAAAAAGCCAAAGTAACACCGACGTTGCTCAAAGTTGACAATTTATAATATAAGTCCATGTACATAATCACAATAGCGCAAATCAATCTCCAATAAACCCATATCAATCTTGCCATCCAAACAAACTACCGAATATACCCATAACCAATGTTATGACTATAATGGTCATGACACGGTCTCGGTTAAGACCACGTGAACCAAACAAGCTCTAGAAGCTTTTCGGCTCCACACGTCTTATTCAAACACCAACAACAACTACCAACAAGATACCACAACAACCCGACCCTTGGTCCATGTGGGTCACGTACGCAAATCCAAACACCACGAATGAGGCTCTAGTGGCTCGTTCCACCTAATTCCTCCATCCAAACACTCCCAAATGGCTTCTACAACAACCAAACATAATCAAACAACCTCTAAACAACATCCAATCATCAAACCCATCAACTAATCTAAACCAATAACATGAAACAATAATAAAAATGCAAAAACACAATAAAATGATACAACACACGATACCAAATCACTAGTTACATGTTTTATTAGTTGTAATTAGTTTTAGACCAATGTTTCACCACAAACCCATTTAGGTCGAGCCTTGTACGAGCCATATAAAGCTCGTATGTGGCTTATCATGGCTCAAACGAGCCTTACCCACGCTCCATTTACCTTTTCTAAACCCGATCTATAAAGTTACTTGAAAACCCTAGAATCACAAATAGTTTTTGCAAGATTTGAAGGTGTTAATGAAGGCTTCTATAGGCGTTCTATATATGGATGGAAAGAGGAAAGAGATATCTATCAAATGGTGGTGGAGGTGAGATACCATTCGCCGGAAGGTGGCCGAAATTTGGCCGGAAGTGGGGCGGCGGTGGTGGTGGTATATTAGGGTTAGGGTTTTGATTTTTAGGAGAGAGAAAGTAGAGAGAGAAAGAGATGATATGTGTGTGTTTTTAGTGAGAGAAACAAATGGAGAAATGAGGGTGGGATGGGGGTTTATATATTTATGGTTGGGGACTAAAATAAAAATGAGAGGGGAAGGAGGGGGCGACCATGGGGAAAATGGGGGGCCAAAGTCGTAAATTTTGTAAAACTATCCCGTTTACCCAATCCCGAGCTCATATATTGTCCTACGAGTGTCCCACGACGTTCCTTCGACTTTCTATCGCATTTATTTATGTTTTCCACAAGTTTTGACTATTTATTTGTCAAGTTTCGAGTTACGGTTTAAAAGTTACGTTATTTCTTGTTATAGAATTTTATTGTGCCGAATCACATAGTGCCTAACGAGAAGAGTTAAAACTCACACGACAACTCATACGACAATAAAATAAATCATAAAAACCAATAAATGCTATAAAATCAAGTCATGGTCAATCAAAATAGTTCTAAAGGCAAATACTCGGTTTAACTTAGGGTAATGCGGTTACCTAAAATGGGTTCCCTAATTGTCAGTTGTCACACCGATAGATGTTTTTCACTTAGTGTTAATGTTGTTCCCCGTTCACTATCGTTTAAAAGCAGTTTAAGTATATAAAACAAGTTATTAGTGAACTATGACTGAAATTAACATAAGAAACACACTAAGTAATTTTCAACATCATATTCTTATTAGAAATAAATCCACAAAGAATCGCTACCCAAGTACTCATGAATAGTACTTGGGATTGAAATGACAAAGTTGGGTGACTCTCTCTAAGCTCGAGCTAAGTCTGAGCACAACTCTTAGAGCTCACCGAGCTATCTAAGGAACTAAGTTGTATTTGGAGGAGTGAAAAGATGGCTTGCATGTATGTGTATTTTACATTCACAAGTTTAACCTTTTCACTCCATCTCTTATGCTATTTATACATGTATGATATTTGACTCTTTCCTAAGTGACAACCGACATCATATGTAAGACAAAATACTCGATGTATTTTGTCTCACATAAAGACTATTCTAGGTAAGAGACAAGACTACTTTCCTAAGTTCAGTGATGACACCGAGCACGATCTTTGCCATTCAAGGAAAGTTGACTTTGGTTGATAAGGACTTCGTCTTATCTCGATTCAACCTTTTCCCGCCTTGTCCCGCTCTTTCTTGATCTTTACATCCTTCGCCTTCTACTTCAGGTTTGTCTTGATGTAAGAAGTTGGAGAGGAATCTTAGGGATTCGGTGAGTTATTGTCATCACCACCGAATCCATCATCTTCTTGACTCGCCTTCACCCTTTAAGTTTCGCCTTACTAAGTGGAGAGACTTCTTCTTCTCTTCATCCGAGTATCCTGAAGACGACACCGAGAGACTATGCACTCGGTGACTGTTTGTGTTAACGGATTAAACACTTGGGCTATTTTCTATTCAAATCCTAGATTAAGGGGTTTGGGTATTTATGAACCCAACAGTCTCCCCTATTTGGATATACAAATAGCCTAAGTGGTTGATCGATGTAAGTGAGCAAGAGGCTTCTTCACATTGAATGTACTAATGAATACAATAAGGAACACCGAGTAAATGAATAAAACATACATCGCTTATTGATCGATTACATAGTTCCTATCACTAGTACAAAAGATAAAACAAAATGATGTCAATCCGATGGATTCCCAATGCTTCAAGCTTGACCTTTTGGTGATGAGTGTTTCTCTGTCGGGATGGTCTCTTATCTTGGCATTCGTGTCTTGGCGTAACCCGATGTTTCTTGGGGTTTGAATTTGAGAGGCCACCGGTATGTAGCTCGACATTGCACCCACACCACCGATCAATATTACTCCATCTTTGAAAAGGTGGTTTCATAGACATCAATGTGGAATAGCCCTCTTTCGAGCTTCTCAATCACTAGACAGTTCACAAATTTAACCCTTTCAGCAGCCTCCCTATTACACTCAGGTCCTGCACTTTAATCTCGGGTTGGAACTCAACTCTTCCTTTTGCCGGTGGATGATTGTGGTTGAGATCCTTGAGGTGCGGTTAATGGTCAATTCCAGTTAGCCATGGACAATCCTCGCCTTTCATATCTTTTATCGAGCATTTTCATCGTGTCCTTAACCACCGTGATTTTTCTTCTTTTCAATAATTGGACCAAGTTCATCGAGTTGAGTGATCCCAAGTCGGTGAATTTGAGAGGATCATGAACTTTGAAGTGCCTTTTATCATCCCTCTCTGAGACGCTCATGGCCGAGGTTTGGTATTGGGATGATTCGACATCCGTGATCTTTTCAGAAGCCTTGACTTGTCATTGTCGATTGTAATCCTCAATTCGCTTTGCACGAGAGCTTCAGTTTTTTCTTCTTTACTTCCAACGCTTTTCATTGCGACCATCCGAGCGACTGAGCTTCCTTGAACTTTTGCCTGCCTCGACCTTTTGAAGTTTGCTTGGATCTAATCCTATGTTCTCGCTTCTTCGGCGACAACCTTTTCCAAGGCTTTTCTGTTCCTTTTCTCTTCCCGCCTTGTTTCAATCTTTTTCTTCTTTAGCAAGGTGTTTACTCATTGTTGTGGTGTGAGCAGTATTCAAGGTCGCCGATTTTATAGGAATCTTCTCGTGCTCGGTTGCCATTTTGCCTTTCCTTTGTCCTAGCTTCGAGGAAAATGAAGTTGCTACTGTGGGGTGGTGTGTTGTTGTTATTGGAGTGATTCTGATCGGTGTTGTTGTTGTTGATGTTGTTGGTGGGATTGATGAGATAGGTGTTGGCCGAGACCGTGGGGATGATGAGATTTGAGCCACCGATGATGATAGTGTTGGCTCCCCTCGGTGTGAGAAGGAGGTTCTTGAGAATATTCTCCCCTCAATTGTCGGGCCGGAGCTTGATGAGGCAAGAGTTGGAGTTGGTCTTGAGGGGACCGAGCGGCTTGACCCTCAAGGCCCGATAAATTTCCGAGATCATAGCCTTGATGTCTCAAGTGTCGATTGAATATCGTGACTTTAGTTTCTAAATTAGCACGAGAAACTTCTGTGGTCGTCATTACGGGCCCAAGATTCCGTGCCGAGATGAGGATGCTCGAGCCAAAGTAGCCACCGCGTATTCAAAGAGTCCAATGTAGTTTGAAGAGATCGGATGAGGATTAAAGACCCCGAACATTTGCAGACTTGAGCATATTGAGCGGTTCGGTGAGGTTTGAGGATTGTTTCAAGTGCTCTCAGTAGCCTCCAAAGACTTTAGAGTTGAGTGCCGGGTCTTCTTTGACAAACTCCCGATTTCATCTATCGTGGTACCTACACCTCAAGATGCCTCGAGGAATTTAGCCATGTTTTCATCCAATCGGTGAATGTTGTCATACATCGATCCACGTGCTCATGAACATTTTCATCAAAGCCATGTACCTCGACCTTTAGATCAAGATAACTCACAAGCTGATTTTAGTGTGTTGTTCCCACAATGTCGGTGACCCTGAAATATAACCTTCTTGAAGCTTTGGTGATCCATCGAACTATTTGTCTTTCAATGAGTGGGAGAACATTATCAAATCTTTCAAATTCATCGGTGGAGGAAGAGGAGTCATCATTGTCGCTTGATGGTGATTCAAGATGCTCCTTGGATCAGTTGAGGCTCTTGTTCACTTGAACCTCGGCGTCCATTTCTTCTCCGGTGATAAGATTTCATCATCGATCTCAAGAAGCTCATCTTCGTGAGAATAATATCCAGTGACATCAAGAACAATTAACCGGGGTTGGTGATGGGTTCCATATCGTGGTGGTATGTTTCCTACGAGTCTTTGTCCCCGTTGACCCCTCGGACACCGTGGGCGTTTCCAGTGCCTTCACCGGAGTCGGGATTGGTTGTGGGTTACGTATCGGCGGGTTGTTCCTTTCCTCCGAGTCTTTGTCCTCGGTGACCCCGAGACACTGGTGGGAGTTTTCGTGCCTTTGGCGGAGTCGATGATAGTTGTATCCCTATCGGTGGGTTGTTTGATTCCTCCGAGTCTTTGGGATCGTCGGTGTGCCCTCGGACAAAGGCTTGGATTTGCTAATGTCATCACCGGGGCGTTGGGAAGGCTCCCCTACCGGGTTGTATGTTTCCTCGGATCTTGGGAGTAGTAGGTGTGACCAAGGGCACCGACCGTGATGTATCGATGTCCTTCGTTGTCACTTGGGTGGTTGTTGCTTGGTCGGTGGGTGTCTTTTGGTCTCGTGCTTTTGTGCCTCTTAGGTCATGATCCCAAGCCTCGGGGCCGAGACTTTGGTTTAGTCTTAGTCCCAATCGAGACATCCCTTTTCTTTTTAGGAGCAAGGTTTGGAGACACCGATCCACTTTGATTGTTTACAGAATCATGTGGGCCGTCAATTCAATGGGAGTGACAAGGTATGGGTCCATTTGAAAATTTGATGGGCTCGGATGCGGGTAAATTTCAAATTTTTCATCCTCGAGTATAATTTGAACCCAAGAACGATTGCAAAGCAGGAGACAAACCTAGGATACCAAACGTATTAGCCGTCCTAGTTTTGCTCAGTAGCTTGTTACGAAATCACTGTAAATGATCTCCCTATGTCGATAAATGACCCCATTCATCAGCAAGTATGCCATCATCAACTGAATAGAGTTAATTTGTTCGGTGGATGAGTGGTTCCCGCCGAGGACCCGAATCACAAAGTGAAGAGGATCCTCCAAGCCACGAGGAATGAGCTTTTAGTGTTGGGGTCTTGTCCAAAAAGTTGGATCTAAAGCGATTTGTTTTAACCCATCCTTCACTGTGGAGGGTTCGGGATGGGCGACATAAGCACCTTTGTTATAATCTAACCTGTTGAAGTGCAAAGCGCTTTGTAATCCAGGTGTATTGTTTCCCATTTAGACGAACTCGATGAGATACTCAGAGAGGTCTAAGGTTATTCTCATCGATTAGAAGGTGTCGGGTCAAAGGCTCTAGTTGTAGCCCAAAACTCCCGAGGTAGTTTGGGTACACTCTTGAGGACATTTACAAATGTCGTTTGAGTGGGCGATTGAATAAAAATTTTATAATGTCTTTATAGGTTGGGACATTTTCGGGATATTCAAAATTTCCTATGACATTATTTGTTTTAAATTCAACGTTAGTAAGATCCCTACCCATCGAGAAGCAAGCTGAGAGATTGTGTTCTAGCCATTTCCATTAACAAAGATTTTAGGATTTTAAAAATGTTTTGACTAGAACAATCAAAGTATTTAGATCTCTTCAAGTTTGTGATGAAAAACTTTGTAAATGTTTACAAGGAGGGTTTTTCCAAAAGAGGTTTTGAAGATATTGAGAACATACAAATATTTGGATTCGAGAAAGAATTTTGACAGAGTTTAATTGCGTAAAATAATTTTGTGTATTTGTTTGTGTTGGAAGAGGTATTTATAGTGATAAGAGGGTGTTTTGTGCACAAATGGGAATATTAAGAGTCGGTTTTTGAAAGACGTTTGAATTTCCACATTTAATGCTACCACCCATTACCCGATAAAATCCGTTTTCAAGGCGATTGCGATTACGCAGGCAAAAGTGCACTTTGCGAAGATAAAATATCAATTTGATATTTTGTGAGAGGCATTAAATGCCAAGTGGGATGACAAGAAGACAAAGAGACATATATTCCTTTATTAAATTGGCATAGTTACCAACCTAGGACATTTAAGTAAGCGATACTTGGATCATTTAGTTACTCATTCAATGCTCTTGTCAAGTGTCGAGGACCCCGAATGAGTCTTACTTATTCGGTGAGAGGTTGGTTTTGGATGTTCGGGAGAATGAACCATTTCGGAGAACTCACCGAGATTGGTTTCGATACTTGGCTTTCAATGTCAAGCATTCCTAATTCACTTTCGGTCTCGAAGGTAGGTTCATGATGAGTGTCTAAATACTCATCATTTTGTACAATCTAAACCGCAAAATCATCGAAAACACTCAAAATGCATCAAAATGATGAAAATATCACAAATAAGAGTTTTATGTGTTTTAAATGCAAAATATCAAAATCGGATGAAAACGTATCAAATTTGCAAAATGGCGCTTTAGTCCCCAAGTTTTAAAATTTGTCAAAACAGGTCCACAGTATATCAAAATAAAGAAAATTGTCATTTAAGGTCCATGGATTCAAAATTTGTTAAAACAAACCCTTGAAATGTAAAATTTGCAAAATTACAACTTTGGTCCTCAAGTTTGAAAAATGTCAAAATGGCCTGGAAAATTGCAAAATGGCAAGTTTGATCCTTATACTTTTGATAGTGTCATTTTAGTCCTTGAGCAGCTTTGTGAAATTGGCGTAATTGGTCCTTGCAATTTTCGATTTTACACCTAAGGTCCTCTAATTTAAAACCCTTTAAACCATTTTGGACCCGCCTAATTTTGGCCCCAATCATATGCAATTTTGGACCCTTTGATTATTAATACCCACGGTCAAACCTTGGTCAAAATCCCAACCCGCCAAAGTCCTCCTTCTCCAATCGCTATCACCTGCTCAACCAAACTAGCCCATCCCTCCTCACCTTATCCTCTCCTTGTCCCCTCCACCTCAACAAGCCTCCAAGAATCATTTATTGCACCTCCCCCCTCTTCACTCAACCCCAACTGCTAATACCACTTTTTTGGCGCCAAAACTCAATTTAATGGCCAAGATGAATTCAAAGCCATCCAATGGCTGAGGATTGCTGGGATAGATTCAGAAGAGAGAGAGAATGACTTTGGGTTATAAAAGAAGCAAAAGAGGAGGAAGAAAATGAGTCTATGATGAGTGTCTAAATACTCATCATTTTTGTACAATATAAACCGCAAAATCATCCGAAAACACTCGAAACACATCAAAATGATCAAAATATCACAAATCGTTGTTTTATGTGTTTTAAATGCAAAAATATCAAAATCGGATGAAAAACATATCAAATTTGCAAAAATTGCGTTTTAGTCCCCAAGTTTCAAAAATTGTCAAAATAGTCCACGAGAAGAAAAAATCATCAAAGGTCCTTTTAAATCATAACTTGTCAAATTTGGTCCTTTGGTGAAAATGTAAAAAGTTTTGAGAAAATTACAATTTGGTCCTTCAAGTTTGCAAATTGACAGAAATGGCCCCTGGAAAAATTGAAAAGGGCAACTTTGGTCCTTGCAATATCAACTCTTGTCAATTTCAGTCCCTGAAGCACCTTTGCAAAACTACAGGATTGGTCCCTTGTTTTGTGGAAATTGCCAATATGGTCCTTGTGTTATTAACTCTTCCAATTGGACCCTTTTATCACCATGGCCCAACTGTTGGCCCAATCCAACCCAAATACCCGGTTTATACCCGAATCCAACCCACACCATTTGTTTAATACCGGTCAAAACAGTTTGACCCATCCTGTTTCCCTCTCTCCCTCACGTGATAACACCACCATCATCACCATTCCTGCAATCTCCCTGTCACACTCAACTATCATCACTACAACCCCCCTCCAAACACAAGAAGCCAAGCCTCATTTATTACCCTAAACCTAACACTCTATCATCTCACAAGCTGTTAAAAAGGATTTGGCGCCAAAACACTTTAAACGGCTATGATGGACTTGAGTGATCCAAGGTCGCTTTGTCTTTGGGAACTACTCATAGAGGAGAGAAGAAGCTTGGGATGTATAAAAGGCCAAGAGAAGCTACAAGGAGAGAGTTAGTTTTATTTTTCTTAGCAATGTATTTCGTTTCATGTTTTTAGTCTAAATTAGATTTTGGGTTGTAATTTAAAGCTACATTGTGTTCAAGTAAACCATTTCAGATGTATCTCACATTTATTTAAGTGTCAATTTCGGTTAGTATTCAAATTCCATCATTATTGTCAACTGTTGAAATTTTGAATTTCAAACTCACTTGTTTAAGCATTTAGCAACTCATTCTCAATCTCAAATAAGCTTATATAAGCTCATAATAACTTTCCATAAGCTCACATTGAAGTTTCATTCACCTTTTAACTTTGGTCAACAAAAGTCAACACGGATCAAAAATGATGCAGAAAGGAATTGGGTTGATTCAGGCATGAATGTGGGTTGAAATGGAAGCTATGGGTTGATTTGTATTAGGGTAGTGGTTCTTGGTTCATAACTTGCATGCCATTGTGGCTTGGACAAGTTGTAAGTTATTTCAAAGCCTTTAGCATAACTGCAATTGTAGTTTAAATCGCTATTATCTGTTCTAATAGTAATGTTTAGGTTAATATAAGTTAATGTGATCATAATTACATGTTGGTTAGAAGTTTGTATTAGTTTTGAGCCTAAATCAATGCTTAAAGGGGTGTTTGGTTTGGCTGCAAAATCTATCCTAGAGACATAAGCAGTGGATATAACTTATGGTGTTATGTTTGTTTATCTAAATTAAGTTCATTTCTATCTTGTTTTGTGTTCTGCAACATCACCTAAGTCAAAAATCAGCAAATCTGTTTTAAACTTGTCCACTGTTGGAAATTGGTAAATCAAACCACTAGTTTTGTGTTCCAAATTCCTAGATTAAGCTAGCATTAGGCTTATTACATCTATTAAGTCCATTTTCAGTTCACAAATTGGTTTCAAAATCCATTTTAGTCAACTTTCCATTTTGCTCAAAAGTCAAAGTTTGAAAATCGATTTTTGGCAACCGCAAGGATTTATCATGATCTCATCTCTCGAGCCAATTTCATTGAGACTTGGCATTTTAGAAACCTCTCTTGGTCTAGTTTCTTATGAGCATTTTTCCAGATTTTTGCCAATTTTTAAAAGCCTCAAATGAGCTTGTCAAAACAAGCTCATACGCCTTTTCACTGTCTCGTGATCACCGAGATTTTTCTCGAAGTGCAACTAGCTAGTGCAGTGCTCTCAAGAGCTTAGCATGGTCTGATTTTGGTCTAAATCCTCTCACCCGGTCCTTTACAAGTTCCAATGTGTAGATTTTAGTTTGAGCTTATTCAAGCTTCCGCATAAGCTTAAACTTGCCCTCAAATCTGTTTTATCTTGAAAAGCTCACAACATCAAATCTGTGGAATTTGTTTTTTTACGTGGTTATAGCTTGTTGAATTTAGTTGCTATTGGTCACTTTTAGTAGTATAGAGCTTCGAAATCGGGTTGGAAGCTTATCTTGTTCATTTAGCTTATTTTAGTGCTTATAAATAAGCACTTGTTTAGCAGATTTCATAATTCTCCAAACAAGTGCCTGTTTTCCAATTTTCTCATATTCCTAATATCACTTTAGACTTTTCCTGAATTTTTCAGATTTTCCTAACTTGTTTGGTATTTTTCGCATTTTATCTAGTTTTAAGCATTTTAAATAGCATTTAATATAAAAAATTAGAAAAGTCTCAAAAAAATAATTTTTCATTTTCTTAAGTTTAGATAAATGTAAAAGCATAAAAATATTTTTCCTCATTTTCTCCTTTCATTTGGTATTTTCATAGATTTAATTAGATTTAAATAGTCTTTAATTCATAGAAAATAGGAAATTAATCGGAAAAATACAAAATAGTTTTGAAAATTCTATTTTGATATTTTAGACTTTTCTAAGTCTTTATTTTATTTTCTAGCTTTATTTCCTAATTTCTTGTATTTTAGGTAATTATTTAATAGTTAAAATAGTTTTAATTAATAATAATTAGATAATTAGTTGTAAAATAATTTTCTTTTCTTAAAATTTTCTCATATCATTAGGATTGTAAAATGTATTTTTCATATTTTTAGGATTTATATTTTATAAGTCTCACGTTTTTATTTGTACGTTTACGTTATTTGTATTTAAACATAAGTTTTAGGTTTTAAACGTTCATCACTTTAAAAATAGTGATAGCGTTTATTTAATAGATTTTATCTTTTTAATTTCCTTTAATTTTCATTTTAGCCCTTGTAGTTTATGTCCTTTTTCCGTAGTTATAATAATTCCAAATTATCCTTTTCCCGTTCAAATCTCGCGATCACTAAACGTTTGATAATCCATTGCATAGCTCATTGGGACTTAACGACCGGAAACCCTATACTCCTCGGATCTTCATTGATTTCGTGCTTGAGTTGTTTTAAGATTTCTTACGCTTGCGTGAGAGAACTTCGACGGTTTCAAGCATCAAAATTTTTAGGCGCCCGGCTGCGGAGTCTGTCTTGATAATCTTACGTCTAGCGATTAGTGATTTGGATATTCACTCTTTGTTTATACCATCCATCGTATATGTTTATATTTTTTATCCAAAAATACCAAAAATATTCTTCTCATTCCTCTTATTCGTTGATTCTAATTCTCTTACCTCTTTGACGTTTAATTCTATTCTTCGTGTCCTCTCAACCATTTGATTCTCTTCTTAATCCTCTATATGTTTAATTCTTATGTCGGCTCATCGCCGAAATGTGTGTGAGCGGTGTGGAGGGCCTAGTTCAAGCGAATTTTGCAATTCGTCGAATTATCCATCATAAATTCTTTTCAAAGTTGTTTCGACCACCCGCCGCAACTTTGAAATACATTCTAATCTTGACAAACCGGTTCAAGCGTCTGAGCTACCCCAAGCACCCATCGAGGATTACGAGGACAACCTCTTTGAATCTAGAGCCCGTAATCTAATCGAACAAATTTATGTCGATGAAAAAGGTCAAGAATTAGAATTGATTACGATGAACCCGTTCAAACACGGTGACTAGCAAGAATGACTTGCCTAATCTTCACGCTTCTCAAGAACCGAACCGGAGACCATAACGGAAGTGGTGGAAATTGCTAGCTCTCGAGCACACCACTTGTCCCACCTCCCGATCTTCTGAATGTTCTTGAGACTTGATAGTCATCCGGATCACCATGTTGGTTTTGTTGATCCTTTGAATAAAGCGATTCCTCTTCATAACTATCAAATGCAATCGTTTATTCCTTGTGTCGGTTGTGGTGAGCCTCTCTTTGGTTCACCCTGTCGTTGGTGTACTTGTGTACAATGTGGTAATGATATTCATAACGGGAGTTGTTTATTTTGTGGTTCAAGGAATTCATTTGGTTATGATCCTAATCAGAACTCATTTAACGACTCCTCAAACTTTTCCAATTACCCACCCCAGCCCGACCTATATTCATATGATCAACACTTCTGTTGTGAATTTTGTGGAGGTCCTCACCAAGGATTTGAGTGTCAATCCGGAAACACGTTTGTCTATGAGCAGTTTTCCAATGATGCTCGAACTTTGGTTATGACCAAAATCCATATGATTCACCAATCCGGACTCAGCAGTTTCTTGTTGTGAATCTTGTGGAGGTCCCATTCTGACTCGATTGTCAAATAGGGAACCCAGTTCCTTGTAACAATTATGACTCACATGTGTGATAATTTCCAACCTCCACAGCACCATACGGCTCCAACTCCACCTGAGCCGTTGTCTCAAGAAATCTCCCACGATCTTGAAACCGCAATGAAAACACTTGAGGATATGATGAGTAATTTTAAGAATCAAGTGAGTGGTGAAAAGACCATGGGAGAATTGCTTCGAAGAGCGAGGCCCGCCAATCAGGGAAGAATCATTAGCCCTAGAGCATGCGGCTCTAAGGCGTTCCCAATTTCTTAAGGCCGGCACAGATGATGATGACGAGGAGGTTTTATCCTTTTAAAAGTAATATTTCTCAACCCTCGATCGGTTGATATTCCAAAGATTGAGATTCCATCTCAAACAAGCGCTATCACACCCGAGATTCACACTCACTCTCTTATTATGGGGACGAGCATCTCGACCTTGTTCACGAAAAGGAATCGGACGAATTGATAAAGTCTAGTGTTGAGGACCTTATCCCAATCCCGGAGAGTCACGGGAACTCTTGATCATGTGTGTGATATTCCTCCTCCTCTTGTCTTCCAAAAGATCATGTTGAGATGTTCTCGATTCGATGATGATGATTCGTTATCTTGTGGAGACATCATTTATGTGGAAGATTCACCTTCGAGCTTGTTAGCTTAGAAGAAGAGAATGATGAATTCTCGACAATGAAATCAAAGATGAAGCTCTTGAGCAACATTATTGAAGGTCGGTCTTCTCATTTCTAAAATCGAGGCTTTCAAAGAGAAACCTATTTCATCTCCTATCCCCATTAAGGATAGTGACATTCTTTCCGATGATTCTATTCCGAAATGAAAGCCTCTTGTTTTGATAATATGGGAGAGAAGATTAGTGGCGTACCACTTTTCATTCTCACAATTCTCTCCCGATTATGAATCATGTACATTAGAGGAGTTCATCGGTGAACCCACTCATATCAATTCGAATATGATTCATTCACCTTCATGGAGTTCTCGGATGAACTCACTCATATCATATCTCCGCGGAGTATGATAATCTCTACTTTGATCTAGACACACCCGAGATATGTCTAGACCAATTGAGTTTAAGCGAGGAGATTCATGAAACTATGAATTCTCCTATTGAGGATGAAGAGTTAGTCATGATTTCTATCATGATTTTCTTTCTTTCTTCATATATTCTCATTACTTCTCCCATTCTTCACTCCTTCGGGAATGAAGACATTATCTTTGATCCGGCATTTTCATGTACCATTATCTTGAGCGGTTGTGTATATCTCATCGGTGTGGAACTTTCACGTGCTTCGGTGTTTATCCAAACATTTTAAATGAAAGTCAGATGGAGATTGTCTCTTCCACTTTACTTCCCATGAACAAATGAATTGGTCGAGTCAAGCTAGCGACTCATTAATCAAAAACATTAGCTTAACATGGGTTTTCACCCGTGCACCACTAAGTGTGGGGAGTTGCCCACATTATTATATATATATAAGAAAAAAAAAAAAAAAAAAAAAAAAAATCTTCTTTCTAAATAATGGCCGTAGTATTTCCTTTACGTTCTTTGTTTGGCATAACCGTTTGTACTTTGAATATTGAGGCAATATTCATTTCTAAGTGTGGGGAATTCTCACGAATTTTATCACATAATTATACAAATTCCCGTTTTTGGCCAAATTTTTTTTGGAGTAAGTGTTTACACTTTCTCATTTGGTTATCGATCCGCCATATACGTAAGACAAAAGGATTAGCTAATCCAGAGCAAGCGGCTCTTGGTAAAGATTTCTTAAATCCGTTTATATGGCTTGCAATTTGCCCAAAATTGTATGGTATTCAACTCACCATATCCTAAAAAGTGAAGAGTTGGCTAGCAAGCAAGATTATGGCTTGTGGTAAAGGCGATGGAAAAACCATAATTGGTAATCGACTCACCAAAGATAATATTGATAATTTATCTAAGAGTTGGCTAGTCCGAGCAAGCGGCTCTGGTAAAGACAAAATCAAATCCGTTGAAGTCGGTGGTTTGCTCAAAATCACATGGTTATCGATGTACCATGGTTCTTACTTGAATCGAAACATTTGGCTACTCAAGTAATGGCTTTTGGTAAAGAGTTTAAAATCCATTATGTTTTCTCAAATCATTGCTAGGGACTAGCAATATCTCGATGTGGGGGATTGATGAGTGTCTAAATACTCATCATTTTGTACAATATAAAGCTGCAAAATCATCGAAAACACTCGAAACACATCAAAATGATCAAAATATCACAAATCGGTGTTTTATGTGTTTTAAATGCAAAATATCAAAATCGGATGAAAAACATATCAAATTTGCAAAATTGCGTTTTAGTCCCCAAGTTTCAAAAATTGTCAAAAATAGTCCACAGTCAAAATTTCAAAGAAAAATCATCAAAGGTCCTTTTAAATCATAACTTGTCAAATTTGGTCCTTTGGTGAAAAATGTAAAAGTTTTGAGAAAATTACAATTTGGTCCTTCAAGTTTGCAAATTGTGAAATAGCCCCTGGAAAAATTGAAAAGGGCAACTTTGGTCCTTGCAATATCAACTCTTGTCAATTTCGGTCCACGAAGCACCTTTGCAAAACTACTGAGATTGGTCCCTTGTTTTGTGGAAATTGCCAATATGGTCCTTGTGTTATTAACTCTTCGATTGGACCCTTTTATCACCATGGCCCAACTGTTGGCCCAATCCAACCCAAATACCGGTTTATACCGAATCCAACCCACACCATTTGTTTAATACGGTCAAAACAGTTTGACCCATCCTGCTTCCTCTCCCTCACGTGATAACACCACCATCATCACCATTCCTGCGATCTCCTGTCGCTCAACTATCATCACTACAACCCCTCCAACACAGAAGCCAAGCCTCATTTATTACCCTAAACCTAACACTCTATCATCTCACAAGTCGTTAAAAGGGTTTGGCGCCAAAACACTTTAAGCGGCTATGATGGACTTGAGTGATCCAAGGGTCGCTTTTGTCTTGGGAACTACTCATAGAGGAGAGAGAAGAAGCTTGGGATGTATAAAAGGCCAAGAGAAGCTACAAGGAGAGAGTTAGTTTTTATTTTTCTTAGCAATGTATTTCGTTTCATGTTTTTTAGTCTAAATTAGATTTTCAGTTGTAATTTAAAGCTACATTGTGTTCAAGTAAACCATTTCAGTGTATCTCACATTTATTTAAGTGTCAATTTCAGTTAGTATTCAAATTCCATCATTATTGTCAACTGTTGAAATTTTGAATTTCAAACTCACTTGTTTAAGCATTTAGCAACTCATTCTCAATCTCAAATAAGCTTATATAAGCTCATAATAACTTTCCATAAGCTCACATTGAAGTTTCATTCACCTTTTAACTTTGGTCAACAAAAGTCAACACGGATCAAAAATGATGCAGAAAGGAATTGGGTTGATTCAGGCATGAATGTGGGTTGAAATGGAAGCTATGGGTTGATTTGTATTAGGGTAGTGGTTCTTGGTCATAACTTGCATGCCATTGTGGCTTGGACAAGTTGTAAGTTATTTCAAAGCCTTTTAGCATAACACGCAATTGTAGTTTAAATCTGCTATTATCTGTTCTAATAGTAATGTTTAGGTTAATATAAGTTAATGTGATCATAATTACATGTTGGTTAGAAGTTTGTATTAGTTTTGAGCCTAAATCAATGCTTAAAGGGGTGTTTGGTTTGGTCATAAAATCATCCTAGAGACATAAGCGATGGATATAACTTATGGTGTTATGTTTGTTTATCTAAATTAAGTTCATTTCTATCTTGTTTTGTGTCTGTAACATCACCTAAGTCAAAAATCAATAAATCTGTTTTAAACT
Organism: Chrysanthemum lavandulifolium; assembly: GCA_022545495.1. NCBI lineage: Eukaryota > Viridiplantae > Streptophyta > Magnoliopsida > Asterales > Asteraceae > Chrysanthemum > Chrysanthemum lavandulifolium. The sequence continues at coordinate 146,530,202 of CM040241.1, read as the reverse complement.
TGTCCCTTTGTTGGAAATTGGTAAATCAAACCACTAGTTTTGTGTTCAAATTCCTAGATTAAGCTAGCATTAGGCTTATTACATCTATTAAGTCCATTTTCAGTTCACAAATTGGTTTCAAAATCCATTTTAGTCAACTTTCCATTTTGCTCAAAAGTCAAAGTTTGAAAAATCGATTTTTGGCCATTAAGGATTTATCATGATCTCATCTAAAGCCAATTTCATTGAGACTTGGCATTTTAGAAACCTCTCTTGGTCTAGTTTCTTATGAGAATTTTTCAGATTTTTGCCAATTTTTAAAAGCCTCAAATGAGCTTGTCAAAACAAGCTCATACGCCTACTGCTCATTTGTCTCGTGATCGGCGAGATTTTTCTCGGAAAGTGCGACTAGTGCAGTGCTCTCAAGAGCTTAGCATGGTCTGATTTTTGGTCTAAATCCTCTCACCCAGGTCCTTTACAAGTTCCAATGTGTAGATTTTAGTTTGAGCTTATTACGGAAGCTTCGCATTAAGCTTAAACTTGCCCTCCAATCTTTTTATCTTGAAAAGCTCACAACATCAAATCTGTGGAATTTGTTTTTCTCGTGGTTATAGCTTGTTGAATTTAGTTGCTATTGGTCACTTTTAGTAGTATAGAGCTTACGAAATCAGTTGGAAGCTTATCTTGTTCATTTAGCTTATTTTAGTGCTTATAAATAAGCACTTGTTTAAGCAGTTTCATAATTCTCCAAACAAGTGCCTGTTTTTCCAATTTTCTCATATTCCTAATATCACTTTAGACTTTTCCTGAATTTTTCAGATTTTTCCTAGCTTGTTTGGTATTTTTCTGCATTTTATCTAGTTTTTAAGCATTTTTAAATAGCATTTAATATAAAAAATTAGAAAAAGTCTCAAAAAAAATAATTTTTCATTTTTCTTAAGTTTAGATAAATGTAAAAAGCATAAAAAATATTTTTCCTCATTTTTCTCCTTTCATTTGGTATTTTTCATAGATTTAATTAGATTTAAATAGTCTTTAATTCATAGAAAATAGGAAATTAATCAGAAAAATACAAAAATAGTTTTGAAAATTCTATTTTGATATTTTAGACTTTTCTAAGTCTTTATTTTATTTTTCTAGCTTTATTTCCTAATTTCTTGTATTTTAGGTAATTATTTAATAGTTAAAAATAGTTTTTAATTAATAATAATTAGATAATTAGTTGTAAAAATAATTTTCTTTTTCTTAAAATTTTCTCATATCATTAGGATTGTAAAATGTATTTTCATATTTTTAGGATTTATATTTTATAAGTCTCGCGTTTTTATTTAGTCGTTCGTTATTTGTATTTAAACATAAGTTTTAGGTTTTAAGCGTTCATCACTTTAAAAATAGTGATAGCGTTTATTTAATAGATTTTATCTTTTAATTTCCTTTAATTTTCATTTTAGCCCTTGTAGTTTATGTCCTTTTTCCGTAGTTATAATAATTCCAATTATCCTTTTCCGTTCAAATCTCGCGATCACTAAACGTTTGATAATCCATTGCATAGCTATTTGGGACTTAACGACCGGGGAAACCCTATACTCTCAGATCTTCATTGATTTCGTGCTTGAAATGTTTTAAGATTTCTTACGCTTGCGTGAGAGAACTTAATGATTTCTTGCGCGATCGATCTACTAGTTTTTATTTTTTTACTTATGTCGTTTTTATGTTAAATCTTTCAATTCGGTGTAAAACTTGTAATATTTTGTTAGATTGTATCAAACTAAACTGTTCTAGTGTATTGCAATTAATTTCAAGCATCAAATTCGATCTATGTTTAAAATTCAAGTTTTATGGTCCTTTGTTTCAAGCTGCAACTTTAAAATATTAAGTGCAGGTGTTTAGAAGTTTATTTCAAGCTCAAATAAGCTTGTATAAGCTTATTACTGACTTTCACAAGCTCACATTCAAGTTTCAATTCATTTTGTTCTTGGTCAAAGAAAGTCAAACTTGGTCAAGTTGGTAATGGAAATGGAAATGGGTTGATGCGATCTGGATTTGGGATTGGTTTTAAGTCCAAATGGTTGGATAATGTAGGTTAGAAGCTACGGTTTCACGGTAGCAAGCCATTGTGGCTAAGGATTCTTGTAAGTGATTTTAAGGTGTCATTGCATATGTTGTATTTCTAGTTATTAATAGTTCAATCTTGTGTATTTAGGCTGTCATTAGAGTAGTTTAGGTCGGTTTGATTGTATCTTATGCTAGTTTAGTATTTAGTCTTGTTTTGCTCACAAATCGAGTCAAGGAGTGTTTGGTTTAGTAGATTAATCATCTCAAAGGCTTTTGCGGTGGTTGAGCTTTGTTGAATTATGTTTGTTTAGGGTATTCATACTCATATACATCTTAGTCTTGAGCTTGTTAGCTTTGAAAGTCAAATCATGATCAAATCTGTCTAATTGTCTTAAGCTGTTGGTTTTATGAAAATCAAATCACTTGTTTTGAGCTCGAATTCATAGACCAAGCTTTAGTAACTTCATTTCATTAATAAAACCAAGATCGGTCTTTAAATTGAGATCAAACTTCATCAAAGTCAAAGTTTCACTTTTACTACAAAAGTCAATTGCTAAAATCATTTTTGAGCCAACTACAAGGAATTTTCTTGAGCTCATTTGTTGGACTTATCAAGTGAAATTTGGCATTTAGAAACTTCAATGGTCTTTCTACTTATTAGCATTTTAGTATAATTTTGCAATTTATTTAAAAGCTCCAAACAAGCTCTTCTTTTAGGCCATAAGTGCCCTGCTCCACAGGCTCAGTTGACACTGAGTTTTTCTCAGATTTTGTGCAACTTGCACAGGGCTCAAAAGAGCTTCCCATGGTCTGGTTTTTGGTGCATTTGGTCTCACCCAGGTCTAGTCTAGATTCCAATTTGTAGTTTTCATTTTAAGCTTATTTTGAAGCTTGTGCTTGTGTCCAAAGTAGCTACTCAGAATCTGTCTTTAGCTTATAATCTCAAAACACCAAATCTGTTGCATCTTGCATTCCAGTGTTTAAAGCTTATTGTTTTTTGTTGCATTTCAGTACATTTAGCATAATAAAGCTTCTGTAATCAGTAGGTGGCTTGTTGTGTTCAATTAGCTTATTCTAGTGCTTATTTCACAAGCACTTGCTACTTCAGTTTCAAATTCCTCCACATAGCACCATGTTTTTATATTTTTCCTTTATTCCTAATATTATTTTAGACTTTTCCTGAAATTTTCAGATTTTTACAAGTTTGTTTGCTATTTTTCTTGATTTAAATTAGTTTTTAAGCATTTTTAATTAGCTTTAAATACAAAAATTAAGAAAAGGTTCAAAAAATAAGTTTTCATTTTCTTAAGTTAAGATAAATATAAAAGTCATAAAAGTATTTTTCCATAATTTTCTTGGTTCAAATAGTATTTTCTAGCATTTTAATTAGTTTTAAATAGTTTTAAATTAATAATAAATACATAAAAGTATAAAAATATATTTTCAGTTTTAAAATAAGTTTTATCATATTTTAGATTTTCAAGTTATAATTTCATTTTCTAGGTTAATTTTGTATTTTCTTCTATTTTAGTGCATTTTAAATACTTAATAAATAGTTTTTAATTAATAATAATTAGATAATTAGTTATAAAATAATTTTCCTTTTCTAATAATTTTCTTATATAATTAGGATTGTAAAATGTATTTTCTATATACATAGGTATTTTCCTTCTTTAATTTCACGTTTTTATTTATCGTTCGTAGTTTTTTATTTAAGCGTAAGTTTTAAGTTTTAAACGTTCATCATTTTAAATATAGTGATAGCGTTTATTTAATATATTTTATCTTTTAATTTTCTTAATTTGCATTTAAGTCGCTTTATTTTATAAACTTTTTCGGTAGTGTAATATTGATCCAACCTTGATCGATCATTTATCCTTAGTGATCATTCTATCGTCGATCAGTGTTTAATACACCATTGAGTCTCCGTGGGACATAACGACCGGAATTCATTATATTCTCCGGGACTTCATTGCATTTGTGTACGAACTGTTTTAAGCTTCTACGATTACGCCGTTCGCAGTGGCGGGCTTGTGTGATTAGACTTGGCTGGTTCGGACGGATCGATTCATCAAGGGTTTGGTGAAGATATCGGCCGATTGATATTGGTAGGGATGAAATGTAATTCAATATCTCCTTTCATTATGTGATCCACGATGAAGTGATATCGATATCAATGTGTTTGGTTCTTTGGTGTAGGGCACGGGGTTGTTGGAGATTGCAATAGCACTAATGTTATCACGGAAGATGGGCACCATTTTGTAATGGATGTCATAGTCAACGAGTTGACTTTTCATCCATAATACATTAGCACAACATCCTGCTGACTACATATTGACTTCGGTGAGGACATAGCCACCGATTGTTGCTTCTTTGCACTCCAACAAACAGTTTTCCTCCGAAATTGAGGGACCACGAGGTACTTTTTACATCCATGTTGCAAGTATAATCGAATCGAGTAACCCTTGAGATCAAACCACAGCATTTTGGATAATAGAGTCAAGGTTTGGGGTTCCTTTCAGTACTGAGTAATCTTTTAGGCTGCGATGAGGTGAGATTCTTTGGGATTGGGTGATATATTGCTATTAAGCAATGAAAATGTATATACGGTCTAGTAGCGGTTAGATACATCGGTGAGCCAACAATCCCTCCGAAATGGGTTTGATTGGTGATTTACCGGTGAGATCGGGTCCAAGGTTGTTAGGTGGGACCATTGGTGTCTTCAACGAGGCATAGTCGGATATCTCGTATTTCTTGATTTACGGTGTATTTCTCTTGGTGATGGATATTCCTTTATCGGTTTGCACGATTTGTAGTCCAAGAAAGTATGTGAGTTCTCCCATCATGCTCATTTCAAACTTCTTTGTCATCAGTTTTTCAAACTGTTTGCAAAGTTGTAGTTTGTTGAGCAAAATGATATAATCAACGTACACTTGGACTAGAATCACATCTGTTGAGTTCTATAGACAAGCGATTGTGTTGTCTATCTTTCCTCGACAAACTTGTTTTGTATCGGGAAGGCGAGAGTTTCATACCATGCCACAGGAGCTTGTTTAAGTCCATAAAGGGCTTTGTCCGACTTGAGACATAGTCAGGAATTCTTTACTCTCAAAGCACGGAGGTTCTTGAACATACACATCTTCCTTGAGATCACCATTTAAGAATGCACTTTTAACATCCATTTGGTAGACCACGAAGTTCATGTATGTTGCATATGCAAGGAAGATCTGATGGCTTCCATTCTTGCAACGAGCAAATGTCTCATCATAGTCGATGCCTTCTTGTTGGTGTAACCTTTAGCTACAAGTGCGGCTTTGTTTTTAATGACAGTGCCGTTTTATCGGTTTGTTTACGAAAACCACTCCATTCAATGACTACTACATCCCGAGGACATTTGATCAAGGTCATGACCTTGTTTTATCAAGCAGTTGCGAGTTCTTCTTGCATAGTGATGAGTGTGTAAATACTCATCATTTTGGTTAAATCTGACTGAAAGCGTTTAAAATGCTCAAAATGCATCAAAATCTCGAAAATATCTCAAAATTGCATTTTATATGTTTCGGATGCAAAATGTTCAAAATCGGATGAACAATGAGCTAAGTTTGCATAATTGGCGGTTCGGTCCCCAAGTTTCAAATTTTGTCAAAATAGTCCACGAGCCCTTAATTTCAAAGAAAAATCACCAAGGTCCTTTTAAAATCATAAGTTGTCAAAATTAGTCCTTTGGTGAAAAATATCAAAAGTTTTGAGAAATTTCAAAATTGGTCCTTGAGTTTCAAATTTGGCAAAAATGGTCCTTGAAATTTTGAAAATGTCAAGTTTAGTCCTTATACTATTGGAGCTTGTCACTTTTAGTCCCTTGGAGCAACTTTGCAAATTGGCGGTTTGGTCCCTGAATTTGAAATTGCATTAGGTCCTTGTGTTTTAAAACCCTTTCAACCTTTGGACCATGTCATAACCAATTTGGACCCCCTGCCATATTAACCATTTGGACCCCTTCAATTTGACCCCCCTTTTTAATATAAGCCCTGGTCAAATAAGTCAACCCCCCTACCCGCCTTTTTTCTTCTTCCCCGACCATCCTGTCTGCAACACTTTTTCTCCAGCCACCAACACCTCTAGCCTCCCCTACTCCATGTTTTGTCCCCTCCAGCCTCCACACCAATACAATAGCATTTAATGCTCCTTCCCCTTTGCACTCAACCCCAACAGGTCAAAATAACCTTTCCCGCCAAAAACCAAATCAGTGGCCAAGATCAATTCTAGACATCCTATGGTTGAGAAAAATGGTGGGATATGCTCAGAGATGAGAGAGAAACATGATGGTGTATAAAAGGAAGCAAGAAGAGAGAAGGAGAGGGTAGTAGGTAGTTTTTAATTTTCAGCAATGTCGTTTTTAATATTAAAGTTCTAGTTAAGTTGAATAAATTTGTAATCTTTTGTTATTCGTACTCATTTTAAGTTATTTAATCAATATAAACCATTTTCAAGTACCAATTTAAGTTGCATTATCAATTTATCTTTGTTGTGTTCCTTTGTTGCAAAATTCCATTGCAAATTCTCATATTCAAACTCTAAATAGCTTATTTTCTCACTCGAACAAGCTTATATAAACTTATTATAGCTTTTGTAAGCTTGCTTTTAAGTTTCAAGCGGTTTTGGAATTTGGTCAATGAAAGTCAGCGGTGTTCTCATTTGGTTGAGAAATGGAAATGGGTTGAAATAATCTTGAGTGGGGGTGCGATTTAGTGTTTGGTATTGGATTTGGTTGATTTAGTCTTTGTTACTCGCTTGATTTAATTTGGATATTAAGTGAGTTTATTTTCCAAAGCATCTCATAATTGTCATGGATTTGATCTTGTTTGTTTGTGTTTAGCACTTTGTTAGAGCTTTAGGATCTTAGTTCTTGCTTATTTCATTGTCTCGCATAAGTAGTTATAGGATTAGATTGCTTAATTTGTTTGTCAGATTCATTAAAGGAGTGTTTGGATTAGTACTATAAACTGTGCTAGGGGTTTAATTATTGGAGTAGTTAAGTTGCTTAGGGTTTGCTATAGCTTGTTTCACTAATATCTGTCCTTGTTTTGCAACCATTTGCAGTCTAAGTCAAAATTTCATTTAAACTGCTCTCATTCTCAAATCTGTGAAAATCAGTTGCTATAATCTATCATATGGGTGTATAACTTGATAAGTGAGCTTGCTTTGTTTTCATTTCATCATATTATATCATTTTCAGTTCAACATTTGATCTTAAATCTCAAATAAGTCAACATTCATCACTGTTTTCAAAAGTCGAAACCATGTCAAACTGTTTTCTCAAATATTCGACCTCTGTACAAGGTTCAATCTGACTTATTAGGGTCTCAAATTTGGTCAGGTTGTAGTTTGCTAGGTGGTCTTGAAGACCACATATCTGGTTTCACATAAGCTTTTAGATTAGCTTGTCTGGCTTCGAACATAGGGGCAGGTTCTATTTTGCTAGGATAATCAGTTAGCTTAAATCTGAGTAGACCGCTTATTTGAGGTTAGGAGTAGCTATAATTAGTTGTTTTAGAGTAATTATAGTATAAGTTAACTCATCATCGGTTGGTGCAAATTAGAGCTTATTTGCTTATTCTCGTTAAACTTATTTCATATCGGTTAACACATCGACTTCTTATTCCCACATAAGCATCATATTTTATATTTTTCATAGAACTAGAATAACATTTTAGAATTTTCCTGAGTTTTCATAATTTTTGTCCTTGATTTGCTATTTTCTCTATTTAAAATAGTTTTAGTCACTTTTAAATAGCTTTTATTACAAATATTTAAGAAAAGTTCAAAAATAATTTTTCAATTTTCCCAGTTTAAGAAAAATATAAAAAGCATAAAAAGATTTTTCCTATTTTCCCCTTTTATTTGGTATTTTCACAATTTAAATTAGTTTTTAATAGTTTTTAATTCCTAGAAAATACAAAAATAATCAGAAAAATACAAAATAGTTTTGAAAATTCTATTTTGTTATTTTAGACTTTTCAAGTCATAATTTTATTTTTCTAGCTTTATTTCATATTTTCTTGTATTTTAGGTTGTTATTAAATAGTTAAAAATAGTTTTAATTGATAATAATTAATTTAATAGTTTTAAAAATAATTTTCTTTTCTATAAATTTTCTTTTATCATTAGGTTTGTAAAATATCATTTTCATATTTTTAGATTAATATTGCTTAGTTTCATATTTTCATTTATGCGTTCGTAGTTTTAATTCGGTTTTATAAAAACTTAAAATCAAAAACATCATTTTAAATATAGTGATAGCGTTTATTTAATATTTTTATCTTTTAATTTTCTTTAATTTGCATTTAAACCGTTGTAATTTGTTTACTTTTACGTAGTTATAATCATATCAAACCTCTTTCCATTCAAATCTCCTCGATCACTATTCGTTTGGTGATTCTTGCATAGATTATTGGGACATAACGACCGGAAACACTATACTCCCGGATCTTCATTGAGTTTGCTGCGAACCATTTTAAGTTTCTTCGATTGACCATTCACAAGTGGCGGCTTGAGTGAAAAACTTACCGTCTGGGCGAATCAAATTTTAAGCGCCATTGCTGGAGTGTCTTTGATTATCTTCCGTTTAGCAGATTAGTGATTTGAATATTCACTCCTTGTTTATACCATCAGTATGTGTTTATATTTTCTTTTAAAATCAAAAACCAAAAGAATTTCATTCCTTGTTTTTGCAAAATGTTATTCAAAAATACCAAAATATTCCTCTTTATCCTCTTACCCTTTTGATTCTTTATCCTTTACCCTCTATCCATTTGATTCTTCTTCTATTCTCATGGAATCTCTCGACTCTGACGAATGCAGGACGAAGTTGAAAACTTGAGACTTTATCACAAATGTCTAGAATTCGTGTTGTTCGTGATGATCCATTAATTCTGCGTAGGGAAATGGAGCGAGAAACGGGGTGACAAAGGACCGGTACTTCCTTTTGATGATGGAGGTGCTAATCGTCCAACCTACGGTTATCAAAGATCTAAACCCTCAATTGCTCTAAGCCGTCTAAAATTGATCCTAAACTTTCACGATTTCGGTTAAAAGCAAACATGCGAAATTTAGACCGGTGACTAGCAAGAATGACTTGCCTAAACTTCACGTTTCTCAAGAACCAAAAGCGGAGACCATCACGGAAGTGGTGGAAATTGCTAGCTCTCGAGCACACCACTTGTCCCCCTCCGGATTTTTCAAAATGTTCTTGAGACTTGATAGTCATTCGATCACCATGTTGGTTTTGTTGATTCTTTGAATAAAGCGATTCCTTCTCATAACTATCAAATGAAATCGTTTATTCCTTGTGTCGGTTGTGGTGAGCCTCTTTTGGTTCACCACATCGTTGGTGTGCGTGTGTACAATGTGGTAATGATATTCATAACGGGAGTTGTTTGTTTTGTGGTTCGAGGAATTCATTTGATTATGATCCTAATCGAACTCATTTAACGACCCTCAAACTTTGCCAATTACCCACCATAACCTGACCTATCTTCATATAATCAACATAACTGCTGTGAATTTTGTGGAGGTCCTCACCTAGGATTTGAGTGTCAATCAGGAAACACGTTTGTCTATGAGCAGTTTTCGGTGATGCTCGAGAACTTTGGTTATAACCAAAATCCATATGATTCACGGTCGAGACTCAGCAGTTTCTTGTTGTGAGTCTTGTGGAGGTCCCATTTCATTTCGATTGTCAAATAGGGAATCCATCTCCTTGTAACAATCATGACTCTTACATGTTTGACAATTTCCAACCTCCACGACACCATACGGTTCAAACTCCACGAGCCGTTGTCTCAAGAAATCTCCCAAAATTTTGAAACCGCAATGAAAACACTTGATGATATGATTAGTAACTTTAAGAATCAAGTGAGTGGTGAAAAGACCATGGGAGAATTGCTTGCAAGAAGCGAGAGGCCCGCCAATCTAGGGAAGAGTTATTAATCCTAGAGCATGCGGCTCTAAGGCGTTCCCAATTTCTTAAAGCGACTCTATATGATGATGGCGAGGAGAGTTTTATCCTTTTAAAGATAATATTTCTCAACTCCTCGGTCGGTTGATATCCCAGCGATTGAGATTCCATCTCAAACAAGCTGCTATCACACCCAGCTCCACTCGCTCTACGAACATGGGGGCGAGCATCTTGACCTTGTTCACGAAAAGGAATCGGACAAATTCATAAAGTCTAGTGATGAGAACCTTGTCTCGATCCGAGAGAGTCACGAGGAACTTCGATCATATGTGATTCTCTTTCCCTCTTGAGTGTTCAAAGATCATTTTGAAACTTTCTCCGATGTTAGACGATTGTACTTCTTATGAAAACATCGAGTATGTTGAGGCATCACTCCGCGATCGATCTTGATCATCTTCTTGAGGAGTTCACCGATGAACTCACTCAATCCATCAATGATCGTTCACTCATCTTCACTCACTTCTTAACGGTCAATAGAGAATGTTGATCACTTTGTTCGAAACATTCAAAGCTACTTTCACAATCCTCTATTTGAATTCGACTGAATTCACTTTAATTCGAGAATCCATTCTTTGATACTCAGTTGAGGATAGTCGATAAGGTTTTAAAGGTACCATTTTGAGGGTCGTTTAAGTCCTTATTTGATCACTTTTGTATCCGTTATTGCTTAATATCGTTCCTTTTCACTTTTAGGTCTCGTGAAGGCAAAATCTTTGGAATGGCACTTATTTGGACGAAAGGCGAATATATGAAGAAAATGGCCAAAGTCGAAATCATGACACTCACGATCATTTGAATGTAGAAGGCGGCGGCGTCGGAGATATTTGCGGCGCCGTCGGAGAAAGTTGCGACGGGTCGAACTCAAAACTCATGTTTTCAAGAGGCGGCGTCTAGTGTAAAGAGTAGGCCGTCGCTACTCGGGCGGCCTAGATGCGATCGAGGCGTCGAGTTGAAGAGGGCGGCGTCGCGGACATAAGGTGGCCGTCGCAAGGTTAACGTGGCCAAGCGAAACCACAATGGCGGCGACACGGCGGCGTCACTAAACATAAGGTGGCCGTCGCAATTGTAATCTTATATATAGAATCCGAATTTTTCGGTCTTTGTGTGGAGAGTCTTTGGGTAAAACCTAAAACCGAACCTAAGGTGTCTTGTACAGTATTTTAGGGTTTTAACCTATCTTACACCAAGATAAGTCTTTGCTTCATTAATTTAATTATGTCTTTGATTATTTGTGTGTATGCTTGCATGTTCTCCATGTCCAAGCTAATTTATTTGTGTGTTTGCTTAGGAAGTATGAAACTTAATTATTGAATATTGATTGGTTGTTTCTTATCTTAGTTGATTAATGATCTAGTAATGCGATAGGTCATTCGTTGTGTATAATGCTTGATTCATCTTTGTGAACCCTAGAGTATGATTACGAGTGATTGTAGTCTAAAACATCCGAAGAGTGCCTTAGAGTAGAGTCTATAATCTCTATGTGGATTTGTAGACAAGACCCTTTGGTAAGTTCAAAGAGTTGGGAGAAAGCATACCTACAACTTAGAAACACAAGCGCATGACTAGGAATAAGGCGTGACACTCAACCATCAATAGGAGATAATTAAGGAGTAATACAAACTAAGTAAACACATCTTTAAACTATCATACGAGCACACATTAATTAGACATAGACTCCCACAACCTTAGTTTAGATAATTAGATAATAGTAGAGTAATCGGTGAAATACCAACCCCAAATCCAATACCGAGATTAGTACCTTTCCATTTTCATAAAATATAAAAGATAAAAATAATCTTCCTCAACCTTAACCTTAGCGTAGTAACTCCTACTAGCATTCCTATTCCCAGAGAGCGATATCAATACCGTGGCTTACCTAATTACTACACTACAGCGATTAGGTTCCTTTGCCTGGGGTGTTATAAAACTTGCTCGAAGAAAGGAAGTTCCTTTGACCCGAGCGGCGTGTGGCGTTATCAAGTTTTAGGCGCATTGCGGGAATAGAATAGCTAGTTAGTAGTCCACCTCGTTTAGGTTTCTTTGCTTGATTCTATCAAGTAAAATTTTTCTCATTTTAGATTTCTCTTAGTCTATCCCCTTCTTACGTAACCTTTGTTAGTAATTCCATCACTTTTCATCATGGAAGGTGATAACCGCTACCATTCATCAACATACCACCAAATGACCGCCAAGAGCCCGTACTCTTGGTGAATACTCGAGACCAAGCCACTTAGGCTATAGGAACACCATTGAGCTTCCGACCAAGCCCGAACTACGGCCTGCGATCCGAGGCACCATCCGGTTGGTGCAAAGCGGATGTGCATTCCATGGACTTCGTTAGAAGATCCAAATCGACATCGAGGATTTCCTCAAAATCGTCGATTCCATCGACCTTGATGCTACTACTCGGGAGACCACGCGCTGCGTCTCTTCCAATTCTCTCTACGGGACCAAGCTAGTAATTGGCTTGGCGACTTCCATGGCTCCATCTCAAGTTGGGATGATCTTACTTCTCGCTTCCTTGCTCAATTTTTCCCAGGAGAACCACTAAGCTTAGGCGAGACATCTTGACATTCAGTGACTCAAGGTGAGTCTCTTTACAAAGCATGGACTCGATTTAAGGAATTACTCCGTAGACTTCCACACCATGGCATTGATCTTTGGCTTCAAATCAAATCTTCTATGATCATCTGATTTCATCACTCGACGATCCATTGATCGTGCTGGGTGGAAGACTCGGCGACTTTAATGCGAGCAATCTTGGGATATCATAGAGGGCTCGCCGATCAAAACCACGAAGATTGGGTGAAACTCCGAAACTCCGATTAACGTAGTTAATGCCATATCCACTCCTCACGAATCTCCGATACACTCGAAGAGCAATTGAGTGCCATCGAGAGAGAATTGATTATCTTATGGAAAGCGAGAAAAGAGCATCTGTACAAATTCCTCGAGAGATCGTCAAATCGCCCACTCCACCAACCACTCCACACCTCTTTCGGAATCTCAAGTCGTGAGCAAAACCCAAATTCCATAGGCGCTTAGTTCTACTTCCCAATACCACTTTCACCAAGCTTCAAAGATCAAATGAGGGTATATGGCGGCTCATCTTGAGAGATTAGCCAAATTTGAAGAGGAGGTTTATAGGCGAGAGAGAGAAATGCAAGCAAAATGAAAGAAATGATGGATTTGGTAATTGAATTTACCAAAACAAAGGCTCGAAAAAGTGCTCGTGAAGCAATGATTGCCCTCCACTTCATTAAATGCCGTTTCCATCATGCACGAGAATGCAAGGGTTGAGATGTGGAATCTTGAGGAAAGTCTGAAGGATGAGTCCATGCCTAATGATGAACACGAGACCATTGAATACTACCTTAAGCATGAAATTAACAAGAAAACCATTGCAAACCAAGTAAACAACTTTAGGTACAATGAAGTTCTTAGGGATGCTCTTGAAGGAAAGATAGCGGAAGAAGAATACGATGCTTTACCTATGGAACCTCTGTATGAGTTGGTCATAAAAACCATTAACGAGCGAAACACCACGGAATTTCGTGATACCGGTTAACATCGGTGACATGGACAATATAAATGCCTTGGCGATCTAGGGGACCGATGTGAACATAATGCCATTGTCAATCTATAATAAGCTAACTAATGAGAAACCGGCAAAAACCGACCTTAGACTTTCCTAGCTAATCATACTTATGTCCATCCGTAGGAATCATTGTTGATGTTCTAATTGAGGTAGCTAACATCGTTTATCCGATGGATTCGTGATCATTGATGTTGAGGAAGATGAAAACATACCTCTCATTCTTGGGGCGCCATTCACGGCCACCGCCAAGGCAACCATTAAATGCGGAGAAGGCATCATGATACTCAGCGGAAGAAGTGCGCTAGAATACCCATCGTCCCACGATATCCTCTTAAGATCATGGAAATGATTCTTGGTGGAAATCGAAAAGCCGGGATAACAATGTTAGGAAGAAGAAGAATGAGCGGGAAAAGGGCTTAGAGACTTTATGGTTCAAGGATTGTATGCGACATTATGGAAACCGGATAAAAGTTAAAAGCAATCCTACCTCATTACCTAAGGTACAAAAGGACCTAAGGAATTTATAAAGGGAGAAAAAGTACTCTTGTATAGGTCTCGGATAAGGGCATTACGAGGAAGAAGCAAACCAAGATGGTTTGGGCCTTTCCTGATTAAGGAGACCAATTTAAAAGATAAAACCGTAGCCATAATCGGCGGCATTGGCAAGGAATCCACAGTGAGCATAAAGCGTCTACACCCTTTCGATGAAGGAAAACAAAGAGTCAAGAGGCGATGGTGAGAAAGCGTGGAGCACGACTACGAGTCTAGCTACAAGACTCTTTAATAAAGAAAAGCGCTTCGTGGGAGGCAACCCATGCTTAATTGTTTGCTTGTTAGTGTCATATATCTTTTATTAATTGTTTATCCTCATGTTTAAATTTGTAAAAATGCTTTATTTTGTTTTAACCTCGTCTTAATTACATATAAAGGTATTTTACATAAGGGATAAGTGTAGGGAGGATTACACGTTTTCAAAAGCGTAAACATGAGAATAACAATTAACTAAAAGATATATATGTTTGTTTGTTCGAGTCAAATGCTTGTATCGAGTCATAATGAATGTTTTGCGAAGTTTTTCAGATTCTAAAGATGTAAATTTTCGAAATTTTTCGGAAAATCATGAGACCGGTTTTGTCGGGATAACTTTGTGGCGTCGAGATTGCAACTGGCGTCGGGAAGGAGTAAAACATCAGATTACTTTTCTCGTTTTACGAGCTACTTATAAATTTTGGAATTTTCGGTCTTAATTTTCTTAAAATTCGTAAACATTCATTCCACAACATTATATCCTAGTTTAAATCGAGTCTTATATATATTATTACCGCCGATTTTCTGTGAAGGTTTCGTTTGTTTTCTTCAAGTGTGCGGGTTTAGTTTGTCAAGAAGAAGTTACATAAGATTGGAAGGAGCTTTTCACGCATAAATTCTTCTTGAAAAGAATTTAACCACCACTTTACGGATCTACCGAGCTAATCGGGGAGTATTAGTTTCTTTCGTTTTAATTACCTTCTTTTATCATAACTTTGATACTTTCGGGAACATTGGGGACAATGTTCGGTTTAAGTGTAGGGAGGAAAATAAAGCAGGAACTTTGAAACTATGCTTATCCTTGACTATTTGCTTTGTCAATTGTGATTGTGTAATAAACCATGAGAAATGTCGGTTAGGGTAATTTTGGCACCAAATTTAAAATTTTTCATGACATATAAGAGTGGGCCATTAGTCTTAACAAAAGCGTCTCATGGATAGGAAGTTATATGACTAGCACAAAACCCTTTACCACCAAATTCCACCCAAAATGTGAGGATCGCCCTTAGATTAGTAGGAATTAAAGCATTCATCTTTAATGCTTAGAGTGTGAACCGGTAGTATATTAGATTCTAGAACTTGTTTTGTGATGCATTCGAGATCATAAGTGAGGCTACACTTGTGTAGTTAGGAATAACTAAATGATAAGAGGCATTAGGATAAACCCTTGTTTGATACACGTAATATAATTACTTCTTCCACATCGGTTGAGTAATTCCCCGCACCACTGCGTTGTACTCATCTTTAGTACACGATACCCTAGTTAACCCCTCGAGCCTATCCTTTTCGCGGTTCTCGTGATGTTTCGGTTTTCGGAATATCAATGAAAACATTGTTTACACCCTTTGAATATACACCCAAATCGCCTTAGCCTACCCTTTATGCACTCACTTTTAGTGCAAATTGTTTATTATCACCTAAAACCCTTAGTTCAATTATCTAGTTGCTTGCATAAGTTGCTAAGTCGAGTCATATCCTTTGTATCTGATTTTGGGATGATTGGGATTCATGGGAAAAGTTAAAGTTTATGAAATGACGGGAAGGGCGTTAAATTCAAATTCCCTTTGTTTACGTAATAATGTACCCCAAGTGTTTTGATCTTTTCAATTCGGGTCAAATTAGTGTTAGAGTAATAAAAACTCAAGTGTAGGGATGTCCTGTAAATCCTAGTATTTTGATGTTATCATAGAGGATGGTAGAGTAAAAGTGTATGAAAAAAAAAAAAAAAAAAAAAAAAAAAAAAAAAAAAAAAAAAAAAAAAAAAAAAAAAAAAAAAAAAAAAAAAAAAAAAAAAAAAAAAAAAAAAAAAAAACACATACGGGCTACCATCCTACATCTATCTTTTAATTTATGTTTGTTTATTTAGGTTATCTAGAGTTTAGAGTGTCGAGTCTTGGCTTAGCAGCGCCATTCTTCATATCATTTAACATAAAGATTTTGACTTACCACCACTAAATAGCCTATCCCACAAACCCTTATTTCCTACAGTAAGCCTAACATTACAACCCTTTAAAGACCTCTTTGATAGTCTTTCCTAGGTGCTTACATAAGCGATGGAGGTTTGATCTATTCTCAAGCCTATGGTAATCTATGTACTAGGACCGGTTAATGAGTGTTTATCTTCCATTTCCTATATTGTTATATTTCATTTATACACACGAGAGAGATGTGAGTATCCAAACACCCCATGTGAGGTGCTAGTATGTAATTCCGTGCTTGTTATGACTTTCTTGGGGCTTATATGTGTTGTGGACCGTTTTGAATTAATCTTGAATGACCACAACTTATAAATCAATTGGCTAAAAGCACATTTGCTTGAGGACAAGCAAATAACAAGTGTAGGGATATTTGATAAGGTTTTAAAGGTACCATTTTGAGGGTCGTTTAAGTCCTTATTTGATCACTTTTGTATCCGTTATTGCTTAATATCGTTCCTTTTCACTTTTAGGTCTCGTGAAGGCAAAATCTTTGGAATGGCACTTATTTGGACGAAAAGCGCGAATATATGAAGAAAATGGCCAAAGTCGAAATCATGACACTCGCGATCATTTGAATGTAGAAAGCGGCGGCGTCGGGTTCTATTTGCGGCGCCGTCGGAGAAAGTTCTGACGGGTCGAACTCAAAACTCATGTTTTCAAGAGGCGGCGTCTAGTGTAAAAGAGTAGGCCGTCGCTACTCGGACGGCCTAGATGCGATCGAGGCGGCGTCGAAGGCGAAGAAGGGCGGCGTCACGGACATAAGGTGGCGCCGTCGCAAGGTTAACGTGGCGAGCGAAACCACAATGGCGGCGACACGGCGGCGTCACTAAACATAAGGTGGCGCGTCGCAATTGTAATCTTATATATAGAATCCGAATTTTTCGGTCTTTTGTGTGGAGAGTCTTTGGGTAAAACCTAAAACCGAACCTAAGGTGTCTTGTACAGTATTTTAGGGTTTTAACCTATCTTACACCAAGATAAGTCTTTGCTTCATTAATTCAATTATGTCTTTGATTATTTGTGTGTATGCTTGCATGTTCTCCATGTCAAGCTAATTTATTTGTGTGTTTGCTTAGGAAGTATGAAACTTAATTATTGAATATTGATTGGTTGTTTCTTATCTTAGTTGATTAATGATCTAGTAATGCGATAGGTCATTCGTTGTGTATAATGCTTGATTCATCTTTGTGAACCCTAGAGTATGATTACAGGTGATTGTAGTCTAAAACATCCGAAGAGTGCCTTAGGTAGGAGTCTATAATCTCTATGTGGATTTGTAGACAAGACCCTTTGGTAAGTTCAAAGAGTTAGGGAGAAGCATGCCACAACTTAGAAACACAAGCATGACTAGGAATAAGGCGTGACACTCGACCATCGATAGGAGATAATTAAGGAGTAATACAAACTAAGTAAACACATCTTTAAACTATCATCGAGCACACATTAATTAGACATAGACTCCCATGACCTTAGTTTAGATAATTAGATAATAGTAGAGTAATCGGTGAAATACCAACCCCGAATCAATACGAGATTCGTACCTTTCCATTTCATAAAATATAAAAGATAAAAATAATCTTCCTCGACCTTAACCTTAGCGTAGTAACTCCTACTAGCATTCCTATTCCCCAGAGAGCGATATCAATACCGTGGCTTACCTAATTACTACACTACAGCGATTAGGTTCCTTTGCCTAGGGTGTTATAAAACTTGCTCGAAGAAAGGAAGTTCCTTTGACCCCGAGCAGCGTGTGGCGTTATCAATTTGGGAATTCGAGTCAAGCTAGCGACTCGGTAATCAAAAGCGATAGTTAAACATGGGTTTTCACCGTGTGTACCACCTAGTGTGGGGAGTTGCCCATGTTATATATCTATATATAATATATATATATATATATATATATATATATATATATATATATATATATATATATATATATATATATATATATCTTTCAAAATAATGGCGTAGTATTTTCCTTTCACGTTCTTTGTTTCGGCATAACCATGGGTACTTTGAATATTGAGGCAATATTCATTTCTAAGTGTGGGAATTCTCGCGAATTTTATCATGTAATTATACCTAATTCCCGTTTTTGGCCAAATTTTTTTTTTTTTTGGAGTAAGTGTTTTACACTTACTCATTTGGTTATCGATCCGCCTTGTCTAATAAACAAAAGGATTGGCTAATCCGAGCAAAGCGGTTCTTGGTAAAGATATCTCAAATCCGTTGACTTGCAATTTGCCCAAAATTGTATGGTATTGACTCACCATATCCTAAAAAGTGAAGAGTTGGCTAGCCCGCAAGTTTATGGCTTGTGGTAAAGCGGTGGAAAAACCATAATTGGTAATCGACTCACCAAAGATAATATTGATAATTTATCTAAGAGTTGGCTAGTCCGAAGCAAGCGGCACGGTAAAGAACAAACAAATCCGTTGAAAGGCGGTGGTTTGCTCAAAATCACATAGTTATCGGTGTACCATGGTTCTTACTTGAGCTGAAACATTTGGCTACTCGAGTAATGGCTTTTGGTAAAGAGATTCAAATCCATTAAGTTTTCTCAAAAGATTGCTAGGGACTAGCAATAGTTTAGTGTGGGGATTGATGAGTGTGTAAATACTCATCGTTTTGGTTAAATCTGAGCGCAAAGCGTTTAAAATGCTCAAAATGCATCAAAATCTGAAAATATCTCAAAATTGCATTTTATATGTTTCGGATGCAAAATGTTCAAAATCGGATGAAAAATGAGCTAAGTTTGCATAATTGGCGGTTTCGGTCCCTAAGTTTCAAATTTTGTCAAAAATAGTCCACGAGCCCTTAATTTCAAAAGAAAAATCACCAAGGTCCTTTTAAAATCATAAGTTGTCAAAATTAGTCCTTTGGTGAAAAATATCAAAAGTTTGAGAAATTTCAAAATTGGTCCTTTAAGTTTCAAATTTGGCAAAAATGGTCCTTGGAAATTTTGAAAATGTCAAGTTTAGTCCTTATACTATTGGAGCTTGTCACTTTTAGTCCCTTGGAGCAACTTTGCAAATTGGCAGTTTTGGTCCCTTGAATTTGAATTTGCACATTAGGTCCTTGTGTTTTAAACCCTTTCAACCTTTGGACCATGTCATAACCAATTTGGACCTACGCCGTATTAACCATTTGGACCCTTGATTTGACCCCCTTTTAATATAAGCCACAGTCAAATAAGTCGACCCCTGCCGCCTTTTTCTTCTTCCCAAACCATCCATGCTGCAACACTTTTCTCCGACCGCTGACACTTTCTAGCCTCCCTACTCCATGTTTTGTCCCTCGACCTCCACCAATATAATAGCATTTAATGCTCCTTCCCTTGCACTCGACCCCAACGGTCAAAATAACCTTTCCTTGAAAACCAAATCGGTGGCGAGATCAATTCTAGACATCCTATGGTTGAGAAAAATGGTGGGATATGCTCGAGATGAGAGAGAAACATGATGGTGTATAAAAGGAAGCAAGAAGAGAGAGGAGAGGTAGTAGGGAGTTTTAATTTTCGTGATGTCGTTTTTAATATTAAAGTTCTAGTTAAGTTGAATAAAGTAATCTTTTGTTATTTTGTACTCATTTTAAGTTATTTAATCAATATAAACCATTTTCAAGTACCAATTTAAGTTGCATTATCAATTTATACTATTGTGTTCCAACATTGCAAAATTCCATTGCAAATTCTCATATTGAACTCTAAATAGCTTATTTTCTGCTCAAACAAGCTTATATAAGCTTATTATAGCTTTTGTAAGCTTGCTTTTAAGTTTCAAGCGATTTTGGAATTTGGTCAATGAAAGTCATGGTGTTCTCATTTGGTTCGAGAAATGGAAATGGGTTGAAATAATCTTGAGTTGGGTCGATTTAGTGTTTGGTATTGGATTTGGTTGATTTGGTCTTTATTACTACGCCCTTGATTTAAAATTTGGATATTAAGTGAGTTTATTTTCCAGCTGTCTCATAAGCATCATGGATTTGATCTTGTTTGTTTGTGTTTAGCACTTTGTTAGAGCTTTAGGATCTTAGTTTCTTGCTTATTTCATTGTGCATAAGTAGTTATAGGATTAGATTGTTAATTTGTTTGTCGATTCATTAAAGGGTGTTTGGATTAGTACTATAAAGCGTGCTAGGGGTTTAATTATTGGAGTAGTTAAGTTGCTTAGGGTTTGCTATAGCTTGTTTCACTAATATCATCCTTGTTTTGCAACCATTTGCGATCTAAGTCAAAATTTCATTTAAAGCTCTCGTTCTCAAATCTGTGAAAATCGGTTGCTATAATCTATCATATGGGTGTATAACTTGATAAGTGAGCTTGCTTTGTTTTCATTTCATCATATTATATCATTTCAGGTTCAACATTTGATCTTAAATCTCAAATAAGTCAACATTCATCACTTTGTTTTCAAAAGTCAAACCATGTCGAACTGTTTTCTCAAATATTTGACCTCTGTGCAAGGTTCAATCTGACTTATTAGGGTCTCAAATTTGGTCAGTTGTGGTTTGCTAGGTGGTCTTGAAGACCACATATCTGGTTTTCACATAAGCTTCTTAGATTAGCTTGTCTGACAGCTTTCGAACATAGGGGCGAGTTCTTTATTTTCTAGGATAATCGGTTAGCTTAAATCTGAGTAGACTGCTTATTTGAGGTTAGGAGTAGCTATAATTAGTTGTTTTAGAGTAATTATAGTATAAGTTAGCTTCCGTCATCAGTTGGTGCAAATTAGAGCTTATTTGCTTATTCTCATTAGCTTATTTCATATCAGTTAACACATCAGCTTCTTATTCCCACACATAAGCATCATATTTTATATTTTCATAGAACTAGAATAACATTTTAGAATTTTCTGAGTTTTCATAATTTTTGGTCCTTTGTTTGCTATTTTCTCTATTTAAAATAGTTTTAGTCACTTTTAAATAGCTTTTATTACAAATATTTAAGAAAAGTTCCAAAAATAATTTTCAATTTTCCCAGTTTAAGAAAAATATAAAAAGCATAAAAGATTTTTCCTATTTTTCCCCTTTTATTTGGTATTTTCACAATTTAAATTAGTTTTTAATAGTTTTAATTCCTAGAAAATACAAAATAATCGAAAAATACAAAAATAGTTTTGAAAATTCTATTTTGTTATTTTAGATTTTTCCAAGTCATAATTTTATTTTTCTAGCTTTATTTCATATTTTCTTGTATTTTAGGTTGTTATTAAATAGTTAAAAATAGTTTTTAATTGATAATAATTAATTTAATAGTTTTAAAAATAATTTTATTTTTCTATAAATTTTCTTTTATCATTAGGTTTGTAAAAATATCATTTTCATATTTTTAGGATTAATATTGCTTCAGTTTCATATTTTCATTTGTACGTTACGTAGTTTTTAATTCAGTTTTATAAAAACGAAAAATCAAAAACATCATTTTAAATATAGTGATAGCGTTTATTTAATATTTTTTATCTTTTTAATTTTCTTTAATTTGCATTTAAACCGCTGTAATTTGTTTACTTTTACGTAGTTATAATCATATCAAACCTCTTTTAGTTCGAATCTCCGATCATTATTAGTTTGGTGATTCTTAGCATGATTCATTTGGGACATAACGACAGGAAACACTATACTCCCCGATCTTCATTGAGTTTGCTACGAACCGTTTTAAGTTTCTTACGATTGACCCGTTCATGAGTGGTAGGCTTGAGTGAGAAAAACTTGGCCGTCTGGAGCGAATCACATAACTGAACCCGGCTTGGGTATTTTAGAGCCTCGGTGACACTTTTGGGTTCTATGTCGATAGGTAATCGGCATATAGACATTCATTGGTGAAAGCTGCGGTTAGACTAGCGACCATGCTTACAGTGAGCATGCCTCGGTGGGTTCGCGATGATGTTTACAAGCTCGATATCACGAGTTCTTGTCCACTTACTTTGTGATGCAGGATGCGAGCTTGATGATGTCCTTGGGTGTTCGGATGTGAGTTCGGTGTAAGAGCCGCATAATCATTTAGAACATCTGTAGAGATGTCTTGTTGAGGTGAGATTCATGAGTTACGGGTTCACGATCATTTGTATCGATGTTTCCTATCCGGCGGGGTGGTGATTATCAATGAACTCGCGATGGTTGGTTGGGGTAGGTTGTGAGGTAAGACATAATATGAGATGTCAACATCGGTTTGATATGAAATTGAATTGATGTTGTACTCATCGAGGAGGATATCTTGATGAGTTATCAATTCTATTTCCTCCATTTGAGGTGTTGGTGAACTGATGCTTTCGGCACTTTCATCAAAGGTGACATGAAAGGTTTCCTCGACTTGTTGTCTCCTTGTGTTAAAAACCACGAAGGCTTTGGAGATCGGTGAGTAGCGTAAAGTATCCATCATCGACTTTTGCATCAAACTTGCCTAGATGATCCTTGTGGTTATGAATGAACACAGGACATCGAATACATGAAAATAGGCGATGTCGGAAGTCTACCTTTGAAGATCTCATATGGAGGATATCTTGATGAGTTATCAATTCCTATTTCCTCCCGAGGTGTTGGTGAAACGATGCTTCGGCACTTTCATCAAAGGTGACATGAAAGGTTTCCTCGACTTGTTGTCTCCTTGTGTTAAAAACCACGAAGGCTTTGGAGATCGGTGAGTAGCGTAGAAGTATCCATCATCGACTTTGCATCAAACTTGCCTAGATGATCCTTGTGGTTATGAATGAACACAGGACATCCAAATACATGAAAATAGCGATGTCGAAGTCTACCTTTGAAGATCTCATATGGGGTTTTATTATGTCTTTTGACAATGATTGACTGTTTTGAGTGTATGACGGTTTATTGCTTGATCCAGAAATGCTTTGAGAGGTGAGCCATTTAACATAGTTCTAGCGACCTCAATGAGAGTTCTGTTTTCCTTTCATCAACCCCATTTTGTTCGGGGTGTATGGAGATGAGAAATTTCGAGAAATTCCTTTTCATCACGAAACTCTCAAGCTCTTGATTTACGAACTCGATTACCATTGTTAGTTACGATTTGTTTATGATAATGTCATTACGGTTTCTATCTTCACGATGAATGACATTATTGTATCATTACTGACTCTTCTTGGAAAGAAAGTATACCCAAGTGTATCTTGAGAACTCATCAACAATGACAAGTGTATACTTCTCATCTTGGATTGATGCGGGGTGACGGGTCCAAAGAGATCCGTGTGAGGAGGTGAAGGCGACTTTGATGGAGAAATTTTGTTTGGTTTTGAATGATGCTCTGTGGTGTTTACCTTTTTCACAGCGAGCATGGTTTGTCTTTGCAAAAACCGGTGATGGTAAGCCAAGGACCTTGTTTTGTTTTGCCAAGTTGTTGAGGTTTTGAAGTTTAAGTGTGAGAGTCTCTTATGCTGCCCAATTGATAGTTTGGTGGCTTTAGCAAGAGACACGTTCCATCTTGGGAGAGTGTTGACATGTCTAGCACATAAACATCATCTCTCTAGGAGCTATCAACACAACTTCCTTGTTGGCATTGAAAATGGTACCTTGTTTATCATTGAATTGTACAATGTATTTAGCATCGCATAGTTGGTGACACGATGAGATTGTATTTGAGACCATTGACATAGGCTATTCTAGAAAACTATTCCATTTCGGTTCTTGAACCATAACCTTGATGGGACATGATGAGTTATCACCAAATACTACCTTGGGCCTGGTTCCTTTACATACTTGTGCATATATTCCTTCACACAGTCATGCTGCTTGAGCATCCATTGTCTAGATGCGAATAGGCTCCTGGCGTGTCTCGCACAAGTAGTAAACTAAATTAGTTTCTCTTGTGACCCACTTACTAGTGGGCTTGGATCTCAAGGTCTATTTGAAATTTGCAATTGACTCATGGTCGGTAGTTGTGTGCATAGTTCTACCACGGGTTTTGCATTTAGAGGTGAGGATGACTCGGTGACTCTAGGTTGTTTGAATTTCTCCTTGCATGAATGACCTTTGTCGTGTTGGGATGTCTCATGGTGGATTACCGCATATATCACGGCATGTATTCATGAGACAATCATCGATGATGATCATTAAACCCGGTGAGGGCACGAGAGGAAGAGGTTTTGCTCTATTCTTTGGAGCGACTTTGGAGGATGAAGCATCTTGATGAGTGTCAAATCTCATCGTTTTGTCTCATCTGAGCGCAAAAATATATGAAAACACTCGAAATGCTTCAAAATGATAAAATATCACAAACAAGTGTTTTATGTGTTTTAAATGCAAAACATCAAAATCGATGAAAAAGCGTATCAAGTTTGCATAATTGGCAGTTTTAGTCCCCCAAGTTACAAAAGTTGTCAAAATTAGTCCCTGGTAAATCAAAATAAAGCAAAATGCCATTTAAGGTCCATGAGATTCAAAAGTTGTCAAAATAAACCCTTTAAAGTTTAAAATTTACAAAATGACAACTTTAGTCCCTCAAGTTTGGAAAATGTCAAATATAGTCCTTGGTTAATTTAAAAAAGTGAAAATTATCAAATATTAACCTTGTACTATTAATAAATGACAAAATTGGTCCTTATGGTAAACTTTTGGAAAATTACATATTTGGTCCCTCAAGTTTCAAACTTGACAGTTTTGGTCCTTAGACATTTAAAAATAGAAAATAATTACATGTATGATCCTTGGTTTATCATATTTGGCATAATAGGCCCTTGTATTAACTTTATAAATGTTCTGAGTTCGGTCCTATATTTTCGAAAGTTACATAAATGATCCTTGTGCCTTATTAATACCAAATGGACCTAAATTAAACACAATCCAAATCGACCCAATTTCTTGGCCCAATATCACAACTTGGCCCAATTTTTAAGCAGATAATACCGCCACCACTGTTCCTTGTCTCTCCCTCCTGATCCCAAAACCTTTGGTTTCCACCTCTCCGACCTTTCCACCTCACTGAACTTATCCCCAATTTGTATGCCATGTCCCTCCCTCCATATCCTCCCAGAATCATTAAATGCAAAATCGCTCAAAGACTTTTTGGCGCCAAAAGTAAAATTGATGGCTAGGATCTGTTTCAGAGATCCAATGGTGGTGGGAAAAACTCAGAGATGTGAGAGGATGCTTTTTGATGTCTATAAAGAAAAAAAAAAGAAGTAGAGGAGAAGAGATATTAGTGTAGGTAGTATAATTTAGTGTCAACATAGTGTAGTTTTCATATTCTAGTGTAATTCTAAGCTTCCAAGTACTTTTGTTATCAATTTCAGTGTATGTTAATCCTTTTTCAATAAGCAATTTCAGTTTTAAGTTCCATTTCAAGTTTATACAAAATTCCAAGTTTATGCAAAATTTCATGATGATTCGAATGTTGTTTTTAGTTGTTGTTTTGGACTCTTAAGCTAACATAAGCTCCTAGATAGCTTCTAAAAGCTATTAGATATCCATAAAACTCAGTTTAGTAATCAAAAAGAAAAAAAATCCAAAAATACCAAATAAATTAGTGAAAAATAGAAAATCACATGGTGATGAAGAAGAAAGCTGGAGCAGGGTAGATTTTGGATTGCCCTTTGGTTTAGAGCTTATTGGTAAGCATATAGGAGTGATTCTCAGTCCTTGGTTCAGTGTACTGTGCATGAACTCATTTTGTAAGCCTTTTCTATGAAATTTGCATTTCATATTATTAGTAATTTAAGCTTGTTAATTCCAGTCTAATCATGTCTAAATATGGTTAATTTCAGTTAATCAATAGGTCACTTGGGTTAAAAACTTGTTTTTATGCTTAATACTTCACAACAGTCTACATAAAGGTTGTTTGGAATTGCTAATTAAGAAGCTTTCCAGTGTATGCTTGATATTGTTTGTAGTTGCTTTATATCATGTTAGCTCTAGATACCTCAGTTAAAGCCTAAAATATAGTCTTTATTTGTTTAAAAGTCAAAATCATATTTAATCTTGCTCTATTTGTTATCTGTTAGACATTTAATATGCATAATCATGCATATTAGTATAAAAGCTGTTTATATAGCTTAAGTAAGTCTTATAGTAGCTTATTACATCATATTCAGTCCTTAAGATAAATCAGAAGTTCATAAAAGTCAAACTTGTTCACAATAAAAAAAGTCAAAATTTCAATATAAGTGGTTTTTGAATAAAATGAATAATTTTATATAGGATTTAATATTAGGATTTAGCTTAAATCCTTTTGTGATATTAATATTTAGTTGCTAAAATAAATTATAAAATACTAGCTTACATAAACTTAGCTTATTCGATTGCTTAATTCTCAACTTCTTTTAGACCACTTGTCCAAAAATTGTCACGTGCAGTTAACCCATCTAGTTTCATAAGCTCTCAAAGAGCTTATTAGTGGTACTAAACCTTGTAAATTAGTTTTTAGAAAGTTCAATTTGGTCAACTTGCTTATTCAGTGTTTATTTCCATTTTTAGCTTATATAAGTGCTTAAATTTTAGCTATAAGTTGTTTAGAAACCCAACAGTTCACTGTGTAAAAACAGCTTAACTGTATGCTTATTTTAAGTTATTCAGTGCTTATTTCCTATCCAATTTGTTTTTCCAGTGTCATTTTAGCTTTATTAAACAAGTTCTTAGCTTATTTCAGTTTTCATTTAGCTTATTTAGTAGCTTATATGGCCATTTGACTAATAACTTGAGCTTAGTCTCATTTTTGTTCAACTGTTGATAAATCATAAGCTGAAACTCAGCTTATTAGTCAGTTTTATTAAAAGTCTTAGTTATAAAAAATGCTTATTTATTAGTACTTAATAAGTTTGTAAAGTAAAAAAAAAAAAAAAAAAAAAAAAATTTTGCAAAAAGGTGGGAGGCAGGCTCGAACACGAGACCTCCCACCTCATGAGAGTGATAGGAAAGTACACGGATACCGGTTGCCTTGGGACTTGTCTCGTTCATTTCATGCATAATCAAACCTTTAAGTGCCTTTTGTCAGTTTAAGCTATAAGTCATTTTCAGCTTATTTCTAGCTTATTTAAGACAGATTTTTCATCCTTTTCATTTTTCTTAGATTTGTATTAGTCTTAAGTATTTTATAAAAAAGTTTCAGATTTTTCTCATTAGTTTTAGTATTTTTAAACATTTATTTAGTGTAAAATCTTAATTAATTCATAATAAAAAATATAAAAGTCTAAAAAATATAAATCTTTTTTCTAAAAATTTCTTTTATCATATAGTACGTAATAAAATTGTTTTTACACTTGTAGGACTTTTATTTCATAAATTTTACGTTTTGCTTATGCTCCGGCGTAATTTTTAAGCGTAACGCTCGTTTTCATTTTAAACCACGTTTCTAGATAATTTAGAATTACGTTTTAGTTAATATAGTTTATTTAAGTCATTTTATTTTATAAAATCACAAAAACATCATTGTAAAAATAGTGATAGCGTTTATTTAATATAATTTAGCTTTTGATTTTATTTAATTTGCATTTAAGTTCTTTGTAATTTGTAGATCTTTTCTTTAGGTAATTATCCATCCAAAACCTTCTTGATCACTATCCTTAGTGATCATTCTATCATCGATCAAGTGTTTATACACAATTCATCCTCCGTGGGACTTAACGACCCGAGAATCCACTATATTCCTCGATCTAAATTGCATTTGGTGTTTGAAATTGTTTTGAGTTTCTTACGGTTGGTCATTCACAGTGGCTAGCTGCGTGAGATAACTTGTCGGTTTAGCACCAATCACATCCGATGACCAACTTTGGTATAGTTTGCTTGGTGACATCACGTAGATGGTCTGCGATCCTGTGATCATCCTTTTGCGATCATGCAAAAAGGATTCTATAGCGATTGTCGATGGTATGGTGGTGTAACGACACAACTCACACTTTTGTTTGTTTTAGAGGTCGACTTAGACTTTGAGGCTGGAAGTGACTTTGTCTCCTTGATTGGTTCGGGGACCTTTTCAATGGATTCCATTTTTTGATAAGCTTCATAAGTTCGATCGATTCTTGAATTTGGTCGGCCGATGGGGACGAGAGGATGTTGAAGTCTCGGTAGGAGTAGACTCTTGTTGGATTAGTTTTGCTTGTCTTTGTAGGATGGTTCTACCAAGTCCGGACCTTTCCTTTGGTGAGTGAGGATTGAATTTTAGAGAGTAAGCTCGGAGCTTGGATCGGCGCCTGAAGAGGTTTCGGGGTGGAAGCGGTGTTTGATTCGCCCGGACTCGGAGATGTGTTCGGTACCTTTGGTCATCTCGGAAGTCTAGCATGATCTTAAGAGCTTGGCTCTCGGGCTCAAGAATCCTTCCGAATTGAAGTTTGGAAGCTTACTCGGGATTAACCCGTTCAATCCGATCTTTGGAATTTGGAGTTGTCAACATGTTGGTAATCATACCACGGACACAAATGGTTTTGAACTTTGGTCTTTGTTGCGAGAGTCGGGAGATGATCTTCACTATGACTCTCTTTTTTGCTCTGGGGGCTGCTGACATCAAAGACCACAGGATTCTTAGTAGTCTAACTATCAAGAATATCTTGTTCCTTTTAAGTTCGTCTTGAAGAGCTGATTTCTCTTAACTAGTTCGGTGTTTTGAATTTGCAAGGTGTGACCTCAAGTTTGGCTTGTTTTAAAATAAGCAGTTCATCTCTACACTTGTTTAATTCAAAACTTAGCTTGTTGTATTTTGAAAAGAGATTTAATCTTTGCTCTTCTACGAACTTTAGGTCAACATTAAGATAATTCATATAAGGCGCCAATCGAGTCATCATCCATAGATAGCAAGATGTTTACCTTCTTCATAGTGATGTTGACCCATTCCCATTTCTGGCATGATTCTTTCCAATCGCTAGCTTGTCCTCTTACGAGAGGGCCATCGGTCTTGTTGACATGCACCATTTCATCATCGATGACCTTTGGTTCTTCATCGATCGAAGGTCTCAAACAACAAGGCCTTTGTTTTTACCGCATGATTGAACACTTTTGTTGTTTCTAAGGGATGGCCTCGAGCAATGCAAGCTTAGCTGACTTTCTTATACTTAGCTTCAAAGTCAGCGTTTTGTTATGATCAGTTGTTTTGAAAAATTTGATGGGGCCGATAGATTTTGGTTGAAATTTGCTAAAGCTTGAGGTGATTTGACCACGATGGTTTATAAGAGGGTTGAAATTGTTTTTGAAAAGCAGTATTTTGCAAAATGACCTCTTTTGTGACACTTAAAGCATTGGTGTCCTCATTTGCTTTGGCATTCGAAAACCTTTGTTTCTTTTATAAACCTTGAGAGTTAGCAAGAGTGTCCTTTCACGAAATTGGTGTTCGGTCATTTAGGTACTCTCACTTGATCTCTCATCGGGTTCATCATCGAATTTTCTGAAAATCTTGAACAACATTGTTAGAATAAGCGAGTTGATATTGGTGATGAGGTGGTGGTCGGGGACTTCTTGACTTCGAGACTTCTTTAAGTCGGGTATCTTCATTGATGAGATTTTCCTCATAGACAAATTTCCCATAAATTTGAGGAAGCTCGAGATTTTGGATATGATTAGCATTCTGAGTCCACGAGAGAAATTCAACCACTTCTCGGGAGGCTGATGACAAAACCAACATTGATTTCATGTTTGGACAACTTAACACCATCATTAGAAAGTTCATTTAAAGAGTTTTGTATCTTGTGTAAGTTTGAGAGAGTTTACGAGTCCTTAGCCACGAAGGTGTTATACTCGAGTTTGGTCCATTATCCTATTTTCCTTGGTATCGGATGGTCCTTCATGACTATGAACTAGGTCGTCCAGGTTTGCTTAGGCGTACTACGACTTATATTGAACTCCATAATATCGTCGGAAGACAAGATATTATGATACTTTTGAGTCTTTGGTCTGGTTGACCACTCTCCTTTCATCCACAGGTCCACCGAGCTTGGTTTGGGCAACCCTTGATCTTTGGGACAAATGGACCTTCATTTATACACTTGATATAATAAGGTTCCATCCCAATCAAATAGCAAAGCATTCGCTTTTCCATTTGTTGAATTTGCCAACTTCAGTCTAGGGCAACATCTCGAATAAGCTCCACCCTTTTATCGACTAGTTGGGGTACATCAATTTCGACCATTTAGGATCTAATTTAAAAATTTTAGAGGCCTAAAAATGAGTTTATAATTAGCCTTGCTCGATACCACTTGTTATTCCCGTTCACTATCGTTTAAAACAATTTAAGTATATAAAACAAGTTATTAGTGAACTATGGTGAAATTAACATAAGAAAACACACTAAGTAATTTTCAACATCATATTCTTATTATAAATAAATCCATAAAGAATCGTTACCCAGTACTTGCGGAATAGTACTTGGGATTGAAATAAACAAAGTTGGGTGACTCTCTCTAAGCTCGGGCTAAGTCGAGCACAACTCTTAGAGCTCATTGAGCTATCTCGGGAACTAAGTTGTATTTGGAGGAGTGAAAAGATGGCTGCGTGTATGTGTGTTTTACAATTCACAAGCTTAACCTTTTCACTCCATCTCTTATGCTATTTATACATGTATGATATTTGACTCTTTTCTAAGTGACAAGCGACATCATCTGAAGACAAAATCTTGATGTATTTTGTCTCATTCTAAAGACTATTCTAGGTAAGAGACTAGACTACTTTCCTAAGTTCGGTGATGACACGAGCACGATCTTTGCCATTCGAGGAAAGTTGACTTTGGTTGATAAGGACTTCGTCTTATCGATTCAACCTTTTCCGCCTTGTCCCTCTTTCTTGATCTTTACATCCTTGATCTTCTACTTGGTTTGTCTTGATGTAAGAAGTTGGAGAGGAATCTTAGGGATTCGGTGAGTTATTGTCATCACCACCGAATCCACCATCTTCTTCTTGACTCGATCTTCACCCTTTAAGTTCCGCCTGCGGGTGAGAGACTTCTTCTTCGCCTCATCCGAGTATCACGAAGGCGACTCACGAGAGACTATGCACTCGGTGACTGTTTGTGTTAATGGATTAAACACTTGGGCTATTTTCTATTCAAATCCTAGATTAAGGGTTTGGGTATTCTTGAACCCAGAGTTAATTTCCATTAAAACTTTCGTTTCTCCGAAATGAATCTGGTGCCGAAATTTTGTGTCACATAAATATATGTCTTGTTTAGCTAGTCCACTAATATGTTAAAATAAATACACGTCTTCTTAATTTGTTTACTATTTTTTATGAAATCATACCTCATTTTCCTCTATACTCGTAAAAAAAATTGTGCATCTGGTAACTTATAGTCCTGCGTCCGCCCTTGATTATAGAGGTTGTGAGAAATTGAAGAAAAGGTTTTAGTGTGAGGGATTATGGATCGAGTGTGGTGATCGAGAAAGGAAAGAGTGTTGTTAATTTTAGGGCAAAAGAAAAACATATTATTATTATTATTATTATTATTATTATTATTATTATTATTATTATTATTATTATTATTATTATTATTATTATTATTATTATTATTATTATTTATTTATTTATTTAAAACAGAAAGAAAGAAAGGCAAGACTAAAACGAATTTACCAAACTGGGTCAACCTTGGTCAACATAAAACCAACAACTCTAGTTATTAAAAAAGCAAAATTAGTCACATCGAACTCGATATCCAAATTCGTTCTTGGTTCATTCGACCTCTCAAGTTTTAAATCATTGTACATAACTCAAATGAACAATGAATTGACATATTCTGTACACAACAAACCATAGTTACCAATAAAATATCGAATGCTACTACAAATGTGCACAACAAAACATCAACAACTATTGGCACATTCTTTCGATAACTAACTATCGACCTATCGTTAACAAGCGATTCATAATTTTTCTTCACAAGCCTTGCTTATATGATAAACTACAAACTTTTTTAACTCCCATTTCGATAGATGAGCCATAAATGTCTCGTAAACTATTACAAACTTTCAAAAGTTGTTAATCACTTAACCAGATAGCAATACATAGGAAGTTAATTTTTAAATTTAGTTTTTAACCAATACTTTATATCTAACTCCAAATAACCAAAACCCAGGGCATCAAACAGAGAGGAGGCATCAAGTTTTTGGTCCTGTGGATCGATTTATGTGAAGAAAAAAATGAGTTTTTGAAAGTATTACTAGCTTTGTTTCTTTGTGCCTCTAGTTTAGTTAAGAAAGTAAAAAAGAAAGAACTCAAGATGTCGCCGGACATGAATGCCGGAGTTTGGGAGGAAGAAGGAAGCGTCAGATGAGGAAGAAGCTAACGTCAACGGTTTGTATTATGTTTTTTTAGTCCATGTGCTTATTAATGAACTTATTTCAAAAATATACCTTCAATTTTTAACTAAATTTCACTTAAGACCTCTTAGCTTTATTACTTTCATTTTTCATTTATCTATAATATATTTCCCTAATCTATTACGTATGTTATCTTTTATGCTACTTTTACTTTATAAAATTGCACCACAAAATATATAATGTTTTCTTTTAGTACAAGAGTAATATATGTAAGATATTTGATTGATTTTTTGGTTTCATCACAAGTAAAATAAGTTATTTCGCTATAAAACATATACATATTTAGAATATGAGTTGTACCATGTTCCTACTTTTGATCATATATAAATTTCAAATATGACACGAAGGTGTTCTAATCCTTTTAGTTATTTTTTTTTATCTTATAGTGCACTTTGAACCAACCTACAAAGTAAATTAAACTTAATAGTTGTTTTATGAAAGTTTGTTTATATGCCAACTTTCAATCAACCGACATTATTTTAACATTTCGCCTGAGCATCATGGGCATTCAAATCTCGTGACCAGGCCTTGCAGTGCAAAACTTAAATATTAATCACGCTTAAGTTATACAACAACAACAACATACTCAATCCCGATAGGACGAAAAACCGGGGAGGTAGAATGTAGACATATTCTACCTCTACATAAGATAAACCCAAAAATAAAGAGATCGATTTCGGAAGACTTCATGAAATGTTCATAGTTATGTGCTCGAATAGTAAATTCCAAAACACAAAGGACCAAACATAACCACTTCCATAAAATGAAACCCTTTATTTGCACCAACACACAAATCAGTATAACCCTCTTTCATACAAAACATACTAGGGTTCGAGAAGAAAAAAACGGCGGACGAGATGCTGGAGGTCTACAAATGTAGCAGCAGCTCCATCGAGTGGAACCCGTCGCCAATAGTCGCATTAGCCACCAGTCTCGACGACTCTCAGGTCGCTGCCGCTAGAGAAGACGGTTCTCTTGAGATATGGCTTGTTTCTCCTGGTGCCGTTGGTTGGCACTGTCAATTGGTATATATTTATTTATATATATATTTTTTATAAACATCATCTATCTTGTTGTTTATATAATAAGTTAATTGGATTCATTTCTATGTAGACGATACAAGGTGATCCTAATTTGAGAGTTTCGTCTCTTGTGTGGTGTGGTTCGGGTTCCGGGAGATTGTTTTCCTCAAGTATCGATGGCTCGGTGTCTGAGTGGGACTTGTTTAATTTGACTCAAAAGGTTTGTTTATTTATTATTTTGCTTTTTTTTATTCTGAAGAGATTAAAATGTTGATGTTAATGTTTAACATGTTTAACAAGTTGTTAGTAATTACATTTTGTTAATGTTAACCTAGTGACAAATACAATGAAAAGGTATAGTAGAGTGTTAGGGTACTCTTAGTTGGAGAAAAAATTCTTTTAAGTTTCTTTTTTCAGTTTTGTAAAAAAAGGTAGGGGATTAAATTTTTCCACAAAACGTAGAAAATGTGTTCATGTGATACTCTTTTCTATTTTGAAGAAAGAACAGGTTTTACAAGGGAAACAAGGAAAACACAAAATTGTGTTTTTGTTAAATTGGGAAATGCATGTATTGTGTTTTGTAGAGAATGTGTTGGGAAAAAAGTTTGATTTAAACTCGATCTCTGTTTGTTTACCTTGTTTTGTACTACGTATAAAATATTTTGCAGAAAACAAGGGTGTTCTCTTTCAACTAAATGTACCCTTAGGACTTCTTATTATTTGCAATTATGCCAATCCTACTACGCATAATTGCATATATTAAGGGGGTATGAGGGTATCATTAAAACAGCCATATTACACATGTTTTTTTTTTTCCTTCACAAAGGGTCTTAAAACAACAATGCTACTTAATCCTGCCGGAGCAGGGTATGTGGATGTAGGATGTAGACAGTCACACCCCTACCCGAGCATATATGTGAGCACAATATATAGCATATGTATGTGTGTGTGTTTGTGAGAGAGAAAACACATACATATGCCATATATTTGTGTTTTCACCAAAATAACAGTCAATTTCACTTTTTTTTTTCTTTTTCTTTCGGAACTGCTTGTTTTTGCAGAATAAGCTAAATGAGCTTCTTTTTTGTTGCATATTTAATAATTTTGACGGAGCATTTTTGTTGTAAACAAAAAAATTATGTCTTTATGTTAATAATCATATGTAATATGGCTAAATTCAAGATGGTCATGGAGCATTTTTGTGGTTGTTAGTAAGTGAGTTTGTATCAAGATATAGTGCCATACAGATGCACTTTGTTATCGTATTTGGGCTTTATTACTTGACAACACTTTACTGTTTTGAAGTCTTATTTTTTTAGTTTATTTCATCTGCAGGTTGTGGTAGATCCTATTGGTGTATCAATCTGGCAGATGGCTGCTCATCCTATGAGCAGGCTTGATCCAAAACGAGGTGTGGCTCTGTTAGAGATTGGGCATGCAACTGATCAGACTATCGATGATGGTGATGTGACTAGTGACAGTGAGGTTGAAGCTAATTCGCCGAGCTATCTGAAGAGCCACTTAGTGAGAATGCAAATATAGCGATTGCTTGTGATGACGGTTGCGTGCGGATATATAATATCACAGACTCGGATCAGTTCAATTACCATAAATCGCTACCAAGGGTTGGTGGTGAGATAATGCCTCCTGTTATGTTCACTAATTACTTTATTTGATTGGTTATCATTTACTTTAACTTTTTATCATTTATGGACAGGGCGTGTATTGAGTGTCACTTGGAGTCCAGATGCAAAACGAATTTACTCGGGCAGTAGTGACGGGTATGTACTTATATTCAACATTTGCTATTTTGCCTCTTCTCTGTGTTCTTTTTTGCATGTGTTAAGCAAATTTTTACTACTTTGTTTATATAGAAATGATGAGTATCTAATTTAGATTCCTGATTTTCAGTAATGATTAAAAATACAACTTTTAATTATTTCTAATGATAATCATAGGTTCATAAGATGCTGGGATGCTAAAACGTCTCATGAAGTATACAGAATAACTGTCGGTCTTGGAGGTTTAGGTGGTGGCTCTGAACTTTGCATATGGTCTTTACTTGCACTGAGGTATATGGGGGATATTTTCATGTGTATGTGTACCCCATATTACTAAAGCAGGGGATGGTTTTGTTAATTCTGGTTTTTCACATTTATTTTTTCAGGTGTGGTACCCTCGTGAGTGCAGACAGTAGTGGCAGTGTCCAGTTTTGGGACAGTTTACATGGAACACTCTTGCAAGCGCATTCTTATCACAAGGGTGATGTCAATGCTTTAGCAGCCAGTCCTAGTCATACCAGGGTTTTCTCTGCTGGCTCTGATGGTCAGGTACAAAATTTCATTTTGCTAAAAAAAACTTGGAACTTCTGTTTTTTCTATCACCATAGAGCGTGCCCATGATTGTCTCAGGATATTCTAAACCATTAAATTATTTTATCAGGTTATATTATATAAGCGTTCTGCAAATGCTGTTGATGGAACGTCTTCCAAGCCAATCAACAAGTGGGCCTATGTTGGTTATGTAAGAGCCCATACACATGATGTAAGAGCCTTGACAGTTGCGGTACCCATAAGTCGTGAAGGTATGCTCTTGTGACCATATATTTAATGTAATAGTGTCCAATTGTCACCATTTTTCACTATTCTTATGCCTATTACAATTGTTTTACAAATTGCAACAGATTTCGTACCTGAAGAAAAAGTAAAAAGAGCTCGTAAGAGGGACAAATCTATAGACTTCAGTTACAATAAATGGGCTCATACCGGCATTCCCATGCTTATATCAGCTGGTGATGATACTAAGCTTTTTGCGTATTCAGCTAATGAATTCACCAAATTTGCTCCACATGATATATGCCCTGCACCACAAAGACCACCTATTCAATTGGTTTGCAGTACCGCTGATAAGTTTGCTTATCTCCTTCTGGTCCAGTCTTCGCATTGGTTAGATATTTGTACAGTCAATGTGAAAAGAGATGTTCCTGGGGGTGTTTCAACTACTGATATGGTGGCTCGAGTTAAGAGCAAGGGTATGAGGAAGATCATTTGCAGTTCTATTTCACCTTCTGGAAGGTTTTTTGCTTATTCAGACAATTTGAAGCCTTGCCTTTTTGAGTTGAAAATAACGGAACTGGGAAAAGCGTGTGGTCCATAAGTAAAGGAAACTTCGGAATCTTTACCTTCGCACATTCCATGATTTTCTCCTCCGATTCTTCTCGGTTAATGATATCTGGACATGACAGAATGATATCGTAAGCAACCACTATCTCCTACAAACTTTATATGTAAAATATACATACACATATAAATATAACAGTGTATATTATTTCAGGTTGTAGATGTAGGGAGCATGGAATTGACACATAGATTCACCCCATGTCGAAAGGAGTGTGATGAAGAATTACCGCCAACTCAGCCTCAAATAACAAAAATGTTTACTAGTCCTGATGGTCAGTGGTTAGCTGCTGTCAATTGCTTTGGAGATGTGTATATATTTAATCTAGAGACACAAAGGTGAGGAGTCATTATTAGTTTCCATATTGATATATAATTTGAATGATCCAGAGTAAAACATAACACAACAAACTGCTAGAGGGTGTTTAGATGTGCTTTTATTGTTAGAAGTTGTCATAGTAATTTCTAAGACAATCAGGTAGTTTGTGTAGCTATTAAGGATTAATCAAAGGATTTGCGTCTAGAGATTCAAACTTGATGATTATGTCTACGTAATCAGATAATCAGGCACAGTTTTGTTGCATCAGCGCAATTCAAACTGATTATTTAACCCATATACATAGAGATTCAAAATCAGTTTAGCTATACCTAAATTCTAGAGTCTGATTATATGTGACTTGAAACAAACCAATCCGATAATCACTCTCAAAATGAAATGCAGAACACCCCTTACTTTGGTGTTTGTTACTTAACTTTTTCTCTTGTACTAATATCGATTGTGAGATTATTATAGCCCTTTGAAATGGTTCTCTATGTGCATTAAACAATTTCTGTGTATATAGGCAACACTGGTTTATATCAAGATTGGATGGTGCCTCGGTTACGGCAGGAGGGTTTTCTCCTCGAAATAGCAATGTGCTAATTATCTCTACATCTTCAAATCAAGTTTATGTATTTGATGTGGATGCAAAGAAATTAGGAGAATGGTCTACACAGAACTCGTTTATCTTGCCACGAAGATATCAGGACTTTCCAGGAGAGGTTATTGGGCTTACGTTTCCTCCATCTTCAAAATCATCAGCCGTCATCATTTACAGTGCCAGGTATATTGCTACTTAATTAACAAAGTAGGGTTGGATCAGTTGGTAAACCCTTGCCTCTCAACCGAGAGGTCAGGGTTCGATCCTCACTCCTACAAAGGCGGAGGTCCTTTCTACCTTTGTAGAACCGAAGCAGCCTCTCTACCTTAGGTAGGGGTAAGGCTGTCTACATCTTAACCTCCCCATACACGGAAGCGGTATTGGGTACCCATAACTCGTGGAAGACGGCATTGGGTGTTACTTTACTTTTACTTTTTTGTATATTGCTACTTAATTGTAAAATCCTTTTCCAGAAGTTTTGAAGTGTGAATATTTTCAGTACTTGTTATGATCTTTGTCAAAGATTACATTTTACAGTTTCTGAAACAGAGTCTGCTTCTGATTACCTGGGGTCAGAATTCAGGGTAAATTAAACTAGTTAACCAAGTGTGAGACACTTTACTTCAGTCTTTGAAGCATAAAGTCATTCCTGGCTGTTTTATATATTAATTAATGAATAATATTCGTAAGGATTTGTCAAATATTCAATAGACCCATTATCTGATTAATCACGAATTCACGACCCACTTTCATTGCAACAGATGCAGGTTCCGTTTATATAGTCACATATATGCCTTTAAAATGCACATCGAGAAACCCTTTTATGTGTACTTATTAAACATGTGTACTTATATACGGAGTAATAAATAGTCATGCTTTTAGTTGGATTGATATGGAATCGGATGCTTATTTACATGTTAGTGATGATTGCATTTAAGGCTAATCTTATGTTGTCAGTGGCACTTGAAGCATTTTGTTTTTCTGTTTGATTATGCTATTACATGCTGATTTTTGTATGTTATATCTTATTAGGGCAATGTGCTATATTGACTTTGGAATGCCAATTGCTAGAGATGAAGATCAAGAGAAAGTGAGCAGTCATGATTTAGTATTAGAGAAGCTATACACACAAATGAGTGGAAAATTAAAACGTAAGTTGATGGGACATGATTATGAAAGTAAAAACGCTGGTAGGAAGAATTTTGAATTTTGTGCGTTCAGAGAACCTGCTTTATATGTTGGCCATCTTTCGAAAGGTTCTGTATTGGTTATAGACAAACCATGGTTGCAAGTGGTTAAGACCTTTGATGCGCAACCTGTTCACAGACATATATACGGTTCCTAAACCTTATCCTTAGACGGTACTAGAAGAGGTTTAGTTAGAGCAGCTCAAATTTTGGTCTCTTATTCTCTATGATCAACTAGGGGTCGGTCAAAGCATGTTGTAATGTGTCCCTTAATTTTGTTTCCTTTGATAGTAAAATCCTGTTTTGTTTCATCTTATCTTGCTATTGGGACATCAGGCTGACTGAAACTGGATTACATCGGTTTACTTCATCTTAGTCTTGGATTACAGGTTATGCATGATTATGAATTGTCATCTTTTGGTTGTATAATAGAAACTTACAGAAATACTGGTTTTGAATTGAATTCATTTCTTGAATTATGGCTCACAAGTCACAATTATCAATATGGTGCTTAAAACTAAACTATGTTGATTGAAAATTTATATGATAGGCTAAATAGAGGATTTATGCACTCACAAAATAAAGTGTCACTTCTTGATTCTTGATTGGTGTACTTTGTGATAAGTTTCTTTTTTAGCCTCTTGCTCTCATGTCAATTTATACTCTTTTTGTTCTAAATAATTGTTTTGTTTCGATTTTTTGTATTTTTTATTTATTTATTTTAACTTTAATTATTTTATTTTGTATTATATAATAAAGTATATGAATCAATCGAGTTTTAAATATATTTTCATTGATATATATTCATCGACTATTATATAACATAGGGGTGTCTGAAAATCGGCGAACCTAAATCAAAAAACCGAGAAATCAAAACCGCAACACCGAAGTTTGCGATTTGGTTTTGGTTTAGCATAAAAATCAAACCGAGAAAAACTGAATCGACAGAATACATCTAATCTTAAAGAGTGTTGATTGGCGTACTAACTACAAGAGTAATTTTATCTTTAAAGATCGAGAACTTGACTAGATCGATGGTAGATATGAAAAAGAAGATTTAGTGGAAGCACAAACAATGAGTTGTTTAGGCGTATTTTTAAGCGTGAGAATCATTTCCAATCTTAAAACACTCTAATAGATACTGTATTGCTTTTGAAGGTGTCATTATAGGATTTTTGTGGTAATTAGCTTTTTATTGTTATTGTTGTGTGTATGAAACGTAAACAATTATTTTATACAGTAATGTTTTTTATTCTCATTTGTTTTTATTGTCATTAATAAGTGTTTCTTTTTGTTGTAACTTGAAAATGTTAAGTTATGGTGCACCAAAATTCGATCTTGTAAATACCAAACCTCTATAAACCACACAGAAACCGAAAAATGCAAACCAAACCGAAAAGAAAGCAAAACCGAAAAACCAAACCCAGATAAAGAAAGCAAAATACCGAAATTTCTGGTTCGGTTTTGGTTTTAGCCTAAAACCGAGCAAAACGAACCATGCTCACCCCTAATATAATATATATAAAAATATTAAAAAACAAAGTTAAAAAGAAGACTTAAAAAAGTCAAACCCGACAATTATTTTTGGACGGAGGAAGTAGTGATTATAAACTACATGTGTATTGAAGGTTAACATGAAAGTGTGATATAAAAAATACTGTGAATTGTAATTCATGATGTGTTTTTTTCACCTTCTAAAGTGTCGAGTAATGTTTTATGTTACTACTGATTATATTATAACAATAGTGCTGTTACACTCATTAGCAGAATAACAGCTAGATGGACTTGAACCATACTATGCTCCAAAATGGCTCGACCTGTGTCTTTACAGTTTAACTAGGTGATGATATTTGAGTGTAATAACCAAACCTTTCTTGGGCCGAAAAATAACAGGAGCAAAACAATCAATGTAGATATAATGCATAATTTTAGGCCGATGGTGTAAAACCAGGTACATAATTAAGTTGGGTCAGTGCCACAAGAGCGATTGCAAATCCATTACTGATTATTGACTCGCATGTGTGACTCATCACTCATCATGGGACACTAGAACTGCTGGAGGCATATTCGAGATGGTAGATAAAAGGCGCAGCTAAACAATTGAGATTCTTCGCCTGGATCTGAATGTGCTGCAAATAGCTGTAGTTGGTCTCTTGGGAAATCTGGGAAATTCTTGGTTAAATCTTTCTGACGCATATTGAAAAGAAACTTTTGTCTCTCCCGAGGGATGAAACTAAGGTAGAATTATTTGATTCCAGAAAGGTTGAACACCTTAATTGGAGGGCGGACTGTGACACGCTTGCAACTAGGCTTAACTTGGACAAACATGTGCGTCACTTGCATTCTCTTCTATGCTGTTTCGAAGAAGAGTAGAATCCCTAGACTATCCTTTGAGCAGATGCACTTGGTCATTATGTTGCATGATTCATATATGACAATTCTTATCATCTTATGATTGGGTTTTTCTTTATCTGATTAAGGTATAAGTCATTTTGTTGACAGTTCAGATAAAAAGTAGATGTCCGCTTCATGTTACATGCAATGTTATTGAACAGGCTGTTTTCACCTAGATCTGGTTAACTGCGCAATGTCAGTCTTCAGCTCTACATTTATTAACAACATTGTTTTTAAGATCCAAAGGCTTTCTTATTGTTGTATGAGTAGTAAATGTAAAAGATTTAAACTTCATTGGGATCTTTAGTTTCTTGTTCCTGTATTAGCTTGTCCCCCGCCCATGTGATGCTTCTCGTGTTCATTTTCTAGCTACTCGCTTGTTCGAGGTGTTTCAATACAACTATGTTCTTTTAAAAGGTGATAATTATAATCACTTTACATACAATAAAATTGATATCTATTGCTTAGTAAATTATTATGTATGATTAACCTTTATCATTCAGTTCTAGAATGTTATCCAAATTGTTGTAACTTTGTCTTTTTAGGTTTAACTATGTCATTGTATACGAATACTCAGTGTGTACTTCTTAACCTACTCAGCTACATATGTACAACTTGGATCTTGTTATTTGTAACATCAGTATATGACCCCTTCAACATTCAAGAATTAATTAGAAACTTTTTCAAGTAACAATACATGTAGTTGCTTTGAAACAACCTGCAAACTAATTTTAAGCACTAAACTGGGACCTATAGATACCCTTTAATTTGGCAAAAGAACTTTACAAGATAACCCATAAAACTCTCACCTTTAGACCACTGAAAGCATGCATGGCCACATTCACATTCACCTCACCATAACCATCCATACATTTGACCCAATCACATATTCATCATTCAAATCCTAAAACTAAGCAGTGAGAAAAATACATTTATATCATTGGATCATAACATTCTAAGCATCCCTTAACCTCCATAGTTGATTCAGTGTGTCTCATGGTCAGAACTCACTAATTATATTATCTCACTTACTATATAATAAAACCATTTGCCAAGTTCATAACTTTTAGGCATAGTTCCAAGAAATGGAAATCAACAAGTTTCTTTTACTTTTATTTTCTTTGGTTTGGATCTTAGGCATTGTGGACAGCTTCGATTACCATGAGAAGGAACTTCAATCGGAAGAGGGTTTGCAAGGGATGTACGATAGGTGGAGGAGCCACCATGAAGTGGAGCAAAAAAGCCCCGAGCGGTTCAATGTCTTTAAATCCAATGTGCAACATGTTCATGAAACAAACAAGTTGAACAGGCCATATAAGCTGAAGTTGAACGTGTTTGCTGACATGACGAACCAAGAGTTTGTGAGCACGTATGCTGACTCAAAAACTGACCATATAGATGCACTCATGGGATCTCCCGAGACCAACTTGAAATTTATTTATGCAGATGCAACAATCCCAACAAAGATTGATTGGAGAACTCGTAACGCTGTCACCCCTGTCAAGAACCAAGGACAATGTGGTAACACCTTTTTCTCTTAAAAACCAACAAATGAATTCCGCGTAGATTCTTATGATAGTGCTCAACTAGGTCGAAGTTCATAGATCCCCGGTGATAACTGTATATCATAATTGTGTTCATTAAAGAAAGAAAAGACCGATCATCTTTATTGATGATTAACAATTTATACCTTGTGAAAGATTACAATCTAAAATTATTCTAGCTAATTGATATCGGCGATGGATTTAAATAAGCTAGCAACAAAAATATTTTTAAAATCTTAAAATGTATGTCTGACAGCAAACTAATTAATGAGTTTAACAAACTAACAAGCTAGAATTGAAGCTGTTAATTATCTGTTGTGGTGTACGTAGTTGACTGATCTTAACCAACTTCTGTTTTAGTTAGTTGATCTTAATTCCCTTCTTGGGTCCTAAGACTCGTAACAACCCCTGCAAGCTGATGGAAAAGCATATCCTAATGATATTCTATAGGCGAAATCTCAGTAAGAACATCAACACGTTGACTTTTAGTTGAAGATATTGGCTAGTCATTTCACTTGGCGCATGGACAAAATCGCCAAGAAACCTTGATCTTGGGGACGGCTAGTGCAATTTTCAAATCATTCCGAATGGATGCATAACTTTTACATAACCACAAACAAGAAAGGTGTAATGTACTAAAAAATAATTTTCCTAGTAGCTGATATCCTAGACGCACCTTTTCTAAAGAACACTAATTGTTAAAAAAATAATAAAGATTAGGATGTTCTACATACGAGAAGGATCAATGGTTTCATATTGATCTCGACTTTGTACCATTGATGAATCTCTTCCTTGTGGAAAGGTGTTAAGCACATTGATAAATCCATTTTTTTCTTGATGAAATAGAGGTTACATAAACAATTTTGATTTATTTAAGCTGGCCAGTTAAGAGATTAGACTTCAAAAGAAATGACTCATGTGTTTTGTGAGTTAAACAAGGTGAACACCATTAAAACTGTATTTAAGTGCATAAAACCTTTTGATTCACATTAGAAATTTCTTGCAGATTATTGTTGTAATAGTATAGTCTTGTATTTATAGTCATAAAATCCTACACTTATTACAGGAAGCTGTTGGGCCTTTGCGGCAGTAGCTGCAGTGGAAGGAATAAACGCGATTAGAACAGGGCAACTACTAACACTGTCAGAACAGCAACTAGTTGATTGTGATTCTAAAGGGATGAACATGGGATGTAACGGAGGGTCGCATGCTGAAGCCTTCAAATTCATTCATGAGCATGGAGGTCTAGCGACACAGGAGAGCTATCCTTACGTCGGTAAAAGAGAACAATGTTGTACAGCAAAGGTACGTACAACTAAAACGTGTATAATCAAAATTAGTCCACGTAGGCACGTATTGAAGGCTTGAAGCTAACAACCTATATATGCTTGTTATATATGTGTAACAAATATTTTTTTTTGAATGCCAGTTCGGACATCACTCTGTAACGCTTGATGGACGAGAGTCTCTTCCTCGTCGGAGTGAAGACGCAATGTTGAAAGCAGTTGCACACCAACCTGTTACTATTTCCATGGATCCCAATAGTCGTGATTACATGTTCTATAAATCAGTAAGACCAAAAGCTCCTAAATTGATACCTCATTTCTTTTTTCTAAAAACACATTTGCTTCAAGCATTCATTAACTCCTTGTACATGTTTCTTAAAGGGAGTTTTTACCGGACAATGTGGAACACGAACGATGCACGCTATGACAGTTGTAGGATATGATGAGACTCCTGAGGGACTGAAGTACTGGATCGTGAAAAACTCATGGGGACAAAA
Organism: Chrysanthemum lavandulifolium; assembly: GCA_022545495.1. Lineage (NCBI taxonomy): Eukaryota > Viridiplantae > Streptophyta > Magnoliopsida > Asterales > Asteraceae > Chrysanthemum > Chrysanthemum lavandulifolium. Next base: position 146,485,503 of record CM040241.1, on the reverse strand, counting down.
ATGGGGAGAGCAGGGATACATTCGTATGCTACGTGGAGTTCAACTACCAGAGGGACAATGTGGCATGTACACCCAACCTAGCATGCCTCGTAAAGACCCCAATTTACCCAATAATGAACTATGAAATAACTCGCAGTTTACATAACAGGAAACAGGAAGATGGTATATGCAAACATCTAATAGAGATGTTCATTAAGCTAAACACAGTAATCCAATAAGTTTTCACGTTATCTGAGTTATAGAAAATGTATCATTCATGTCTTATTACACTTTTCATATAATTTTTTTTTCTTAACATGGTTTTGTCCAGTGACGGATCTTGAACCAAATATTTGGGGGGGGGGCCGTCTTCATTATGACATAGAAGTAGTTTTCGTAAGTATCGATGATACAAGTTAAAAAAAAAGAATAAAAGAGGAGTAAATGAGTGGTATATGTGCCGTGAAACTTGTTTTCAAGTATTTACGAGGGGCCATAATACAAATTCTTAAATCTTAGAGGGCTTATAATACAAAAACTTATACTAATAACACAAAATTTTGGGAGGGCATGACCCCACCCTGCCCTTATGATCCTCCGTCTATGGTTTTGTCAAATGGAACAAGTACTAATCTAAACTATGAAAAATATGGCAAGATGTGATACAATCTAACGTCAAATATTTTCAGCAGTACATTTTGATGAGGTCATAAGGTTAAGTTTATTTCTCAATACAAAGGTTCATTAGACACTGATGAGTTTAGATAACTAAGTTCAAAAAAAAAAGTTTAGATAACAACCGAGAAAATTCGAAATTGAGATAAACCTTCATTCATTCCTAATAGAAATCATTATATCTGAAAAGGTTCACAACGAGGTGAACTGTTAGAAAGTGAAGGATAAAGTCCAAGAATACTTGATGAACCTTCAAATGACTCTGGAAGAGTAAATAAAAATAAACTACCAAATGACCCCTGATCAATCCAAAAGTACCTGATGGACCCCCCCAAATAACCTTTGGACCAGTAATTAAATGAACCACTGTATACCATAGTTGATTTGTGAGCTGGTATTTGACCCGAGATAAAAAGCTCCATTTTTTTCTTCTTTAATTGTTTCACCCATAATTTATAAAAGACAAAGCATCCATAAGGCTAGTCAGGTCATGAACCCAGGATGACCTTGAGAACAACCTCTTGTGCGTCAATTTTTCTCTCCAAAGAACGCAGAGACAACCCGGATGCCCCAATGACATTCGAGATTTTTTTTTTTTTTTTTTTTTTTTTTTTTTTTTCAAACATTTTTAACATTAAATTTAAATTTCATTCAAATTAAAAAAAAAACATTACATTCTGAAATTAAAAAAACATTACATCTATGAAAAAAAAAAAAAAAAAACATTCTAATCTGAAATTCAAATAAGACTAATACTTAAACTAATAATCTAAATTGTAACGTTCTTTGATTCTTTAACTTTCTCCAACTCTTCTAGTTGGCGGCGGTCAAATTTGGATCAATTGGGTGTTGTAGAAGATGATGTCGACTCCGTTTGATGTCCTCATGAGCTCAAGTTTTGCTGTTTTATCTCGAGCTCTTTTCCTTAACCGTAACCAAGTATCTTCTAAACCCCGCTTATTCTTATCTTTATCCTCTTTTGACGACTTCTTGGTCCTTAAGAAATTTTTGGCCAACGATTGCATAAATGAGTCGATGGAACATCACCATCACGAGAGGATGAGGATGCTTTCTTCCTTCCTTTGTCACGACGAGACGGTCGTGATTCTCTAATCGCTTCTCACAGAATCATCAACGTCATAGACATCGAAAGGATCACGAGTGCCGTTGAACCGGTAGTGCTAGAACCCTTTGTTTTCTTCCGACTATTTGTTGATATAGGCAACTCAACCTCCTTCCAAGCGGGATGACCCTTTAAAACCTCGTAGCACTCCTCAAAGTGAAATCATGACCGTACGTCATACGGTATTCTTTAAGAGCTTTTGAGGTGTCGTCGATATCATTCTCACCGCTTCCATGGGTGTTCTTGATATTCTCCATGATAGCACAATAATTTCCAACCCTGTTACGAATCCTGGTCCTCCATTTTGGTATTGATGGAGTCTTAGGTTCGGTCTTTGCCAGTTTCTTTCTTAAAGTAGGCGATCACTTGCTCCCAAAACTTGAAGCGGTTCTGGGCGTTTCCTCTCGCCGCGTTTTCCGACACATAGCACCCAAGCTTTACAAAGCACCACCTCTTCCTCCTTTGTCCATGGATCTCTTGCCTTCTTGTTTTCCCTTGCTTGTTTCCGACATCTTGCCTTTGTCCTTGGCCTTTGAAGCGCGTCTAGATGGTCGCCTTGGTTTGATGGGGACATCTCTTGATGAGCGGTTTCTCATCATCGGAATCATCAGCGGAATGGAACCGTAGTGCGAACCGTGACCGAACCTTGTCCCATGAAGCATCTTGACTTGGGTAGTTTTGACTTGGGTAGTTTTGTGTCGGATACTCCCCCATCCAATCTTCCAAATTCATGTCTAGATTAGTGCTTCGAATAGGGGAATAAGGTTGATACGGTTGAGAAGGATAAATGAAGTCCATGTTTGGATGGTAACCAGACCCACTAGGTTCTTGCCGGTAATCTTGGTAAGAACGTTGCGGTGGGACAAAAGGACGGTTAAGATAAAACGCGTTTTGGTTTTGATTTGCTTGGGGTAGTTGTGATTGATAATCAAAACTTTGCGGACGAAAGCGAATAGGAGGCCGGTTTTGTTGTGGTGATATGCCGGTTAACTCGAAGTTGTTTTCCGGCGAGAAATTTAGATCCGGGGCATTTTGGGGTAGTCGTGATCGTCGGGTTTTGATTGTGGTGTATTTTTCTTTGACATTTTCAAGTTGGATAAGAATTAGATTGAGTTGAATATAGATGAAAATGGTAAGTTGTGAATTGTGTTTGAGGTAATGTGTGTATTTATAGAGTGGTAAAATAGGTTTGAATTTTTTTTTTTTTTTTTTTTTTTTTTGTTTTTATGACCAAACGGTGGATTTATATTTGTAAATTGAATGCGTTTGGGAAGGATAACACGCTCCAACATCGAGCGCCGAGACACTCGATGTCCACAAACTTCTTGTCCAACCGATCTCCCAACCGATGTTGTGCAGTGGTACCCAACCGATCTAAGGTCGGTCGTGGGTCTTGAATTTGGGCAACCAACCGATGTAAACCTTATGACTGCGACAAGCCTAAGTTACTATTCATGTCTATCAAGTTTCTTTGAGTTTTGATTGTGACGGTAGATTTGGTTTCTGTTTGATTTGAGTGTTTGATTATATAAGTTTTGAGATGAGCAATTGAACCAAACAGTAAAAGTAATATATGGGAAAGAAGAATTAGAAATTACGGTCCGTTTAGTTTATGGGTTTAAGAATTAGTTTTGGAATCAAAGTAGAATTTTGTTGTCTGAACAACAAAATCCATGATAATCGGTAGAATTAGAAATTAGAAATTACGGTGCCGTTTGTTTGTTGTCCGGAATGATAATCGGTATGGATTTGATATAGGGGTAGAATAGGAATGACTATAAGTTGAAGTATCAATTTCATATATGTTGTTTTGTATGATAATTAGATGAAAGGTGTAGTATAAATTATGTGAGAGGAAGTGGTGTGCCCGAGAATCAATTTTCAAACCACACATCTTAGGTGACTTTCATGTATAGCTATATATTTAGTATCACTCTGGTTTGGATTCCGATGTTAACTAATCAAACAACTATACATGAAAATCAAAGTATTCCCTGATTTCGATTGGCACACACCAAACGCACCCTAAAAGTGGGCTCTGGGGTTGAAAACCAATATCCAGCATATAAAGGCCCGTTTGGTTTGCAGATGGATTTAAGATTAGAATTTTAATTTTGATTTGGATTTGGATTTTGAATTACATGAGAGAAAGAAAATAGATGATTGATAAGTTGATTTTATATATTTGTTTGAAATGAAAAAAAAAGAAAAAGATAATAATAATAGAATTGTTTGTGGTTGAAAAAAAGCATTAAATATTAATAAAAAAAATGATTGGTCATTTTTGTAAAATCCTGCCAAGGTAGGGTGGAATCACATTCCATATCACAAAGTTATGTTAGAGGGTATGAAAGATTACCAAACAATGTTTTTAATGGATCTTTTAATCTATACCCTGTGAAAACCCCAAACACTTAGTAAATCTTGCGTAGTATAGTGGGTTTTTGTGGGTTTTATCTGTAACACCCCAACCCGACAAGGGCAAAGATATCACAATACGGTTTCATATCAGAACTTTAAATAATATACAAGAGCGGAAGCCTTTACAAAATAATCAAAAGAAAACATAAATAACTTAATAATCAAAATAAATCTAAGATCTCTATAGTCAAAACTTGCTCTCGGTTCTACTCTCAACCCGGATCGGCCATCCCATAAGCTCATCTTGAATGCCTAATACCGCCGCAGAAAAGAAAATGCTGGTGAGCTTACAAAGCCCAGTGAATGATATAACAAAACAAAAGCTAAACAAAACAAAGATACGGATAACGAAATCACAACGGAATGAGAATCATGAATCATTGAAGATTCTGCGGAAACACAACTATACGGAAATCCAGAAGAACAAATAGCAATCAAGAACAAACACATAGCACATTGATGGCACGTACTCAAACACATCAAAATAACCAGACATTCAATACATTCAGATAGTAGAGCTCATATAAGCCAAACAGAATGTCTAAAGGCTAACGGAAACACTTTCTAGAAAATAAACATGGCATTCATACAAATCAATTAATCTACATTTACACACTTAATTCAATATTGTAGCAGCGGAAACAGCAGTCAAATCATGGCAGTCACACATACAGATAGAGAACACAGTAGACAAACTATAACTAAATAGACAAAGACATAAAATAGCCATTAGCAATTATCAGAACAATTATCATAAGCTAAACCAGTTCTCAGATCGAATCTTAACATCAGCAGAGTTTTAACATGGCAGGTCAAATCATAAACAGATAGATACCCTAACGTATAGGCACAGTTTACCAGATTAACGGAACAATTATACTTATCAACCTTCAGGATGCTTATTTTCACACTAGCACATTCATCTTACAGATAAACGAATTCACATAACGATAAACTAACATAACATCAGATGACAACATGTGAAACATATTTAAACATGTTAATCTTAACCTATCATAACAGACGGTAGTCACTTAATCATACTGTAGGATATTAGTTTTCACATACACATCAAACCATAACAACAAGGTGGCGAATAAGTGGAATTCTAGAGAGAGAAAGTTAGAGGTTTAGGGAACTTTAGTGAGAGAAAGAAAATTCTTATTATGAGCTCCAACTCTACCTTGGGAGGTAGAGAGTATTTATAGTCTTACATAAATCGCCACACATCGGGTGTGGATCGGGCATACATGGGTAAAGACCCGTCAAGTCCTCCACGGTGTTACTTAACTAAATACTACTTAACTTAAAAGAACTACGACTCACGAGCTTTCTAACGATTACATATACTTGAGGTGACCGACTCTTTAATACGGAATTTCTAATTCCTAACAATCTCCCTAAGGAGGTCACCTCAATCATGTACCAAAATTACATTGAATACAAATAGATATAACATTAACAATTGATCTTGCATTCTTGATGTAGTCCTTTGTAAAACACGAAAATCTACAATCTGAGTAAAGACTAAAATACCCTTGGAACTAAAATTTATAAAATACGTAAAATACGTTTATAATAAATTTACGAAATTAAAAACCTAATAAATAAAACTTAACAAATATAATTTCGTGAACGACTTTGGTACGACGAAGGATTTAAATGTTTCGCTAAGATGTTGGGCCGTTCGTTTGTTTGTATGGACTCGTTTCTTTTGTTTTGTCTTGCGCCAAGCCGAGAGCCCAAGGGGCGTTTGTTTGTGTTCGTGAGCCAAGGGCCGAAGCCCATTTGGTCGTGTGTATTGGTGTGACCGGTTGGACCCAAACCAAACCCAATCCCTTTCCTAGTTTAACTCAAATACTACAACTATATATACCATACATAATCATAAGTTTGGAACCCTAGTTTTATTTGCCTCTCCTTTTTCTTTTCTCCCTATTCGGCCGAGAGTTTCACACCCCTTGGTGTCGAAATTTTTGCTTCAACGAGTTAAGGTATAACGTTTATTCGACTTCCTTTAACGTACCTTGCATGTATATGTCAAGTTATATTTTGTTTAGTCGCGTTTTCTTGTTTCTTTTGTTTGGCGAGAGGTGTAAATCAAAACCAAGACAAACCCTAATCAATTGAACCTTGTAACAAATAAGAGACATGTAACGTAAGATGTAATATTGAATCGGGTCATGTATACGTTGAGTTAACAAGGTCGAAGCATGCATGAGTTAGGACCGAACCCTAGATGTATTCGGCTAAGAGATAGAACTTAATAACTTGAATATGTGAAGTGTTTAGATGAGTTAAGACATGCGTATAACTTACTAGCGAAACCCTAGATTGAACCGAATCATATATATAAGTTTTGAAGATGCCTTAATTAAGTAAAGGTTATGTTAACGTAAACCCTAGTTTTGATATGTTAATTGAATAAGTTATGCTAAACCCTAATAGTGTAAGCGTGTAATTAATCTGAGTAATAAGTAACTTATATGTCACATAAAATCATGAGCGATATGGTGAAACATAAAAGGAAAGATTATTTTGTGACGTGTTAGGTTAAGTAATGAGTTATTAAAAGGCGTAACATGTAAGTTAATGCATATTAATGAGATATTAAAGAATGAAAACCCTAAACTTTAATAAATGACATATGAACCCTAATTTACGATATTAATATTAAAACATTTAAGTCTCATTTAATTATAGAAACCCTAAAATATTATAAGATCATTGTGACGATTATGGAATCATTAATAATATCGACATTAATGTATATAGGTTACGTGAAGAAGGAGTAATTCTTTGCTTTCCTGTTTCTACTTTTGATCTTTTGCTTTGGAATAAGGTACGGATATTACATCTTACTTTAAGACACTTACGTTATCGTCTGAGATAATCGACCTTTTCAGTAAAGGTTTCGTATAATGTTTTCTTTTCGTTTTCATATTAGGATTTCCTAAGCCTTTGCTATGAACCCTAATGTGTCTATTTGAGCTGTTGCTTATCTGAACTTTGATTTTTGAATCATAAAACGTTTGATTTTGAACTATATGATATGAAGACTTTGATTTTGAAAACATGATAAAAACGTTTGATAAAATATGATCTATGTCAGTTATGACATTCTTATTTGACCTCAGATAGTTTGACACCCGAGCCAATTATTAACTAGTCATGGGGGTTCCATGTCCGTGTCGATAAATGCACTTGACATGACTCTAGGCGATGAGTGAAGTTACGCCACGTCCCTTATCTCGTTATCTCGTTATGAGCTCAATTTGAATTATATTATCAAAGTATGTACGTGGGCGTATGGGTGCATCCTAGATCATTATATGCTATATATATTATATGTTTATGCTATATGTTGTCGATGATTGATCTTTGCGTGCATGCACGTCCTTCATAACTCTGGTAGGTCTCCCTACAAAAATGTTGCCTTATGTGATTATGATATGTTTCGATATGGCATATGTGTGCGGGCTCGAGGTAGTTAGCTATAAAACTTATTCTTATATTCTGAATTATCTTTTGAAATGAATATGATTTCACTATCTTTCTTTCACTTTATTTCGTATTTGTTCTTGTTTCGTATTCGTTTTGCTTGTATATCTGCTTTGGGCTTTTGAAGCTCACCGCACTTTTCTTTTCTTCATGGCGGTATCTAAGCATTGGAGCTGGGTATTGCTTTGGGATGAGTCTTGAGTGGACTTACCTTAGAGATTTTAGCTTTGATCTTATGATGCCATTTAGACTTTATACTTTAGACATTTCATTTGGAGTTTATTTTCATTTGGGACCTATGTATTGAAGTCATTTTGACTTGGATTATTTCCATATTTATGATGAGATTTCTTTTGGTTTATATGTTTGCTTTGATATGACACCATTACTTGTGATTCCTTTACCCTTGTGGGGTCGGGCGTTACAATTTATGGCATCGAGCCAGTTTCGACTTGTAGTCGGGACTGTGACATATGGAGCCTAGGTTTTGAGACCTTAGAGCTTAGGATTTGACTGTGAGGATTTGGGTAGACTTTAGGATTCCTTCGTACTTCCATTTCGTATCTCACCTTTGTTCATTTTGCTAATCGTTTAGATGGTTCGAACTCGTACTACTGGTGGCGCGGATGGAGAAGATGATGCTGTTAACATGGATACTGCGATTGCGAATGCTCTCAACTCTCTTTTCCTGGTTTGACTACACGAGATGATGGAACAGTGATCAACAACATTCGTAATCGAATGGTGCTTGGGTAGTGGTGGAGGAAATCAACCCGTCGGTATTCATACTTGGCTCGGCGTTTGGTGGTGAAGCCTCTTTCGTTTAGCACTTCCGCTACTCCCTCCGAGGCCGAGGGTGGATCACTCATATTGAGAAGTGTTTGAAATCTTGGGTTGTGGAGCGAGTTTAAGACTCGGTTGGCTTCATTCAAATTGGAAGGTGATGCTTTAAGTTGGTGGAAGGCGCTCAAACAAGCAAGAGGAGGAGACGCTTTTTTGTGACTTGTACCGGGTGAGTTTGGACTATCTTCTATAACCGTTACTTCCACGATCTTTGAGCGACAAAGATATGAGAGGATTATCAGGCGATCTACCGGTTTGATCATGAGAACTCTAATGAGTACATGAGTAGGTTTATGAGGTTGGTGAGTTTTGTTGGAGTGATTCTTTGGAGATGGTAGGCGTCAAGCTAAGCACTTCAAGTGGGGACCGAAGAAGTGGGTGTTGGACCGATTGCTTAATATTGAGTATGAGAATGTGTCGGCTGCAATGACGACTCGTAACATTGAGATCTTTCATGAGGTTTCGGGTTCTAACAAGCGTAATCGCGATGGTGATCGGATTCAAGGTAGGACTCAAGGCAATGACTATAAGGAAACTCGGTAGGAGTTATGATTCGAGAGGTCAAGTGGATAGGAGTTATGATCGGTGGGTCGATCGGGAAGGAATGTTGACTTTGGGCGCCACGAGGCGAGGGTCAAGATAATAGAAATGCTGGTAGAAATGGAAGTGATCGTCAGAACCAAGGTAACAATAACCAGCGTTACAACAGGGATCAGCCAGCTCGAGGATCAAATCAGGGTCGTGCTTCAGGATCTTCTAGTCAACAGAGGACAGCTGAGGTTTTGCCACCCCCACCTATTTGTACTACTTGTGGAAAGGCTCATCCAGGGCAGTGTTTCAAGGCCACTGGTGGATGTTTCTCTTGTGGTTCCACTACTCACAAGATTAAAGATTGCCCTAAGAAGAATCCGGCAGTTCCTGGAAACTACATCAAGCCGCCGACTACTACTGGACGTGTTTATGCTACTACTCGTAACCAGGCGGAGCGCACTTCAGGTACCATTACGGGCACTCTTTTCATTGATGATTTTGCTGTCTTCGTTTTATTTGATCTGGCGCCACACACTCCATTATAGCTATCACATCCGCTAAGAAACTTAATATGAAGCCCAAACCGTTAACAAATCACTTATCGATTTCTCGCCTATGAAAACCACATGATCATTGATCATAAATCGTTAAGTGTCCTCTTCATTTTGATGATCGTATTCGCTTTGCAAATCTGTATCCTCTCGATATGGTCGACTTTGATATCATTCTAGGCATGGATTGGTTGGCTTACCATAGAGCTTCAATTGATTGCCATGCTAGAACGGTGATCTTTGGAGCGTAAAACATCTGAATTCGTTTATCATGGTTCTCAACCTCTTAAATGTTAAGCTCATTTCCGCTATGAAGGCACGGATCATGATTGCTCATGGGTGCCAAGGTTTTCTAGCATCCGTTAAGGACACATCTTTGGAGAGTCCTAACATTGAAAATCTTCGGTTGTTTGCGAATTCTTGGCGTTTTTCTGATGAACTCCTGGACTTCCCCAGCTAGAAGTTGAGTTTAGCATTGAGTTAATTCACAGTCTTGAACCGATTTGAAGGCTCCGTATCGTATGGCACTGTAGAACTGAAGGAGTTGAAGGAGCAGTGCAAGAGATGATAGAAAATGGATTTATTCGCCCGGTGTTTCTCCATGGGGTGCACTGTCTTGTTTGTGAAGAAGAAGGATGGAAGCATGCGCCTATGTATCGACTATCGTGAACTCAATCGTATTACTATTCGTAACCGTTATCCTCGCGCCACGTATAGATGACTTGTTTGATCAAGCGCAAGGAGCTAAGTTCTTTTCGAAGATTGACACGAGGTCGGTTACCATCGCCACGTGTGAAGGAGCAAGATGTTCCTAAGACCGCGTTTCGTACGGATATGGTCATTACGAATTTCTCGTTATGCCTTTTGGTTTGACCAATGCTTTCTTGTGTTTATGGACACGATGAATCGTGTTTTCCATGAGTTTCTCGACAAGTTCGTTATTGTTTTCATCGGCGACATTTTGGTTTACTCTAAGTGCGAAGAAGAGCATGAAGAACATCTCCGTATAGTTTTGGAGATTTTGAGGAAGAAGAAGTTGTACGCCAAATTCTCGAAGTGTGAATTTTGGTTGAGACAAGTTGCTTTCCTTGGTCATATCGTGTCGGTGATGGTATTACCATGGATCCGTCTAAAGTTGAGGCTATCACTAAATGGCCAAGACCTACGACGATGATCGAGGTCGGGAGTTTTCTTGGACTTCTTGGTTACTACAGACGTTTTGTTGAAGGTTTCTCTCGCTTAGCTCTACCCTAACCCAACCGATGAGGAAAGGTGAAAAGTTTGTATGGACGGATGAGCGAGAGAAGAGTTTTGAAGAGTTGAAAGCGGAGATTGGTGTCGGCTCCTATTTTGACTCTTCCAACGGGTTCGGAGGATTTCAAATCTATACGATGCATCTAAGAAAGGATTAGGTGTGTTTTGATGCAACATGGGAAGGTAATAGCTTATGCTTGAGGCGCTAAAACCTTATGAGGAGAATTACCCAACTCATGATCTTGAGTTAGGCTGCGGTGGTGTTTGCGTTGAAGATTTGGAGACATTACTTGTATGGAGGCGTGTGATATATTCATCGATCATAAGAGTCTCAAGTATATTTTCACTCAAAAGGAACTTAACATGAGACAAAGAAGATGGTTAGAACTTCTTAAAGATTATGACACCAACATTCGGTACCATCCGGTAAGGCTAACGTAGTTCTTGATGCACTTAGCCGAAATCGGGCATTCTTGCAAGTATCAAGATTGAGCCTAGGATTTTGCGTGACTTAGAGAGTTTGGATGTTGAGTTGTGTGTACGAGGTTTTGATGGATCTTGGGCTAGTATGAAGGTGGAGTCGAACCTTATCTGCGAATTAAAGAGGCTCGAGAAAGATGACGTTTGTGGGCCGTGGCGCAAAATGTTGAAGAAGGTAAGCGACGGAGTTTAAGGTTGATAATGACGGTATTGTATGGTATGGAGATAGGCTTTGTGTTCCCAATGATCGGTGCCGTGAGAAAGTTATGGTGAAGCTCATAGTTCTCCTTTCACTATTCATCTGGTTCTACCAAGATGTATAGGGATTTGAAGCGATACTTTTGGTGGAATGGCATGAAGCAAGATGTGGCGACGTTTGTGTCGAAGTGTATGATTTGTCAACAAGTTAAGATTGAACATCAAAGGGCTAGTGGATTATTACAACCATTGGATATTCCAACATGGAAGTGGGATAAGATATCTATGGATTTTGTGTGGACTACCTCTTACTAAGAAGAAGCATGATGCGATTTGGGTGGTTGTTGATCGGCTAACCAAATCGCTCATTTCTTACCAATTAGAAAGGATTATGGTATTGGCAAATTGGCGGAGATTTTTCAGACAAGAGATCGTTAGACTTCATGGTACTCCGGCATCTATTGTGTCCGATAGAGATCCGCGTTTTACTTCTCGTTTACGGAAGGGTTTGCGAAAGCTTGGGGTACTCGACTTAACTTTAGTACGGCATTTCATCCTCAAGCGGATGGTCGATCGAGAGGACTATCTGGACCTTAGAGGACATGCTAAGGGCTTGTGCTTTAGAATGGGTGGCGGTTGGGACGAATATTTATGTTTAGTAGAGTTTGCTTATAACAACAGTTGGCATGCTAGCATTAAGCGGCACCGTTTGAACTTCTTTATGGAAGGAAATGTAGAGCACCTATTTGTTGGGATGAAGTAGGTGAGCGTTTGATTGAAGGACCGGAAATGATCGAGATCACCAATGAGAAAGTAGCTGTGGCTAGAGAGAAATTGAAGGAAGCTAGGTCTCGTCAGAAAAGTTATGCTGACAAGCATCGTCGTGATTTAGAATTTCGGGTTGGAGATCGTGTGTTTTTGAAAGTTTCGCCGTTTAGAGGTGTGAAACGTTTTGGAATCAAGGGCAAGCTTAGTCCTCGATTTATTGGACCGTTTGAGATTCTAGAACGGATAGGAGAAGTTTCGTATCGTTTAGCACTTCCGCCTCAGTTATCGCATGTTCATGACGTTTTCCATGTATCACTCCTAAGGGGATACAACTATCATCCGTTACACGTTGCTTCTTATCCGTTTGATCAAATTCAATCCGATATGTCTTTATCTGAAGAACCAGAAGCTATTCTGGAAAGACAAGAAAGAGTTATGAGAAATAAAGTGATTCCATTCGTTAAGATTCTTTGGAAAAATCATCCTGAACGTGAGGCTACTTGGGAAACCGAGGAGTCGATGCGTGCTAGTTATCCTCATTTCTTTGAATAGTTTGGTATGTTCTCATTTCGTTTTCGTTTTCATTTCGTTTCATTTCAATTTTCGAGGACGAAAATTTTTCTTTAGAGGAAGAATTGTAAAACACGAAAATCTACAATCGAGTAAAGACTAAAATACCCTTGGAACTAAAATTTATAAAATACGTAAAATCGTTTATAATAAATTTCTGAAATTAAAACCTAATAAATAAAACTTAACAAATATAATTTCGTGAACGACTTTAGTACGACGAAGGATTTAAATGTTTCGCTAAGATGTTGGGCCGTTCGTTTGTTTGTATGGACTCGTTTCTTTTGTTTTGTCTTGCATGAGCCGAGAGCCCAAGGCGTTTGTTTGTGTTCGTGAGCCAAGGGCGAAGCCCATTTGGTCGTGTGTTGGTGTGACGGTTGGACCCAAACCAAACCCAATCCCTTTCCTAGTTTAACTCAAATACTACAACTATATATACCATACATAATCATAAGTTTGGAACCCTAGTTTTATTTGCCTCTCCTTTTCTTTTCTCCCTATTCGCCGAGAGTTTCACACCCTTGGTGTCGAAATTTTGCTTCAACGAGTTAAGGTATAACGTTTATTCGACTTCCTTTAACGTACCTTGCATGTATATGTCAAGTTATATTTTGTTTAGTCGCGTTTTCTTGTTTCTTTTGTTTGGCGAGAGGTGTAAATCAAAACCAAGACAAACCCTAATCAATTGAACCTTGTAACAAATAAGAGACATGTAACGTAAGATGTAATATTGAATCGGGTCATGTATACGTTGAGTTAACAAGGTCGAAGCATGCATGAGTTAGGACCGAACCCTAGATGTATTCGGCTAAGAGATAGAACTTAATAACTTGAATATGTGAAGTGTTTAGATGAGTTAAGACATGCGTATAACTTACTAGCGAAACCCTAGATTGAACCGAATCATATATATAAGTTTTGAAGATGCCTTAATTAAGTAAAGGTTATGTTAACGTAAACCCTAGTTTTGATATGTTAATTGAATAAGTTATGCTAAACCCTAATAGTGTAAGCGTGTAATTAATCTGAGTAATAAGTAACTTATATGTCACATAAAATCATGAGCGATATGGTGAAACATAAAAGGAAAGATTATTTTGTGACGTGTTAGGTTAAGTAATGAGTTATTAAAAGGCGTAACATGTAAGTTAATGCATATTAATGAGATATTAAAGAATGAAAAACCCTAAACTTTAATAAATGACATATGAACCCTAATTTACGCTATTAATATTAAAACATTTAAGTCTCATTTAATTATAGAAACCCTAAAATATTATAAGATCATTGTGACGATTACGGAATCATTAATAATATACGACATTAATGTATATAGGTTCTGTGAAGAAGGAGTAATTCTTTGCTTTCCCTGTTTCTACTTTTGATCTTTTGCTTTGGAATAAGGTACGGATATTTTGTCTTACTTTAAGACACTTACGTTATCGTCTGAGATAATCGACCTTTTCGATAAAGGTTTAGTATAATGTTTTCTTTTCGTTTTCATATTAGGATTTCCTAAGCCTTTGCTATGAACCCTAATGTGTCTATTTGAGCTGTTGCTTATCTGAACTTTGATTTTTGAATCATAAAACGTTTGATTTTGAACTATATGATATGAAGACTTTGATTTTGAAAACATGATAAAAACGTTTGATAAAATATGATCTATGTCAGTTATGACATTCTTATTTGACCTCAGATAGTTTGACACCCGAGCCAATTATTAACTAGTCATGGGGGTTCCATGTCCGTGTCAGTAAATGCACTTCTGACATGACTCTAGGGCAGTAGAGTGAAGTTCTGCCACGTCCCTTATCTATTATCTGTTATGAGCTCAATTTGAATTATATTATCAAAGTATGTACGTGGGCGTATGGGTGCATCCTAGATCATTATATGCTATATATATTATATGTTTATGCTATATGTTGTCGATGATTGATGATGCGTGCATGCGTCCTTCATAACTCTGGTAGGTCTCCCTACAAAAATGTTGCCTTATGTGATTATGATATGTTTCGATATGGCATATGTATGCGGGCTCGAGGTAGTTAGCTATAAAACTTATTCTTATATTACGAATTATCTTTTGAAATGAATATGATTTCACTATCTTTCTTTCACTTTATTTCGTATTTGTTCTTGTTTCGTATTCGTTTTGCTTGTATATCATTTCTTTGGGCTTTTGAAGCTCGGTAGCACTTTCTTTTCTTCCATGGCGGTATCTAAGCATTGAGGCGGGTATTGCTTTGGGATGAGTCTTGAGTGGACTTACCTTAGAGATTTTAGCTTTGATCTTATGATGCCATTTAGACTTTATACTTTAGACATTTCATTTGGAGTTTATTTTCATTTGGGACCTATGTATTGAAGTCGTTTGACTTGGATTATTTCCATATTTATGATGAGATTTCTTTTGGTTTATATGTTTGCTTTGATATGACACCATTACTTGTGATTCCTTTACCCTTGTGGGGTCGGGCGTTACAACCATTTCGTATCTCACCTTTGTTCATTTTGCTAATCGCTTAGATGGTTCGAACTCGTACTACCGGTGGCGCGGATGGAGAAGATGATGTCATAACATGGATGTTGCGATTGCGAATGCTCTCAACTCTCTTTCCCTGGTTTGACTACACCGAGATGATGGAACAAGTGATCAACAACATTCGTGAATCGAATGGTGCTTCGGTAGTGGTGGAGGAAATCAACCCGTCGGTATTCATACTTGGCTCGAGCGCTTTGGTAAGCTTAAGCCTCTTCGCTTAGCACCGCCGCTACTCCCACCGAGGCCGAGGACCGGATCACTCATATTGAGAAGTCGTTTGAAATCTTGGGTTGTGGAGACGAGTTTAAGACTCGGTTGGCTTCATTCAAATTGGAAGGTGATGCTTTAAGTTGGTGGAAGGCGCCAAACAAGCAAGAGGAGGAGACGCTTTTGTCGTGACTTGTACGGACCGAGTTTGGACTATCTTCTATAACCTTTACTTCCACGATGCCGAGCAAAGAAAGATATGAGAGGATTATAGGCGATCTACCGTTTGATCATGAGAACTCTAATGAGTACATGAGTAGGTTTATGAGGTTGGTGAGTTTTGTTGGAGTGATTGTGGCGATGGTAGGCGTCAAGCTAAGCACTTCAAGTGGGGACTCAAGAAGTGGGTGTTGGACCGATTGCTTAATATTGAGTATGAGAATGTGTCGGCCCGCAATGACGCACTCGTAACATTGAGATCTTTCATGAGGTTTCGGTTCTAACAAGCGTAATCGCGATGGTGATCGGATTCAAGGTAGGACTCAAGGCAATGACTATAAGGGAAACTCGGTAGGAGTTATGATTCGAGAGGTCAAGTGGATAGGAGTTATGATCAACGGGTCATCGGGAAGGAATGTTGACATGGGCGCCCGAGACGAGGGGTCAAGATAATAGAAATGCCGGTAGAAATGGAAGTGATCGTCATAACCAAGGTAACAATAACCGCGTTACAAACAGGATCACCACTCGAGGATCAAATCGTGGTGCTTCAGGATCTTCTAGTCAACAGAGGACAACCGAGGTTTTGCCACCCCACCTATTTGTACTACTTGTGGAAAGGCTCATCCAGGCAATGTTTCAAGGCCACTGGTGGATGTTTCTCTTGTGGTTCCACTACTCACAAGATTAAAGATTGCCCTAAGAAGAATCCGCAGCCTCGGAAACTACATCAAGCCGCCAACTACCATCGGACGTGTCTATGCTACTACTCAGAAACCGCGGAGCGCACTTCGTGTACCATTACGGGCACTCTTTTCATTGATGATTTTGATGTCTTCGCTTTATTTGATAATCGCGCCACACACTCCATTATAGCTATCACATCTGCTAAGAAACTTAATATGAAGCCCAAACCGTTAACAAATCACTTATCGATTTCTACGCCTATGAAAAATCATGTGATCATTGACCATAAATACGTTAAGTGTCCTCTTCGTTTTGGTGATCGTATTCGCTTTGCAAATCTGTATCCTCTCGATATGGTCGACTTTGATATCATTCTAGGCATGGATTGGTTGGCTTATCATAGAGCTTCAATTGACTGCTATGCTAGAACGGTAATCTTTGGAGACGTAAAACATCCTGAATTCGTTTATCATGGTTCTCAACCTCTTAAATCTGTTAAACTCATTTCCGCTATGAAGGCACGGAACATGATTGCTCATGGGTGCCAAGGTTTTCTAGCATCTGTTAAGGACATATCTTTGGAGAGTCCTAACATTGAAAATCTTCGGTTGTTTGTGAATTTCTTCGACGTTTTTCCCGATGAACTCCCCGGACTTCCCCACCGAGAAGTTGAGTTTAGCATTGAGTTAATTCTCGTGCCGAACCGATTTCAAGGCTCCGATCGTATGGCACAGAGAATCAAGGAGTCAAGGAACATTGCAAGAGATGATAGAAAATGGATTTATTCGCCCAGTGTTTCTCCATGGGTGCACTGTCTTGTTTGTGAAGAAGAAGGATGGAAGCATGCGCCTATGTATCGACTATCGTGAACTCAATCAGATTACTATTCGTAACCGCTATCCTCGCCACGTATAGATGACTTGTTTGATCAAGCGCAAGGAGCTAAGTTCTTTTCAAGATTGACCGAGGTCCGGTTACCATCGCCACGTGTGAAGGAGCAAGATGTTCCTAAGACCGCGTTCGCACGGATATGGTCATTACGAATTTCTCGTTATGCCTTTTGGTTTGACCAATGCGCTTTCTTGTGTTTATGGACCGATGAATCGTGTTTTCCATGAGTTTCTCGACAAGTTCGTTATTGTTTTCATCGACGACATTTTGGTTTACTCTAAGTCCAAGAAGAGCATGAAGAACATCTCCGGATAGTTTTGGAGATTTTGAGGAAGAAGAAGTTGTACGCCAAATTCTCAAGTGTGAATTTTGGTTGAGACAAGTTGCTTTCCTTGGTCATATCGTGTCGGTGATGGTATTACCATGGATCCGTCTAAAGTTGAGGCTATCACTAAATGGCCAAGACCTACGACGATGGATCGAGGTCGAGTTTTCTTGGACTCATGGTTACTACAGACGTTTTGTTGAAGGTTTCTCTCGTTTAGCTTTGCCCTTAACCCAACTGATGAGGAAAGGTGAAAAGTTCGTGTGGACGGATGAACGAGAGAAGAGTTTTGAAGAGTTGAAACGGAGATTGGTGTCAGCTCCTATTTTGACTCTTCCAACGGGTTCTGGAGGATTTCAAATCTACAGCGATGCATCTAAGAAAGGATTAGGCTGTGTTTTGATGCAACATGGGAAGGTAATAGCTTATGCTTCGAGGCATCTAAAACCTTATGAGGAGAATTACCCAACTCATGATCTTGAGTTAGTCATGTGGTGTTTGCGTTGAAGATTTGGAGACATTACTTGTATGGAGAGACGTGTGATATATTCATCGATCATAAGAGTCTCAAGTATATTTTCACCAAAAGGAACTTAACATGAGACAAAGAAGATGGTTAGAACTTCTTAAGGATTATGACACCAACATTCAAGACCATCCGTAAGGCTAACGAGTTCTCGATGCACTTAGCCGAAAATCGTGCATTCTTGCAGTATCAAGATCGAGCCTAGGATTTTGCGTGACTTAGAGAGTTTGGATGTTGAGTTGTGTGTACGAGGTTTTGATGGATACCGGGCTAGTATGAAGGTGGAGTCGAACCTTATATCGCGAATTAAAGAGGCTCGTAAAGATGACGGCGAGTGGGCCGTGGCGCAAAATGTTGAAGAAGGTAAGGACGGAGTTTAAGGTTGATAATGACGGTATTGTATGGTATGGAGATAGGCTTTGTGTTCCCAATGATCGTGTACTTCGTGAGAAAGTTATGACCAAGCTCATAGTTCTCCTTTCACTATTCATCCCGGTTCTACCAAGATGTATAGGATTTGAAACAAGATTTTGGTGGAATGGAATGAAGCAAGATGTGACGACGTTTGTGTCGAAATGTATGATTTGTCGACAAGTGAAGATCGAACATCAAAGAGCTAGTGGATTGTTACAACCATTGGATATTCCGACATGGAAGTGGGATAAGATATCTATGGACTTTGTGACTGGACTACCTCTTACTAAGAAGAAGCATGATGCGATTTGGGTGGTTGTTGATCGGCTAACCAAATCTGCTCATTTCTTACCAATTAGAAAGGATTATGGTATTGGTAGGTTGGCGGAGATTTTTTAGCAAGAGATCGTTAGACTTCATGGTACTCCGACGTCTATTGTGTCAGATAGGGATCCGCGTTTTACTTCTCGTTTCTGGAAGGGTTTGCAGAAAGCTTGGGGTACTCGACTTAACTTTAGTACGGCATTTCATCCTCAAATGATGGTCGTCGAGAGGACTATATGACCTTAGAGGACATGCTAAGGGCTTGTGCTTTAGAATGGATGGCGGTTGGGACTAATATTTGTGTTTGGTAGAGTTTGCATACAACAACAAGTTGGCATGCTAGCATTAAGCGGCACCGTTTGAACTTCTTTATGGAAGGAAATGTAGAGCACCTATTTGTTGGGATGAAGTAGGTGAGAGTTTGATTGAAGGACCGGAAATGATCGAGATCACCAATGAGAAAGTAGCGTGGCTAGAGAGAAATTGAAGGAAGCTAGGTCTCGCCGAAAAGTTATGCCGACAAGCATCGTCGTGATTTAGAATTTCGGGTCGAGATCGTGTGTTTTGAAAGTTTCGCCGTTTAGAGGTGTGAAACGCTTTGGAATCAAGGGCAAGCTTAGTCCTCGATTTATTGGACCGCTCGAGATTCTAGAACGGATAGGAGAAGTTTCGATCGCTTAGCACTTCCGCCCGTTATCGCATGTTCATGACGCTTTCCATGTATCACCCTAAGGGATACAACTATCATCCGTTACACGTTGCTTATCCGCTTGATCAAATTCAATCCGATATGTCTTTATCTCAAGAACCAAGCTATTCGGAAAGACAAGAACGAGTTATGAGAAATAAAGTGATTCCATTCGATAAGATTCTTTGGAAAATCATCCCGAACGTGAGGCTACTTGGGAAACCGAGGAGTCGATGCTAGTTATCCTCATTTCTTTGAATAGTTTGGTATGTTCTCATTTCGTTTTCGTTTTCATTTCGTTTCATTTCAATTTTCGAGGACGCAAATTTTTCTTTAGAGGGGAAGAATTGTAAAACCTGAAAATCTACAATCTGAGTAAAGACTAAAATACCCTTGGAACTAAAATTTATAAAATACGTAAAATAAGTTTATAATGAATTTACGAAATTAAAAACCTAATAAATAAAACTTAACAAATATAATTTCGTGAACGACTTTGGTACGACGAAGGATTTAAATGTTTCGCTAAGATGTTGGGCCGCTCGCTTGTTTGTATGGACTCGCTTTTGTTTTTCTTGCGCTGCCGAGAGCCCAAGGGCGTTTGTTTGTGTTCATGAGCCAAGGGCAAGCCCATTTGGTCGTGTGTATTGGTGTGATCGGTTGGACCCAAACCAAACCCAATCCCTTTCCTAGTTTAACTCAAATACTACAACTATATATACCATACATAATCATAAGTTTGGAACCCTAGTTTTATTTGCCTCTCCTTTTCTTTTCTCCCTATTCGCCGAGAGTTTCACACCCTTGGTGTCGAAATTTTGCTTCAACGAGTTAAGGTATAACGCTTATTCGACTTCCTTTAACGTACCTTGCATGTATATGTCAAGTTATATTTTGTTTAGTCGCGTTTTCTTGTTTCTTTTGTTTGGCCGAGAGGTGTAAATCAAAACCAAGACAAACCCTAATCAATTGAACCTTGTAACAAATAAGAGACATGTAACGAAGATGTAATATTGAATCGGGTCATGTATACGTTGAGTTAACAAGGTCGAAGCATGCATGAGTTAGGACCGAACCCTAGATGTATTCGGCTAAGAGATAGAACTTAATAACTTGAATATGTGAAGTGTTTAGATGAGTTAAGACATGCGATAACTTACTAGCCGAAACCCTAGATTGAACCGAATCATATATATAAGTTTTGAAGATGCCTTAATTAAGTAAAGGTTATGTTAACGTAAACCCTAGTTTTGATATGTTAATTGAATAAGTTATGCTAAACCCTAATAGTGTAAACGTAATTAATACGAGTAATAAGTAACTTATATGTCACATAAAATCATGAACGATATGGTGAAACATAAAAGGAAAGATTATTTTGTGACGTGTTAGGTTAAGTAATGAGTTATTAAAAGACGTAACATGTAAGTTAATGCATATTAATGAGATATTAAAGAATGAAAACCCTAAACTTTAATAAATGACATATGAACCCTAATTTACGATATTAATATTAAAACATTAAGTCTCATTTAATTATAAAACCCTAAAATATTAAAAGATCATTTTGACGCTTATGGAATCATTAACCTTTTAAAAAATTTCCAAAGGGTTTTTTCCCCCCAAAAAACCCCCTTAAAAAAAGAAAAAAAATTTTTTTTCCAATTTTGAGGGGTTTTTAAAAAAATTTTTTTTCCCTTCTTTCCCCAAAGGGGGGGAAAAAAAAAAAAATTAAAATTTTTAAAAAATTTTTAAATTTTTTTTTTTGGAAATTTTTTTCCCCCCTTTTTTTTAAAGGGTTCCCCCCCGGAAAAAATTTTAAAAATTTTTTAAAAAAAAAAAATTTTTTAAAAAACCTTTTTTTTAAAAAAAATTTTTTTTTTGGAACCCCTTTTTTTTCCTTTTTGGGGGGGTTTTAAAAAATTTTTTTTCCGGGAAAGACCCAAAACCCTTTTTTTAAAAATTTAAAAAAATTTTTTTTTTTAAAAAAACCCCCAAAAATTTAAAAAAAAAAAAAAATTTTTTGGGGGTTTTAAAATTTTTTTTTTTTTCCCAAAGGGGGGGTTTTTTTTTTTTAACCTTTTTTTTTTTTCCCCCCCAATTTTTTTGTTTTAAAAAAGGGGATTTTTTTTTTTTTTGGGGGGGCCCAAAACCAAACAAAATTTTTTAAAAATTTAAAAATTTTTTAAAAAAAATTTTTTTTGGGTTTTAAAAATTTTTTTTCCCTTTTTTAAAAAATTTTTTTTAAAAATTTTTTAAAGGGGGGAAAAATTTTTAAAAATTTTAAAAATTAATTTTTTGGGTTTTTTTTTTTTTTTTTTTTTAAAAATTTTAAAAAAAAAAATTTTAAAAAAAAAATTTTTAAAAAAAAAAAAAAACAAAAAAAAAAAAAATTTTTTTAACGGTTTTTTAAAAAAGGTTAAAATTAAAAATTTTTAGGAAAAAAAAAAATTTTTTGGAAAATTTAAAAAAATTTTTTAAAATTTTAAATTTTTAAAAAAACCCAAAAAAAAAACCCCCGGGGAAAAATTTTAAAAAGGAAATTTTTAAAAAAAAATTTTTTTTTTTTTTTTTTTTTTTTAATTGGAATTTTTGAGCATTTAGTTTTTCGCAGATAAATGTTTATAGAATCGAGCATGGAATTTTTAAAGCATGATAAAATATGGCTTTGTTCTTTCTTTTAAAAACCGGGTTATTGCCTGAAACTGACAATAAACCCTTTTTTTTTTTTTCTTTCTCCCAAAAATATTTTTTGATTTTTTTAAAATTCGAACAACATCTAAAGTCCTGTGTCATTCTTTGAATGACAAAGACAAATACCGTAGATATTATCGAACCGACAAAAAAATGACAAATAGACAATAATTTTGAAGAATTTTCTAATTTTGATTTTATGGATTTTGAAGGTTTTATATTTTTCTATTTGATTTTGAGGATTTTATAATTTTGTATTTTGTTTTCGAATAAATATTTACAAGAGATAGATGAGGATAGACCTTTACTCCTCGTCTTCCTCCTCGAAGACGTTTGGCGTTTACGGTTGAAGGCTTTTCAAGCCAAGTCGTGGAAGAATAAACTCAAAGCGTTCTCTAGGAAGAGCTTTGGTGAAGATGTCGCTAAGCGATATTCGGACCTCACAAATAGAGTTCCACCACACCTTTTTCCACTTGGTCCCGATGAAATGATGTCGAATGTCGATATGCTTTGCTCTTGAGTGTTGAGCGTTGTTGCATGAGAGAGCAATAGCACTTTATTATCACAAGACTGGAGGAATTTTGTTGAATTCAAAGCCATAGTCGATAATTGAGATCTCATCCATAAGATTTGAGCACATGAGGATGACATGGCTATGTATTCACCTCTGTAGAGAAATAGAAGTACTCATTTGCTTCTTTGAAGACCGACTCACAACTTATCACCCTGGCGAGCACCTCGGGGCGTGCTTGACGTGTATCTTGACAACTGCATGATCGGCATCGCATAGGCCGTTAGTGACATACCGGTGTCCTTGGTACCAAAGACCCATATTGATGGTTCCTTGGAGATACCGAAGACCCGTTTAAGCGCTTCAGGTGATTTTAGTAGGCTTAGCACGGTATCTAGCACACATGCAAACAATGAACAAGATGTACGGTCTACTAGCGTTGAGGTACATCGGGATCCAATCATACTACGATATTTCGTTTGGTCAATCATGATCCCGAGTGGTCCTCATCTAGTTTGGTTCGGTCAATCATGGGGGTGTCAACAGGTCACTTGAATCAAATCCAAATTTCTTTAAGATCTCATTGCATATTTAGATTGATTTATGAAAATGCCTCCGGGACTTTGTGAAATTTGTAATCCCAAGAAAAATGACATTTGTCCCATCATTGACATTTGAAATTTTGAACTCATTTCATTGAAAACGATCACATTCCATTGGGTGCAGCCGAGGCAAAATAATATCATCAACATAAATTTGAACATGAATTAAATGTTTGCACGACTTCGGTGAACAATGTTGGATCAAATGCTCCTTTGCTAAATCCGGTTGATAGAAGAAACTTTGACAGTGTATCATACCATGCCCTGGAGCTTGCTTTAAACCGTAAAGAGCCTTCTTCAAGCGATAAGCGTGAGTAGGATGCTCTTGATTCACAAATCCTTCAGGTTGGTGGCGTAACGACTTCTTTAAGATCTCCGTTCGAAATGCCGTCTTCACATCCATTTGATAGACTACCATGTTCTTACTAGCGAGATTAGCGGAAAGATTACGATTGCCTCGATTCGAGCAACTGGAGCAAAAGATTCTTCAAAGTCAATACCCTCCTCTTGAAGGTATCCTTTAGCAACTAATCGAGCCTTG
Source organism: Chrysanthemum lavandulifolium (assembly GCA_022545495.1). NCBI lineage: Eukaryota > Viridiplantae > Streptophyta > Magnoliopsida > Asterales > Asteraceae > Chrysanthemum > Chrysanthemum lavandulifolium. The sequence continues at coordinate 146,461,432 of CM040241.1, read as the reverse complement.
TTCTTCAACACATCACCATGCTCATCAAGTTTTACTTTGAAGATCCATTTAAGAGCAATAATCATAGCACAGTCTGGAGCAGGTACTAACTCCCATACATCAAGTCGATCAAACTCATGAATTTCATCTTGCATGGCATTGAACCAGCTATCTTCATTCATGGCGGTTTTAACATCTTTTGGTTCGATCTTAGATAGTACGGAGTTGAAGAAGCACCATCTTGCATGGCATTGAACCAGCTATCTTCATTGATGAGGCGAAGGATCGTGAGGCGCTTGGCTTAAAGATATTGAGGCGAGGGATTGACTTCACTCACGGGAATATGAGCGACCTCTGTTGTAGGGATCGACACCTCATTAGTACTTGGATCATAAAGTTCATCAAACATAGGATCAAATAATTTCTTTAAATCATCTTGAGACGGAGGTACATATGGAGTTTCTTGAGAGGAGTTTGGAACAAGGGATGAACCAATGGGACTGTTTTGAAGTGCGGGTCTGGTGGAGTGTCCAGGAGCCATTTGACCGTCGACTCATCAAGCGTAACGTGAATTGTTTCCATGATATTTCGGGTTCTTTTGTTGTAGATTCGGTATCCCTTTTGTTTGGTGCATATCCTACAAATACTCCAATGTCGACTTTAGCCCTAAGTTTGCCTAAGTCTTGACCCTCATTAGTTGGATAACACAATACACCAAACACACGAAGGAAAGAGATTAGGTTTTCTTGTGGACAAGTTCATATGGAGTTTTTCCATGAGCAGTGTGAATCGAGGAACGATTTTGTGTGTAGCATGCGTTGGCAATTGCTTGACCGAGGAGAAACATTGGAACCTTTGAGTAAATCAACATTGTTCTAGCGGCTTCAACAAGAGTTCGATTTAGTCTTTCAACTACACCGTTACGTTGAGGAGTTCGTGGAACACTTCTTTGATGGTGATTCCAACGCTTTCATAGAATTCACTAAGTTGTTTGTTGACAAACTCGGTTCCATTGTACATTACGATAATTCGGCGGTTTTGTTAAGTCGAACTGCGGTGTTTGATGAGTTTGATGATGATATCGGGAGTTTCATCCTTTGTTCTTAAGAACTTGACCGGTGAATCTAGAGTAATCATCAACCACAACTAACACATATTTCTTCCCAAAGATATTACGCACCCTCATTGGTCCACATAAATCCATATGAATCATATGAAGAACTTACGTGATGAGTTAGTAGGTTTGGGTTTATGGGCATACTTCTTGCTTTTCCCAATTGACATCTTGAACAAAGATGATCCTTTTCATACTTTAGTCTAGGTAAACCTACAACTAAGTCCTTTATGGAAAGATCGTTGATGGTGCCAAGTTCAAGTGATTGAGGCGACGATGCCATAACCATGACTTTGTTTTGAAGCCTTTGATAACAAGCAGATTGGAGAGGATCTCATCATGTCATCGATAGAGATGGTGTAAAGATTTGAGCCACGAGTTCCTTTAACAGTTCCTTACCATTAAGATCTCTAACAAAGCGGTATGTTTTACGAAGGCTACTTCTAGATCGGAATCACGAATTGACCAACGAGAGAACAAATTATGACCCGGACCTTCCACATAGTATACTCTAGAGATGACACTATCACCAACAACGTAATCTCCATAACCCATGATTGCGAAATGATCATTACCGAATCTAACGTCCCGATGAATTTGCTCACGAGTTCATGAGCCGCGCCGGTCTCCGGTCATATGCTTGGAGCGACTGAGTCCGGTACCACGAGCGATTTGAGCGATCTGCGGTTGAACAAAGACAAGAATGGATAACTAGATAATTGGGATCCCCATGCAAGAATGGGTTCCATTTGGTTAGTAACAATGGTTGGAACACCACATCGAAATAGAAGCATTCATATCGAGAAAGTGAGGCAATGGAATCATTGTGAATAGATGCGATACTAGTGTCGTATTAGCCACATTCGCGGTGTGATCACTTCAAGGAATAGTTCTACCGGTGGGCATCCATTTTCTAGTGGGCATTATCGATTAGTCTTATGACCAGCGGTATCCAATAAAAGCCTATTTTCTTGAATGTTCTTCTGTGGGTTTCCTTTGTTTTCTAACTTTCTTTCGTTTTGCCTTTTAGCCTTCTTAGCATGAATTTTAGCATTAACAATATTAGCGGACAATTAACATCATTAGGCGAACATTAACACCACATGCATGATTAGAAAGCAGTTTCAAGCGGACATCGGTACATGGTTTGCAAATATTATCGAATTGAATTAATTCTTGTCGCCTATGGCTAATACTAGAATCAACACGATTCGTTTTATTCGATTCAAACTTAAAGTTCCTAGATTGTTCTTCACTCTTTTCAGGCACATTCTTAGCTTGCGAGGTCCTATCATTCCTTGTATTGTCTTGAGACTTTGACTGCTCCCTTTAGTGTCACCGATTACTCTGTAGAGGGAATGGGAACATTAGTGGGTTTACAACTCTTTGCATCACTTGTTTAGATGTCTTTGGGATCCAGAACTACATGCAGCACACTAAGGTTCACTTTCTTAAAACTAAGTGCTAGGAATTGTACTCCTAGAAGGCACAGTTGAGTTCTCTTTCATAGCATTAGCGGATCATGTCCGAACTACTTAAAAGCACACTAAGGTTCACATTCAAAACATTGGGAATCGAATGAATATCATACTTGGCATTTGGCATTGAGCATGGAATCAAAGGATTAACTCTCTCACCTAATGACTTTGGGCATATTGTGATCAAGCATTCTAAGATTTCTTGAGATCGTTTGGCATATAAGCATGCATGTCCAATTGCATTATCATGAGGTTTCTCTAACTTATCCTCTTCAACAATCTCACATGAGACATTCTAGGCAATCCTTAAGGGATGAGAAGTATGTTTGAGCAACAAGTTTGTTGTTCACGAGATGAGGAGGACATATTTCACTGAGACAAAGCATATTTATTACAAGAGTGAACCTTTGATACATCATTCTCCCCATTGGTCATTGGCATTTTCCCTTTTACGACTCCAGATTCTCAATTTCCTTTTGTAATGAAGCTATTTGATCGTTATTTTTGTTACGAGTGACCTTAATTGATTCAAATAACTCATTGAAATGACGTTTAACCTTTTCATTTTCTTCTAGAAAACTTTCGTTTTCCTTTTGTAGTGCATTTACTAGGTTTTGAAGATGAAACGTTTGAGAATTTCGAGAATCTAAAGGAGGAGGCATTTGGGAGCTGTCATATTGTTCGTTTGACCCTTTAATTGAGAGATTTGGGCTTTCAACTTTCGATCGTGTTGCATCGAGCTTGAATCATTCATCACGTTTGTTAATTTGAAAACGCATCAAACTACGGGGCATCCGAGGATGTCTTGATATTTGAAGTTTTGACATTTTCTTTAAGATGTTGATATTTTAGTTGTAAATTAAAATGCTCAACTTCTAGTTTAGAAAAATGTTTAACCAAATTGTCGTGATCACCAGTTCAATTTTCTCGTTTAGTTCGTAATTAGTTTTTCAAGCTCAATGACACGATCATGGGAGACATTGAGGCAACCGATAATTCATGAAATTTGGAAGCATTAATGGAACAATTTGTAGCGATGAAAAACACATCTTGAGCAACACATTCGGTAATAAGAGTCTCATTTAATGTGTGCAAGTTCTTCCTCTCAATCTCATTATATTTTAGTGCACGCTCATATTCACTAACTTCAACAATCATTGCATCAAATTCCTTTTCCATTCCCTTAATATCGGTTTCTATCCCCTTTTAAGACTCTCAAAGTGATCTTTTAGAAGTTTAAAGAAAGGCATGACCTCGTTAAATAACATTCTTTCATTTGTTCAAAACCCCTTTCTCCTTGATTATACCAGCTGGGTGTGATCCTTTTCTTGCAAGTTTTCTCAAAATCAACAAATAGTTGAAAAATAACGTATTGGCTAACTAAGGTCTTGCTTTTAGTGGCAATTGTTCTAGGAACAAGATGCATTGGTGTATTAGGAGGATACCACGATCGCTCTAGGCATTTTCCAAGGGAGGGTTTGTTTCAACAATATTTTCGACTACGCTTATCTAAATCCATTTTCCGAAGACTTGTTGGAGTCAACAATGTCTGAGGCTTAAACTTGTTCAAGGAAATCCGGTTTTCCTTCTTGTAGTCATGAGGGTGATAATTACTTTTTCTCTTTGCATTTAGGATCATTTAGTTTCTTATTCATCTTTTCCTAGTGATTTCATCTAGTTTCTTATCATCCTCTGTGCACTCAACGCAACTAGGTTTTGTCTAGGTTTAAGAATCTCATTGCCATCATAGATCACACTTTGAGTGCTTTTGCTATCTTTCCGTACTCGGGGTTGGGTTTATCTATAATGGGAACACTATGCTTATCGCTTAGAACTCTATGTTTAGTGACCATGTGAGCGATCTGAATGGTGTTTCCTTGTATGTACAACTTGTTTTCAAGTTTGTTTTCAAAGTTTTCGATTAGAAAAGTCTCTCAAGAGTTTTGATTCCTTTGCATTAAATTCTTGCTAAGCATTTTCACATTTTCTTGAAGTTCTTGTTTTGCTTAGTTGTTTTAGAAAGTTTTTCTTGCAAGGAATTTAATTCTTGTTTCAATACTTCTTCTCTAAAATTACTTTTTCTAATGTTTATACGCACTTGGTCATCCATTTCACGCTCACAGTGGTCAACTCAAATTTTGCACGTTGTTCATAAATAGCAACACGTTCTTTATAGGCATTTAGTTGAAATTACGAATCATCGGGGGCACATGCGGTGTATTCATCAAAAACATAGTCATTGTTGTTGCGCAGAAGATGCATCACTTGGTACAACTTCACTTTCACTTTGTTTCACATATTGATCATATGGGACAATATTGATATTACCCATATTTTCAATATTTGATTCAATAGTTTCGATTGATTGTACTTTGCCATGCATCTGTTGCACATCGGCGATATCGTATAGTTTTAATACCTACGAGATGAGTTTGTCTTTGGATGGGCGACATGTGGTGAAGAGCGAGACCTTGGGAGAAACCATTGGAGAAATGCTAGCCATAAAAATTGTGTGTGCGATGGGTCCATCATCCACATTAGAGTCGTATGCATCACAATCGGCGACTTGAAAGGCATTCGATGATTGTGACCTATCTCACGAATAGGCTACTCATCCACATCTCGCATCATAGGTCTTGGCATTGCCCTCGAAGAAACAACAATTCCTCTTCATCAAAGCGGCACCATTGTCACGAGCTTGTACAAGCGACATCTTATCTCTGAAATGTCGGCGTGCGTGGACGCTTTGGAGATGTGCGTTTCTTGCAATGTGCCCCTCTCCACCAGGTTATAACATTTGATCGGCTTAGCTTGACCTTGGTTACCATTCCTTCCTCGATTAAGTTACGAACATAACCTCTACCAAGACCACCTCTTCCCCGATCATCTTGTCTTTCTGAAGCTGGTTGCACCGATCCTTCCATCTTTAACAATAGCTTGATTGTGTGGGTTAGATCTTTTTCGAGGTTGTTGTTGGTTTGTGGGAGAGAATTCATGTTTTGACTAATCGGAAGAGCTAGTTGATTAATGAAGTTACCAGCGTGTGCATCGGCATCGGCTTGTTTGAACATTGGATCGGGAATGAGTTTGTGATTACCATTACCCAAGGGTATGACTTGTGAAGCTTTGGTTGTGATTCCGATGTTTGAGTAGAAGGCGGTTGAGTCATTGGACGAGCTTGTCTCTCCCGGTTGGTTTTGAGCGATTGAGAACCAATTTTCAAACATAGCATGTCTCTCATTACGAAGGAGGAAGGCATAGAGTTGCTCATAGTTTGTATTCTTCAATCCTTTAGTGAGCTTCACGAGGTGACAAACTTGTGCCATTCGGGATTCATGTTGTTCACAAATTTTGAGTTAAATGAATGTTGGGCATAGTCATTCGATGTTCCTCATGTCATTCACCAACTTATGAAATCTCACATAGTACTCATAGGCACTCTCATACGGCTTCATCTTGAAGTGTTCAAATTAGTCATAGAGTTGTGATTCTCTGTCTTCCATAGTTAATTTCGAACTGAGAGAAGCATCTTGTCATTATCCCATACCGCCTTTGCATCGGTGTTGTGATTGATCGACTTGTAGATGTCTTTAGGAAGACCTTGAAGAACAATGTTAGAAGCCACGATATACGCATCGAATCTCTTTTCTCCTTATCATCAAGCTCATCATACATTTTAGGTCTGTCCATTCCGTAAATAGGAGTTCCATCTTCATTAGTGTCAAGTATATCTCGGTCGTCTCAACTCGTCGGTCCTTCATCAATGGATTTGAGAATGTTGACACCATTTTCCTTTCCAAGGCAGTCAATCGATTCGTTGAGCCCAAGAATCGTAGTCGATTCATCGAGCATGGGTGGTCAGTGTCTGAGCCATTGCTTGAACATCCTCGACAACGATGGAGATGATAGTAGGGCGTTGGTAGACATGTTAACAGTTATACGGGGATTTTATAACTCTATGATTAAACCGAAATAGATTCTTTCAGGTTTTACTAAATCAAGAGAAAACCGTAAACAATCACCCAAGTCGCTAGAAGAAAATGCACCAAGTCGCTAACACCTAATTCGCTACACTCCCAAGTCGCTAAAGTCCCAAGTCGCTAGACAAATGCAAGTCGCTAAGTAGTAACTCGCTAAGCCTTAAGTCGCTAGCAAAATTTTGGCGACACTTAGCTACACAAGTCGCTAAAGATACAAGTCGCTAAATAGCAACTCGCTCTGAGACCAAGTCGCTACCTCCAAGTCGCTACGTGGTGGAAAGTCCACTACTTGTCTTGTAAGTCGCTAGTTCTAAGTCGCTGGGTCTAAAAGCAAGTAACTCGCTACAAATTTGTAAAGCAAGTCGCTACAAAGAAAGAATTCCGTGTGTTAAGTCGCTAGCAAGAAAAAACTCATAAACATCACTTTTCAATCCAAAAATAACCCAACCAAGATGATTCAAGCTTACCAAATGAAAACCTAAACACTTGTGAAGATTCTAAACATAAAAGTACTAACAAAATCCAAACTTTAACACAAGAAATCAACCAAATGATGCACAAACCACTAAACTTTTCAAACTCAAAACCACCTAAAACCACTAGAAATCCAAAGATGTGCAAGATATGATCTAACCATGGCTCTTGATACCAATTGTAGGATATTAGTTTTCACATACACATCAAACCATAACAACAAGGTGGCGAATAAGTGGAATTCTAGAGAGAAAGTTAGAGGTTTAGGGAACTTTAGTGAGAAAGAAAATTCTTATTATGAGCTCCAACTCTACCTTGGGAGGTAGAGTATTTATAGTCTTACATAAATCGCCACACATCGGGTGTGGATCGGGCATCACGGTGGGTAAAGACCCGTCCAGTCCTCCACGGTGTTACTTAACTAAATACTACTTAACTTAAAAGAACTACGACTACGAGCTTTAACGATTACATATACTTGAGGTGACCGACTCTTTAATACAGAATTTCTAATTCCTAACACATACAAAAGCATAAACACATATAATAACATATAATAATTCGGTATGTAAATGGAAACATTGACAAATACGGAATCATAAGCAGAATATCTAACACGAAATAACGGAATCTGATTTAGTTATCTACCACGAGCCCGAACATATCATATCGAGTAACTTTCTTATTCGGAGGGTGACCTCGAATACCTTATATAATATGAGGAGACCTCAATAACAAATGGAGTAACTAGCTCCCGAATTTTGTGAAGACGCAGCGTATGCACACTACATCATTCACCGGACAAATCATATCGAGATAACGGATCGGATCTAGGATGCATCCATACGCCAGCAGACGAGATAGTGGCCATACTATCAATAAGCGAGATAACGGAAAGGGCGTGGCGAGAACATCACTCTCGCCTAGAGTCATGTCGAGAGGTGCATCAACGACACGGACATGGAACCCCATGACTAGTGAAATATTTGGCTCGGGTGTCAAACTAACTTAGGTCAAACAGTTGTCATAAATGACACGATCATAATTCATCATATAGGTCAAACAGTTTACAAATCGAGCTTTCATATCATAAGTTCAAATCGGATGTTTCATGGTTCAATAAGCGAGATTTCGGATAAACAGATCAAACAAATCGAAAGGGTTCATATCAAATGTTCGAAATCAAAGGTTCATATCACGATCATATCATCGTTCATAATCGGAGGGTCATAATCGGATGTTCATAATCGAAGTTCATAATCAAATATTCATAATCGGAAGATCAAAATCAAATGTTCATAATCGAAGTTCATAATCAACATAGCAAGTTCAACAAACATGAGATTCGAGACAAGCGAGATTCACATAAATGAAGGGAATCATAGCAATGGCATAGGAAATCCTAATAAGCATAAGAGAAATGACGAAGAAAGGAAATCATGAGAAACCTTTACTGAAAAGGTCAGAATATCTGTACCTTAACGCAAATGAGAGGAAAGCAAACGAATGAGTGAATCACGAAGATATAACGTCGCGTCTCCTTCAACGAATCTACACGGATTATGATTTATTTAATACTTATTAGCATCATTAAAGTTATAACGGATTCATCGCATTCACACTCTTAGAGTTGTAAGTATATTCTTATTCTTAGTGACGGACAGAATTACAATGTTTTAGGGTTTTAATCATTAATTAGTTGAACTTAAGGGTTATAAATGATAAATGGCAAAATTAAATGTTTAATATGACAAATCTCCTAATTTAAGGCTTTATTAGATTATACTTCAAAGTATGGGGTTCGCATGGTAAATATTTCAAAGTTTAGGGTTTACATGGTCATTATCTCAAAGTGTAAGGTTTATATTGTAATTAAACTCTAAGTAATATCTTGTTAAGGTTTTCCATGCACGTTTAGTGTTGAAAAGAAATAACCATGCTTCAACATTATAATCGACCATCTTTAAGCTCGCTCGCGGTCCATATGATTAACATATACGACCAAGTAACCACGTAGTACTACTAACCCCCGACTCATCACCCCCGAAACACGTTCAAAATTATAAAACGGTTTACTCATTAATCCCGCGATCACCCTCGAAGTTACCCATAAGACGTTACATACTTAAACCATAGTCTCCTGTTTTAATCCCATTTATTCTTGATGTAAACAAAGGAGCCAAACATGTCAAGAGGGTCCAAAAATCAGATTCACAAACCATACGAGCAATATACATTATACAACCTACACATTAATATATATCATGGTTTTATGTGGCAAATTGGTTATCACTTTGTGCTTCATTAGGCGTATACAAAAAGTACATATATATACTTGTAAGTTAATATCATGTCAAAAGTATGGAGCCATATTCCTTTATCCTTATTATTTTATGTGACAACCATGTCATGAAGTGCTATTTGATTTTTATCATGCGTATGAATAAACAATTACATGACCGGTTAGTACACAAGCGGATATGTATATGTAGATATAACTTTTCACATACACATCAAACCATAACACAAAGTAGCATATAGATGGAATTCTAGAGAGAAAATTAGAGGTTTAGGGAACTTAGTGAGAGAAAGTGAAAGATATTATTATGAGCTCCAACTCTCTACCTTGGGAGGTAGAGAGTATTTATAGTCTTACATAAATCGCCACACATCGGGTGTGGATCGGGCATACGGTGGGTAAAGACCCGTCCAGTCCTCCACGGTATTACTTAACTAAATACTACTTAACTTAAGAATTACTACGACTACGAGCTTTCTAACGATTACATATACTTGAGGTGACCGACTCTTTAATACCGGAATTTCTAATTCCTAACAATCTCCCCAAGGAGGTCACCTCAATCATGTACCAAAATACATTGAATACAACGGTTATACATTAACAATTGATCTTGCATTCTTGATGTAGTCCTTTGCTCTAAGCTCGTAGTCATTGATTCTTCACATTGCATGTTTGGTTACTTCAAGTGGAGGTCTTTTCTTGATCCACGTGATAATAATTTTGAGCCATCTTTTGAGATCATCACTATCAACAATCTTTGACACATCCTTTGTGGTGTTGGTATTATGTGATGTAGTGACTTTAGGACCGACATGCTCACATTACGGATCATGATATCTTCTTAACGAGTGGCGGAAGCTTTTGTTGAATCATGATATTGGCGGCGTAGCGAAGCTTGGAGTGAAAATATCGAGTCATTGATGCACTAATCATGATTTCTTTGAGTTGAATGTGTTAAGTGAGCATGCGGCTATGGATTGACCGCTTTATTACGATCACCGCAAGCGTCGGGTGTACACGCATACAACGATTAGCAATAAATCGCGAAAGTGTCTTTGATCACTTCGTTGAATTGAGGTACACGGCCCACGGTTCCCAGATTGATCGATACTAATCTTGCCTGTGATCGGTAGGATTCGAAGAATTTCCTTGACGAGGTTTCATGTTGCTCTAGTCGTTCTCAAACCGGAACATCTCAAAGAAGACAACACGGAGTGAGTGAACCCGGTAATTTTAAGTTCCGATTGATGAAAAGAGATTTGAAAAACAATTGTGTATTGCTCAATAGAAATTGTTTTTGCAATACAACGAAGGTTTTATTGAAGCTCGATTATCAATCATAAAAACACCTTTGGTTTGAAAAATGAGTACACGGTCGATGTGCTAAAGAAAAGAGTTTTAAGCACAAAGACCGGTTTTTCAAAGGTATCCGTCAATCCATAACTCGAACGGATTGATTCAAGAGATTGAATCGCCCATTGTTTCATTCGGTTGTCACATGGTTAATCTATAAAATAGATCTCACATGCCACCTACCGAGAGCTTGTTTGATGTTGGCTCGAAGGCTTTCCATCTTCATTGTGAATATGTAAACACATCACTCGGATGTTACGCAATACCATAAGGATAATCGTGGGACTCAAGATATAATCTCTCTTTCCACATTGTGTGAAACAGAGAGTCTTCATTGAAAGTGTCCTAATGAGATTTATTGATGATCTCGTGGCTCTAGACTCAATTTGTACATATTTGGATCCTATCTGGGAGACTGGGAGAGGTCTCCTTCTTCAATATCAACCATCTCTAAGAAAGTCGATAGATAATGTCGGTTCCCGTGAGAATGAAACAAGCCCTTTTAAGAGGAACTTGAGTGGTTTGGAAAGTTGAAGTGCGGTCGTCCTTTGGGTCCATAGCGTCTTGTCTTCAATACCGATGTTACCATCGGTAGCATATGAATTGAACCGGTTTCGCCCTAAGGTTGAATAAATGGAGGCTATTTGTTTTCACCCTTTCCTCATTCAATTCTTTTTAATTCTTCAACCCCGGTGCTTACCGAGACTTCATAGCTAGAGCCTTGTTGGGTTTATTCGATACTAGCTCGGTCTTAGTCCGCACTCTTCCCATATCTCATTTTCTCCTTTTATCATCATACCTAAGGACTTCTACACTAACTAGTGGATTGTCCTGGGTAGATCCCTCCGGTTACGGCGGATCATGGGAACACATATGATGAGTGTCTAAATACTCATCATTTTGTACAATATAAAGCGCAAAATCATCGAAAACACTCGAAACACATCAAAATGATCAAAATATCACAAATCGGTGTTTTATGTGTTTTAAATGCAAAATATCAAAATCGGATGAAAAACATATCAAATTTGCAAAATTGCGGTTTAGTCCTCCAGTTTCAAAAGTTGTCAAAAAGCAGTCCTAAGCGCATAATTTCAAAGAAAAGTCACCAAAGGTCCTTTTAAAATCAAAAGTTGTCAAATTTAGTCCTTTGGTGAAAAATATAAAAAGTTTGAGAAAATTACAAGTTTAGTCCTTCAACTTTGAAAATTGGCAGAAATGGCCCTTGGAAAATTGCAAAATGGCAAGTTTGGTCCTTATACTTTTGAAGGTTGTCACTTGTGGTCCCTTGGAATATCTTTGCATAATTGGCATAAATAGCCCCTCAATTTTCAGATTTTACACATAAGTCCCTATGTATTATTAACCTTTCACCTAATTTTGGACCCTGCCTTAACCTTGGACCCCTGTCAATATGCAATTGTGAACCCCTTCTATTATTAACCCTGCCTGGTCAAAAGCTTGGTCAAACACCAACTTGGCGCCTAAAGTCTCACTCCCAACCGCTTCGCACAAGCTACTATCCCATCCCCTCCTCCATCTCCACTCCACCTTGTTCCCCACCTCAACTAACATCCAAACTTCATTAATTGCTCATCCCCTCCTCACTCAACCCCATTTGGCGGATAACCAATTTGGCAAAATCCCATTTAAGCAGTTATGATGATTTTTAGCCATCCAATGGCTAGGATTGATGGGAAACATTCGAGAGAGAGACTAGAGATTGGATTATAAAGAGAGGCTAGAGGAGCAGAACAAGAGACTAGTAGTTTTATTTTATCTTAAAATGTCGTTTTAATTTAGAATCTTTAAATTAATGTAAAACTGTTATGATTTGTTAATTTGTATCAAACTTAAGTGTTGAAGAGCATTGAAACTCATTTTAAGCATTAATATCGGTTTATGTTTACATTTGATCTTATTTGTCCACTGTTGAAGATAGCTTTGTACAAGCTCACATTCAAGTTTCCATTAATTTTGGAACTTGGTCAACAAAAGTCAAACTTGGTCACAAAATAGCAATGGAAATGGAAATGGGTGATTGGGTGGTAGATGTGGGTTGATTTAGATTCCTTTGGGTTGATATTTAGGGTAGTGGATCTATGTTTCACATGTTTCAAACCATAGTGGTTAAGGACCCTTGGTAAGTGAATTTCAAGCTCATTTGCATAATATGTATGTGCAGTGATTAGTAGTTTAAATTTGTTGATTTAGTTGTATTTATAGTATTTAAACTTAATTGGATCAGTATCATGGGTTAATTCAGTGTTTAGATTAGTTTTGAGTCTTAATTAGTAGTGTAAAGGGGTGTTTGGTATTACTGTTTAATCTGTTATAGAGGCTAGTTCATTGATCAAGTCCTGTTGGTGAATGCTTGTTAAGTTCATTTAAGTTCATATCAATCTTAGTTTGTGTCTGCAAAACCACAAAAGTCAAATTTACAACTAATCCATCTCAACTGCCACTGTTGTGAATTTTAGGATTGGCAAATCCTTGTTTTGTGTTTAGATTTCATTAACATTGATTGCATTAGGTTCATTACATCAAATAACATCAACATCAGTCTTAAAATTGGATTCAAAATCCATTTTAGTCAAAGTTCTTCAATATCATCAAAAGTCAATTGAAAAAAATTTTTTGACCAACTACAAGGAATTTTCTTGAGCTCATTTTTTGGACTTATCAAGTGAAATTTGGCATTTTAGAAAGTTCAAATGGTACCCTTACTTATCTGCATTTTTGTGGATTTTTGTCATTTTTCTATAAGCTTCAAACAAGCTCCTCTTTTGGACCTAAGTGCCCTGCTCCACTGATACTCAGTTGACACTAAGTTTCTCAGATTTTGTGCAAGGTGCACAGGGCTCAATAGAGCTGGTCATGGTCTGAATTTTGGTACACTTGGTCTCACCCAGGTCTAGTCTAGACTCCAATTGGTAGTTTTCAGTTTGAGCTTATTTTTAAGCTTGTGCTTGTGTTCAAACTTGCTACTCAGAACTGCTGTTTTAGCTCAAAATCTCATATCATCAATCTGTGTTAGCTTGCATTTCAGAGGTTCAAGCTTGTTGATACTTGTTCCATTTTAGTTCTTTTAGCTTATTGTACCTTGTATATCGGTTTGGTAGCCTTTGGTTCCATTTGCTTAATCAGTGCTTATTTGATAAGCACTTCCACATCGATTCTATATTTCTCCACATAAGTGCCTGTTTTCCATTTTCTCATATTCCTTATATTATTTTAGACTTTTCCTGAAATTTTCAGATTTTTCCAAGTTGATTTGCTATTTTCTTAATTTAAATTAGTTTTAAGCATTTTTAAATAGCATTTAATATAAAAATTGAAAAGGTTCAAAAAATAATTTTCAATTTTATTAGGTTTAGATAAATATAAAAAGTAAAAAAAGTAATTTTCCAGATTTTTCATAGTTTATTTGGTAATTTTTAGTAATTTAATTAGTTTTAAATAGTTTAAAATTCCTAGAAAATAGAAAAATAGTCAGAAAAATACAAAAAGAGTTTTGAAAATTCTATTTTGATATTTTAGACTTTTCCATTTCATAATTTTATTTTTCTAGCTTTATTTCCTATTTTCTTGTATTTTAGGTAATTATTAAATAGTTAAAAATAGTTTTTAATTAATAATAATTAGATATTTAGTTATAAAAATAATTTTCTTTTTCTATAAATTTTCTTTTATCATTAGGATTGTAAAAATGTATTTTTCATATTTTTAGGATTTATCTTGTGTAATTTTCACGTTTTTATTTGTACGTTTACGTAATTTTATTTTAAACGTAAGTTTTAGGTTTTAAACGTTCATCACTTTAAATATAGTGATAGCGTTTATTTAATAGATTTTATCTTTTTAATCTCCTTTAATTTGCATTTAAGCCGTTGTAATTTGTTGGCTTTTACGTAGTTATAATATTCTTCCAAATCCTTTTTCTGTTCAAATCTAGCGATCACTAAGCGTTTGATAATCCATTGCCTGACTCATTTGGGACATAACGACCGGGAAACACTATTCTCCTCGGATCTTCATTTATTTCGTGCTTAGCGGTTTAAAGTGGTTACGGTCCGCCATTCACAAGTGGCGGGCTTGTGTGATTAGCTTGATTTGTTTGGCACGCATGAAATTTTAGGCGCCATTGCCCGTGAGTGTCTTGATTATCTTACGTTTAGCAGATTAGTAATTTGAATATTCACTCTTTGTTCATACCATCCATCGTATATGTTTATATTTTCTTATCCAAAAATACAAAAATATTCTTCTCATTCCTCTTATCCGTATGATTCTATTTCTCTTATTCCCCTAGTATCCAGTTTGATTGATTCTCTTCTTTAACCTCAAAACCGTTTAATTCTATTTCTTTAACCTCTACATGTTTAATTCTCATGGCGACGATCGATTATCCTCGTTGTTTCCATCGCAAAAGCCGTATGGAAGAGGATCATTTCGATTGTCGAATCCGGATTGTTTACCCAAGCGATGTGGAAGGATGGGTGCAAGCAAATATTGTTATTAGTGCGCAATTATCCGATAATAAGGTCTCTCGATGATTCTCCAAGTTTTTCCGACCATCCGCCACAACCCGATGAACCCGTTCAAGAACCAGGAGACCATAACGGAGTGGTGGAAATTGCTAGCTCTCGAGCACACCACTTGTCCCACCTCCGATTTTTACGAATGTTCTTGAGACTTGATAGTCATTCGGATCACCATGTTGGTTTTGATGATTCTTTGAATAAACCGATTCCTCTTCATAACTCTCAAATGCAATCGTTTATTCCTTGTGTCGGTTGTGGTGAGCCTCTTTTTGGTTCACCCTGTCGTTGGTGTACATGTGTACAATGTGGTAATGATATTCATAACGGGAGTTGTTTGTTTTGTGGTTCGAGGAATTCATTTGATTATGATCCTAATCAGAACTCATTTAACGACTCCTCAAACTTTTCCAATTACCCACCACAGCCCGACTTATCTTCATATGATCAACAATACTGTTGTGAATTTTGTGGAGGTCCTCACCAAGGATTTGAGTGTCAATCCGGAAACATGTTTGTCTATGAACAGTTTTCCAGTGATGCTCAGAACTTTGGTTATGACCAATATCCATATAGTTCACCATTCCGGACTCAGCAGTTTCTTGTTGTGAATCTGTGGAGGTCCCATTTCGACTCGATTGTCAAATAGGGAACCCATTTCCTTGTAACAATCATGACTCTCACTTATTTGATAATTTCCAACCTCCAGACATTATCTGGTTCAAACTCCACCGAGCCGTTGTCTCATGAAATCTCCCAAGATCTTGAAACCGCAATGAAATCACTTAATGATATGATGCAAAACTTTAAGGATCAAGTGAGTGGTGAAAAGACCATGGGAGAATTGCTTGTGAAGAGCGAGAGGCCCGCCAATCTAGGGAAGAATTATTAGTCCTAGAGCATGCGGCTCTAAGGCGTTCCCAATTTCTTAAGGCGACTCTTTATGATGATGATGAGGAGAGTTTTATCCTTTTAAAGATAATACTTCTCAACTCCCTCGGTCAGTTGATATCCTGCAGTTGAGATTCCATCTCAAACAAGCGCTATCACACCCGAGATTCACACTCGCTCTCTTATCATGGGGGCGAGCATCTCGACCTTTGTTCGAAAAGGAATCGGACGAATTCATAAAGTCTAGTGTTGAGGACCTTGTCCCAATCCCAAGAGAGTCACGGAATTCTTGATCATGTGTGTGATATCCCTCCTCCTCTTGTCTTCCAAAGCAGATCATGTTGAGATGTTCTCCGATTCGATGATGATTCGTTATCTTGTGGAGACATCGTTTATGTGGAAGATTCTCCTTACGAGCTTGTTAGCTTAGAAGAAGAGAATGATGAAGTTTCGACACTTTGAAATCAAAGATGAAGCTCTTTGAGCAACATTATTGAATGTCGGTCTTCTCATTTCTAAAATCGAGGCTTTCAAAGAGAAACCTATTTCATCTCCTATCCCATTAAGGATAGTGACATTCTTTCAGATGATTCTATTAGGAAATGAAAGCCCCTGTTTTGATAGTATGGGAGAGAAGATTAGTGGCGGTACCACTTCTCATTCTCATAATTCTCTCCCGATCATGAATCATTTACTTTTGAGGAGTTCGCGGTGAACCCACTCATATCAATTCGAATATGATTCATTCACCTTCATGGAGTTCTCGGATGAACTCACTCATATCATATCTCCGCGGAGTATGATAATTTCTACTTGATCTAGACACACCCATAATATGTCTTGATCAAGCAAGCTTAACCGAGGAGATTCATGAAACTATGAATTCTCCTATTGAGGATGAAGAGTTAGTCATGATTTCTATCATGATTTTCTTTCTTTCTTCATATATTACATCACTTCTCACTGTTCTTCACTCCTTTGGGAATGAAGACATTATCTTTGATCCGGCATTTTCATGTACCATTTGTGAGCGGTTCTATGTATATCTCATCGGTGTGGAACTTTCACGTGCTTCAATGTTTATCGAACATCTTGAATGAAAGTCCAGATGGAGATTGTTTCTTCCACTTTGCTTCCCATGAACCAATGAATGCGGGGTCGAGTCAAGCTAGCGACTCGGGAATCAAAACAGTAGCATGCTATATGGGTTTCACCCATATTTCGTCTTCTTACCTCTTTCTACCACCCTAGTGTGGGGGGTTGCCCATGTTTTAAAAAAAAAAAAAAAAAAAAAAAAAACATTTCAAATAATGGTCGTAGTATTTCCTTTCACGTTCTTTGTTTCGGCATAACCGCGGTACTTTGAATATTGAGGGCAATATTCATTTCTAAGTGTGGGGAATTCTCACAATTTTATCATATAATTATACCAATTCCCGTTTTGGCCAAATTTTTTTTGGAGTAAGTGTTTACACTTACTCATTTAGTTATCGATCCGCCATGTACGTAAGACTAAAGGATTGGCTAATCCGAGAGCAAGCGGCTCTTGGTAAAGATTTCTCAAATCCGTTTATATGGCTTGCAATTTGCCCAAAATTGTATGGTTCTCAACTCACCATATCCTAAAAAGTGAAGAGTTGGCTAGCCGCAAGTTTATGGCTTGTGGTAAAGCGATGGAAATCCATAATTGGTAATCGACTCACCAAAGATAATATTGATAATTTATCTAAGAGTTGGCTAGTCGAGCAAGCGGCACGGTAAAGACAAAATCAAATCCGTTGAAAGTCGGTGGTTTGCTCAAAATCACATGGTTATCGGTGTACCATGGTTCTTACTTGAGCTGAAACATTTGGCTACTCGAAGTAATGGCTTTTGGTAAAGAGATTAAAATCCATTATGTTTTCTCAAATCATTGCTAGGGACTAGCAATATCTCGATGTGGGAGATTGATGAGTGTCTAAATACTCATCATTTTGTACAATATAAAGCGCAAAATCATCGAAAACACTCGAAACACATCAAAATGATCAAAATATCACAAATCGGTGTTTTATGTGTTTTAAATGCAAAATATCAAAATCGGATGAAAAACATATCAAATTTGCAAAATTGCGGTTTAGTCCCCAAGTTTCAAAAGTTGTCAAAAGCAGGTCCTGAGCGCATAATTTCAAAAGAAAAGTCACCAAAGGTCCTTTTAAAATCAAAAGTTGTCAAATTTAGTCCTTTGGTGAAAAATATAAAAAGTTTGAGAAAATTACAAGTTTAGTCCTTCAACTTTGAAAATTGGCAGAAATGGCCCTTGGAAAATTGCAAAATGGCAAGTTTGGTCCTTATAATTTTGAAGGTTGTCACTTGTGGTCCCTTGGAATATCTTTGCATAATTGGCAGAAATAGCCCCTCAATTTTCAGATTTTACACATAAGTCCCTATGTATTATTAACCTTTCACCTAATTTTGGACCCTGCCTTAACCTTGGACCCCTGTCAATATGCAATTGTGAACCCTTCTATTATTAACCTGCTGGTCAAAAGCTTGGTCAAACACCAACACGCCTAAAGTCTCCACTCCCAATTGCTTCTGCGCACAAGCTACTATCCCATCCCCTCTCTCCATTCCACTCCACCTTGTTCCCCTCTCAACTAACATCAAACTTCATTAATTGCTCATCCCCTCCTCACTCAACCCCATTTGGCGGATAACCAATTTGGCGCCAAAATCCCATTTAAGCGGTTATGATGATTTTGAGCCATCCAATGGCTAGGATTGATGGGAAACATTCGGAAGAGAGAGACTAAGAGATTGGATTATAAAAGAGGCTAGAGGAAGAGAACAAGAGACTAGTAGTTTTATTTTATCTTAAAATGTCGTTTTTAATTTAGAATCTTTAAATTAATGTAAAACTGTTATGATTTGTTAATTTGTATCAAACTTAAGTGTTGAAGAGCATTGAAACTCATTTTAAGCATTAATATCAGTTTATGTTTACATTTGATCTTATTTGTCCATTGTTGAAATTTTCAAAGTCAAAATCTCATTCAAAAGCTTCATCATGCTCATTTCTCAGTTTCAATCAGCTTAAATGAGCTTATGATAGCTTTGTACAAGCTCACATTCAAGTTTCCATTAATTTTGGAACTTGGTCAACAAAAGTCAAACAGGGTCAAAAATAGCAATGGAAATGGAAATGGGTGATGCAGAGGTAGATGTGGGTTGATTTAGATTCCTTTGGGTTGATATTTAGGGTAGTGGATCTATGTTTCACATGTTTCAAACCATAGTGGTTAAGGACCCTTGGTAAGTGAATTTCAAGCTCATTTGCATAATATGTATGTGCAGTGATTAGTAGTTTAAATTTGTTGATTTAGTTGTATTTATAGTATTTAAACTTAATTGGATCATATCATGGGTTAATTCGATTGTTTAGATTAGTTTTGAGTCTTAATTAGTAGTGTAAAGGGTGTTTGGTATTCTTGTTTAATCTGTTATAGAGGCTAGTTCATTGATCAAGTCTGTTGGTGAATGCTTGTTAAGTTCATTTAAGTTCATATCAATCTTAGTTTGGTCTCGCAAAACCACAAAAGTCAAATTTACAACTAATCCATCTCAGCGCCTTTGTTGTGAATTTTAGGATTAGCAAATCCTTGTTTTGTGTTTAGATTTCATTAACATTGATTGCATTAGGTTCATTACATCAAATAACATCAACATCGGTCTTAAAATTGGATTCAAAATCCATTTTAGTCAAAGTTCTTCAATATCATCAAAAGTCAAATTGAAAAATTTGTTTTCGACCAACTACAAGGAATTTTCTTGAGCTCATTTTTGGACTTATCAAGTGAAATTTGGCATTTTAGAAAGTTCAAATGGTACCCTTACTTATCTGCATTTTGTGGATTTTGTCATTTTCTATAAGCTTCAAACAAGCTCCTCTTTTGGACCTAAGTGCCTGCTCCTTGATACTCGATTGACACTAAGTTTCTCGATTTTGTGCAAGGTGCACGGGGCTCAATAGAGCTGGTCATGGTGAATTTTGGTACACTTGGTCTCACCCAGGTCTAGTCTAGACTCCAATTGGTAGTTTTCAGTTTGAGCTTATTTTTAAGCTTGTGCTTGTGTTCAAACTTGCTACTCAGAACTGCTGTTTTAGCTCAAAATCTCATATCATCAATCTGTGTTAGCTTGCATTTCAGAGGTTCAAGCTTGTTGATACTTGTTCCATTTTAGTTCTTTTAGCTTATTGTACCTTGTATATCAGTTTGGTAGCCTTTGGATTCCATTTGCTTAATCAAGTGCTTATTTCAATAAGCACTTCCACATCAGTTCTATATTTCTCCACATAAGTGCATGTTTTTCCATTTTTCTCATATTCCTTATATTATTTTAGACTTTTCCTGAAATTTTCAGATTTTTCCAAGTTGATTTGCTATTTTTCTTAATTTAAATTAGTTTTTAAGCATTTTTAAATAGCATTTAATATAAAAATTAAGAAAAGGTTCAAAAAATAATTTTCAATTTTCTTAGGTTTAGATAAATATAAAAAGTAAAAAAAGTAATTTTCCAGATTTTTCATAGTTTATTTGGTAATTTTTAGTAATTTAATTAGTTTTAAATAGTTTAAAATTCCTAGAAAATAGAAAATAGTCAGAAAAATACAAAAAGAGTTTTGAAAATTCTATTTTGATATTTTAGACTTTTCCATTTCATAATTTTATTTTTCTAGCTTTATTTCCTATTTTCTTGTATTTTAGGTAATTATTAAATAGTTAAAAATAGTTTTTAATTAATAATAATTAGATATTTAGTTATAAAAATAATTTTATTTTTCTATAAATTTTATTTTATCATTAGGATTGTAAAAATGTATTTTTCATATTTTTAGGATTTATCTTGTGTAATTTTCACGTTTTTATTTTATGCGTTTACGTAATTTTATTTTAAACGTAAGTTTTAGGTTTTAACGTTCATCACTTTAAATATAGTGATAGCGTTTATTTAATAGATTTTATCTTTTAATCTCCTTTAATTTGCATTTAAGCCGTTGTAATTTGTTGGCTTTTTCGTAGTTATAATATTCTTCCAAATCTTTTTCGTTCAAATCTCGCGATCACTAAACGTTTGATAATCCATTGCACAACTCATTGGGACATAACGACCGGAAACACTATTCTCCTCGGATCTTCATTGATTTCGTGCTTAGCGGTTTAAGTGGTTCTGTCCGCCATTCACAAGTGGCGGGCTTGTGATTAGCTTTGTTTGCACGCATCAACATACCTAACCTTATCATCCTTATATCACCATACATGAAGTAAAGTTGGTCGGTCTATTTGGTATTGTTTTCCGCCATTGGATCCAATTGAAAACCATTTGAAAATCAATTCGATACTTGTGATATATTATCAAAGCATTTTGTACACGAATTGTTTTGATATTTTAGAGCGAGAACTCCCCTCAACATGTGCATCAAGTATTTGAAAATGTTTAGCACACGGAGGCAAGAAAGAATTAACTTCTTTGATTACCATTTTCTAAAGATATCAACATCACTTCCCATATCAAATCAAGTAGATATCGCATTTAAGGGAAGGATGAGGTTTCCATAAATTTGCTCCCCTCGATATGTGCCTCGAGGTTTGAAAAGAGTTTTGCATACTAGAGGAACTGCACATTGGGATGAATGATCACGTTTCAAATCAAAGGTTTAAGATAGATGCTCCCCTCAACATGTGCATTGAAAATTTGAAATCGTTTGTCACATGTGGGAAGGACGTGATGTACATTCATATGAGCCATTTAACGAATTATCGGTTTAAATCCAATTTAAATCACACATTCTCCCCGATCACAATTATCAAATCATTTGAGATTTGTGATCTCTTATAGATTTAAATTGATTTTGAAAGCTTTTAAGGGGAATTGTGACTTGATTATGAAAGCGTTTTAAGCGATAAGAATCGGATTTTAAGACTTTAAACTCCATTGATAAAACATGCATGTAAATCTTTTGAAAACAATTTAATGCCAAATAACTTTTAATTTAATTGAAATCATTCTCCCCTCAATCAATGACATAGGTTGTTGATTGAGAGATAAAATTTTGACATATAAGTCCCGATGATTATCAAAATAGAGATTGAGTTATTTTTCAAAGCATTTAGTTTTGGTAGATAAATGTTTATAGAATCGAGCATGGAATTTTGAAAACATGATAAAACATGGCTCGTTCTTTCTTTTAAAACCGGGTTATTGCTCAAAATGACAATAAACCATTTCTCTTTCTCCCAAAAATATTTTTGATTTTTGATTTTTCGATTTATTTTTTTTTATTTTTATTTTATTTATTTATTTATTTTTAAGAATTCGAACAACATCTAAAGTCCGTGTCATTCTTTGAATGACAAGACAAAAACCGTAGATATTATCGAACCGAGAGAAACATGACAAAATGACAATATTTTTGAAGATTTTTGAATTTTTCAAATTTTTATGGATTTTGAAAGTTTTATATTTTTCTATTTGATTTTTGAGGGTTTTATAATTTTGTATTTTGATTTTTCGAATAGATATATACAAGAGATAAATTAGTTTAAGAGAATGATGAAATGAGTACGAGAGATAAAGATATCGTTCAAGACGTTGTAGAAAGGAATCAACATCTCTTAAACTTTCGCCACCAAAGCATCCGAGGCTTCTAAGAAAATCGATACGAACATGAGCCTTCTCAATTTGAATCTTTGGTAGCTTCCCCAAACCGACAAACATCGAATAAAGACCATTTCCTAAGTAGAGTTGAATACAAAGCGGTCTCATTGATTGAAGCTCGGCACCAGAAGAACACGAGAACACCGAAGAAACAAGTTGAAACATTGATCGTCTCGGTGGTTATCAAACCGGATTAAGCGATTACGACCGATCACATGAACACATTGTGCATCCCGATGTACACCTTACTCTTCGAGATTGACCGTTGTCTATTTAGGGAACAATATATCAACATCTTCATTTTACCAAGTGCATTCCGGTTATCTAACATATAACCAATCAACACATAATGTACACATGTACCCAACAAGAGTAGAGCGATGACATCCATGTAGCATGTTGAATCGCTAATCATCTCTGTGGATGTCAACTCGAAATAAGCGAATTAGCTCGATCAAGTGAACATGTTGTGAATATCGGAAGCACTTTATCATAAATCATATTGAAGATGTCGATAAGCACTATCATCTCACGCTCAAATATTCTTCTCATATTTCTTTCTACTGAAGGCTGAGTTGATACCTCAGAATCAGCAACACATCATTCATACCAAATATTCTTGAAATAGAGGAGAACAAAAATTAGCTCAAATGAATCTTGTGAGAATCAACTGCTATAGAAGCTCTTTCTGACTATCTTTATCAACCCATATGTAGACAATTTGAAGTGACCACTGAAGAAGCTAACCCGATATACCAAACTTGAAACTGAAGTAGAGATCCCCGCATTTGTATCTTAATCTTGCACTAATGTTGGAAGAATGGTGTCGAGAATTTATGCTCCAAGCAAATCTCTAAGTACTCAATACTCAAACGAAGTATGAGACATTAACACCTCTTGCGTTTATCCACAATGACATCTGCGTGTGACCTTGGTAAAACAACGTAACTCTAATAGTGATAGTTATCGGATCTTCAAACATCCATCCCGACTACGGTAACTAGATAAACCAAGTCTTCAACTCAAATTCATAAGCCCGAGCAAGTTATCAAATAAGAACACACCTTTGTGAAAGTCAACTTCAATCTCAAATAAGTGATAAATGATTAACTCGAAGTAATCAACTTGTGTCAAATGCCCACCACGTGAATAAACATACAATCGGATGTACATTGACCCATCGAATGAACCGAGCGAGATGATTTCCTCATCATTAATGCATTCTTCTTTAAGGTATACATGTAGAAACCGATCGGAAGATTCACCAATAATGTCTTTGAGCGGATGAGGAAGTCATTTTCCTTAATGTTCATGTGGTTGATTTATAAGCGTGCACAATGAGAGGAATAATAATCCGTGAAGATTTGGCAAAGGAATACCAAAAGCGGATCATTATTCATGAACAATAATCCGTGAAGATTTGGTAAAGGAATACCAAAGAGCGGATCATTATTCATGAGTGCAAGCTGCAATATTATGATAGTCATTATCAACGCCTTGAGGAATAAGCGGAGATTGGGTTTCTTGAGAGTTCGAAAAGTACTTCTTAGATGGTGAACTAGTTGAGTCGGTAGAAAGCAGACATGAGCTTGTTGGATGATCAACATTCGTTAGAGGTTAGAAGTACTCATCAAACATATCTTTGAAAACAATGAATTCCAATTATCCTTAGTAATTGAAGCATTAGGCGTTGGAGGAGAGTCATCAAAATCAAAACAATGAATCGCTTATCCTTAGTATATTCACTCTTCATCAAAAGAATATACACTCATCATAATCAAAATTAAGTCGTATAACCATTATTCAAACATCCATCATCATGTAGTATATTCACTCTTCTCCCCTCAAAATTGCATCCGAAGTTGCCATTTTTGATTTAACAGTGAATAAGAGTATACACCAATGAGCGTGGATCCACTTGATGACCGAATGAGCGTGGAAAACATGAAGCTTGTTGATGAAGAATGTAGATGAGTATGGCCTTTCATGAGAGAATTTCTCATTAGGCGAAGATAAAGCATGTAAGAGCGTACACTTTTCTTTTCTATGAGGCAGGGCTGGTGTTATATCGACGCCATAATGATGAAGTACGAGGCTGAACCGATTTGAGCAGACGTCATTGTTAAGAGCCCGGTCATATGTTTAGAGCCGCGAATCAAATACCAAGGACGATTTATACGACTGCTTTGGACAACGAGACGAAGACGAGTGGAAACATTGGATCCCCACGTCTTGATGGGTTCCTTTTGGTTAGCACAAATAGTCTTAGAATCGTGAAACTCTAGATGCAATGGCATTATCCTAGGAGTTGAACTAGTAGAGGCATCGAGACTTAGTCAAATGACATTTTGTGCTTAATGGGATTATTCTACCGGTTGGCTTCCAAACCTTAACAGAACTATTCTCGGCATAGTGGATCTAGTTAAAGAGCAAGGTTTGCCATTCGTGAACATTCGACTGTTGGCTTCCACCGAAATCCTACATTGGTAAAAACCTTCCTGTAGGTTTCGAGATTGCTTATCTGCTTTGCTTTCCAAACTTTCTTAAGCGGGGTATGATTCTTAGACCTCGGAAATAACACATCACATTTATCATGATTACGAGAAAATAAACATTTCTTACATGTTTTGCGAACGACATGAGGCCTCGAATTAATTTGATAAGCTTAGAGCTAATACTAGAACTAACACGATTCTTTTTGTTCAAATCAAACTTCTTGTCCCTATGGTGTTCTTTCACTTCCTTATCATGAACAATTTTAGTTTGCGTAATCCTATCCTTCTTTGCATTGCTTCTAGGTTTTGACCGCTAACTTTAGTGTCAATCTTAACATCTGTAGAAATAATGATGGGAACATTACATGGCTTCACTACTTTCTACATTTACAGTCTAGAAGTCTTGGGATCTCGAAGTTCTAGGAGGCACATCAAAGGTTGCTTGCTTGAATTTTGACATGGAACAAGGCATATCAAGGGTCACATGCTTGGCTTTAGGCATAGAACAAGGCACAACTATTCTATCTCGCCTATTGCTAGATTTCGGACTTGTGACAATTACATACTCTAAGAGTTCACGAGATCGTTTGGCATCCATGAGGCATAGGCTATAGTACTATCAAAAGGTTTTCTAATCTTTCATCTTCAACAATCTCACGGAGACCCTTCAAACTTTCCTTAAGGTATGAGAGATATGCTTTATGTGCAAGTTCATTATTCCTAATGGGCGGGGAATATATAACATATCGATAGCATATTTATCTGGCGAAACCTTAGGAGCAGTATTTGCAATTTGGGATTGGCAACTTTCCTTTCACCTCACGCTTGATTCTCAATATCGTTAAGTAAAGTTATCTTTTCAATTTGTTTATCATGATTAACTTTAAATGAATCACATAACTCTTTGTTTTGATCATTAACCTTTGAAATTTCAACTTTAAAACAATCATTTTCCTTTTGCAAGTTATCAATTATGTTTTGAAGTTGGAAATCACGAGAATCTAAAGGTGGAGGCATATGGGAACCAGTCACATCCTTCTTTTCACCTTCGGTTGTGAAATTTGGGCTTTCAATCTTTTGATCGTGTTATAATGAGCTCGAATTTGTTCATCACGTTTGCTAATTTCAAAAGCGCATCAAACTCGGGAGCATCGAGGATGTCTTGATATTTGAGGTTTTAACATTTTCTTTGAGATGTTGATGTTTTAATTGCAAAGCAAGATGTTCAACTTCTAATTTAGAATAATGTTTGACCAAGTTATCATGATCATCTGTTCTATTTTCTCATGCAATTTTGAATTTGTTGTTTCAAGCTCAATGACACGATCATGGGAGACTTTGAGCAATGAGATAATTCATGAAATTGAGAAGCATTAATGGAACAATTTGTAGCGATGAAAAACACATCTTGAGCAATACATTCGAAATCGATTCTCATTCGGTGTATGCAAGTTCTTCCTTTCAATCTCACTATATTTTAATTCTCTCTCATAGTCACTAACCTCAACAATCATTGCATCAAATACCTTTTCCATTTCTTTAATATCGAATCGTCCCTTTTAAGACTCTCAAATTGATCTTTTAGTTGTTTAAAGAAAGGCATGACCTCGAGTTAAATAGTATTCTTTAGTTTGCTCAAAACCCCTTTCCTTCGATTATACCCGGTGGGTGTGATCCTTTTCTTACAAGTTTTCTCAAAATCAACAAATAGTTGAAAGATAACATATTCATTGATTAAGGTCTTGCTTTTAGTGGCAAGAGATCTAGGAACTAAGTGCATTGGTGTATTAGGAGGATACACAGTTGATTTAGGCGGGTTTCCTCAGGGGATTCTTTTCAACAAGATTTTCGACTTTTGCATTTCCATATCTTTTTCCGAACACTTGTTCGGGGGTTAATAAGTCTGAGGCTTAAACTTGTTCAAGGAGATCCAATTTTCTTTAGTGTAATTATGGGGTTTGATCGTTATGTTATTCTTTTTACACTCGGGATCTTCAACTTCTTATTTATTTTCTCCTAGTGACTTCATCGATTTCTTATCTTCCTCGGTGCACTCAACGCAACTAGGTTTATGCCTAGGCTTAAGGATTTCATTACCATCATAAAGCACCTTATGAGCATTTCTAGCCTTTTAATTACCTCTGGATTTGGTTCCTCAACAAGGGGAATGCTATGCTTATCGCTTAAGACTCGATGCTTAGTGATCATGTGAGCGGTTTGAATGGTATTCCTTGTACGTACAACTTATTTTCAAGCTTGTTTTCAAATTTTTAGATTGGAAAAATCATTCAAAAGTTTTGATTCCTTAGCCTTGAATTCTTGCTTAAGCATTTTAACATTTTCTTGAAGTTCGTGTTTTGCTTAGCGGTTTTGGAAAGCTTTTCTTGTAAGGAGTTTAACTCTTGTTTTAATTCTTCTTCTCTAAAATTACTTTTCTAATAATTATACGCATTTGGATATCCATCTCACCGCTCACAGTGGTAAGTTCAAACTTAGCACGTTGTTCGTATATGGCAACTTGATCCTTATAGGTATTGAGTTCGGTGGTCAAGGAATCATCGAGCACAAATGCGGTGTACTCATGCAATTCATAATCATCATTTTGAGAAGAAGATGCATACCTAGGTCTCGCGAAACTTTCATGCAACTTTCCTGCATTAGCATGCCGCTTGGTTGTGGCGGTGCATCTATCTTAGGTACATCCGAAGCTTCCATGGGCGTTCCTTTGCATTAGCTTGCACGGGTTGTGGTGGTGCACCTCTCTCTCTTGTGAACATGAGCATGAAGATTCTATTTTAGCATTGTCCGACTCATCATTATTTGTTTTCACTAACATTACGCATTCAAAGAACACCCGATTCTTCCACGGATACATTACCCAACTTATCACAACAATCTCTCAACCGCACGACACTCATTCACTTTTCATCCTTTTGTGCGGTTTCCTCAATGTACTTTTTCACATTATCCATGAGTTGGATAAATGTCTCAATGAATTCTGAATTTCCATTCGGTATGTTTTTGAAGGAAATTCGGTCAAGTGTTGATCGTAATCTATGAATATTCCCACCGATGAATGGCTGAAATTGTTTGTAGATTACTTGAAGAGTGCGACTGGAACCATCTTTTGAACTTCTTCATTGGTAAGTTGCGACTTTAAATGCTCTAAGTTCAACGACATGCTTCTTGTCAATGTAGGTAAGTCTGGCGGAAAAGAGCACTACATGTTCGATCGACTATGGATAACAAGCGTATGAGGTGCGAGATGAAGTAGTTGATAGGGCTCAATCGCATTCCATTTGCATGGCATTTACATGGGTGCAATTCATTCTCATTGTACTCGAACATGAAGATCTCACATCCTCGTTGTTTAATTCAAACATCTTTAATCGTTCGATGTAGCATCCATTATCATTATTATCCACAACATCATACAATTTAAGCACTACGAAATCCACGGGTCGATGAGAGTAAGACATGATGTGGTAGAATGCACGGATTTTACAAGTCTATGATTCAAACCAGAAATAGAATCTTTCGCGGATTTTACTAAAATCAAGACCAAACCGTTAAGCAATGACCAATCGAATGATAGACAATTGTGTGTTAGGACATATGATTGTTTGTAGGATTAGCGAGATGTTGTTTGGTTGTGATTCGGATTGGTTTATGCCGTTTTCACGAGAAATTAAGGTCTAAAACTTAAAAACCTCAATAACTTGTCGAGCGGATTTAGACCTTGAAGATTGACCCAAATAGTTTATTCGGTGCCATTCTCCTCGTTCTCACGGTCGTTTTGATGGGTAGAAACGCGAGTTACGGTTCAAAGTTATGGCGTTTGAAGTTTTGTGGGGAAAAATCAACCAAGTCGCCACGAATTCTTGAACCAAGTCGCTAACAACTAATTAGCTACACCACTAAGTCGCTAGAGTCCCAAGTCGCTAACTAGTAACTCGCTAAGCCTCAAGTCGCTAGCAAAATTTTGGCGATAATTAAGCTACTCAAGTCGCTAAAGATACAAGTCGCTAAAGAGCAACTCTCTGGACCAAGTCGCTACCACCAAGTCGCTACCCGTGGTGAGTGTCCACTACTTGTAATCAGAACTCGCTAGATCTAAGTCGCTGGGTCTAAAGCGTAACTCGCTACAAATTTGTAAAGCAAGTCGCTATGAAGAAACTAATCAGGTGTGTTAAGTCGCTAGCATGAAAAAACCACATAAACATCACTTTTCAATCCAAAACAACCCAACCAAGATGATTTAAGCTACCAACTGAAAACCTACACACTTGTGATGATTCTAAACATAAAAGTACTAACAAAATCCAAACTTTAACCCGAGAAATCAACCAAATGATGCAAAAACCACTAAACTTTTTCAAACTCAAAAACCACCTAAAAACCACTAGAAATCCAAAGATGTGCAAGATATGATCTAACCATGGCTCTTGATACCAATTGTAAGATATAACTTTTTGTTAGGAATTAGAAAATTCCATAGTGAAGTGTCGGTCACCCCAAATGTTATCTAGCTTAAGTTGGCTCGTAGACTTGTCGTTAGTTACGTTATTTATCAGTTTATTAGTTAGTTATTAGTTTAGTTTAGTTTAGTGCAACACCGTGGAGGAAGGACGGGTCTTTACCCACTGTATCCCTGATCCACAGGCCGATAGGAGGTCGAGTATTTGTAACTATAAATACCCCTTCCATCCATGGAAGGGTGGTGCTCTTTCATTAATCTAATATTCCATACTTTGAGTAACTCTCTAGCAAGAACACCCTCTCTCTACTTTCTCTCTCTAATGGAAAACATGTATTTTGATCTCCCAAGACCACCCGAATCATCAACACAATAAAATAACGATCCTACAATTGGTACCAGAGCCAAGGTTATGTTGTTCTTGATGATTCATACGGTTTTTGAGTGGTTTTTGATGCATGTTGTACTCGTCTTATATGTGGTTTGTGATGTTTGGCCATGGTTTTGTTGATATTCATCTCGTATGGTATTTTGTACTCGTCTTAAAGCAGATTTGATATGGATTCGGCTTTAGTTTGTGGTTAAGCTGATTTGAACATTAATTTTTATGGGTTGATAAAACT
Source organism: Chrysanthemum lavandulifolium (assembly GCA_022545495.1). NCBI lineage: Eukaryota > Viridiplantae > Streptophyta > Magnoliopsida > Asterales > Asteraceae > Chrysanthemum > Chrysanthemum lavandulifolium. Next base: position 146,431,026 of record CM040241.1, on the reverse strand, counting down.
GTTTTTTTAAAATGATTTCTTGTCTTAAAAGGTTTTTTAATCGAAATGAGATCATTTGCAGTTTTACATGTTGTGGTTCTGTTTTGGGTTCTTTATCTGCTGCTAGTGTTTATGATGTTCTTCGTAGAGGTTTAAGTTCATGTTCTTGGTAGAGACTTGTCAAAAAACGTCCAGATTCATTGTACCTGTATCCTAGCGATTTGTCCTTTTAAATATGGGTTGACCTGGTCAATGGCGAGTTATCTAATATCTTAGCGAGTTGTTGTGGTCCTTTTTGTTCTTTTTGACTTTTGAGTCAAAAGATATAGCGACTTATGTCTGTTAGCAACTTGTTAGATCAGTAGCGACTTATTGAAGTAGCGACTTACTGAGTTTGACAATAGCGACTTAGAAATACCTTTGACCTAGCGACTTGTATTTACAAGTCGTAGCGAATTATCATATCTAGCGAGTTAACTAATGATCCTAGCGACTTGGTGTGTAAAAGTGGGTAGCGATTTGCTTTTGAAAAAGTGGGTAGCGACTTGCTTTGGAAAAAGTGGGTAGCGACTTGCTTTGATGAATAAGGTCAGCGACTTGTGAGTTTTGACTTACTAGCGAATTAGATCTATTATGCTAGCGACTTGGTTTGAAACTTTGGCTAGCGACTTGGTTTGATAATTTGGCTAGCGACTTGGACAGAAAGGAGATGAAGAAGAGTGTGACTTATGACCAAATAACATGAACCAATATATTCATCAAGACCACAGTTGGATCTATCAACTTTCAAGTTTCAACCATTCACCAAGACTTTCATCATAGATCTCAGTTGATAGCTTGTGTACATCAAAAGACCTCGAAGATCCAAGTTCACAAACTAACTCATCACAGATCCACTATTACAAAAACCTTATACGAAAATGAAATGAATATTTAAAATCTCAGACTTGCTCGGGTTATTTTAGCCACATCTAAGCTTCAAATATCTAAAACCCGTAACAAACTCATCACAGATTTCTCTTCATGAAAGTATCATCTTTCTATCCGAATCAATAAAGAAGACTACTATAACAATATTGTTATAATACCATTCTTTCATTCGTTATCTAACAGAAATAAATTCATGGAGAGCTATCAAGGATTGATCTCAGTTTGAATCGTGTATTATACAAGATATAATGACTCAGGGTCCTTATACACGTATTCTAACCATCATTGATCAAAAGGCCAAAACAATTAATCTCAGATCTACTCGTGATTATCAAAAACCTTTGAAGGTCCTATCACGAAATTAATCATCATTGATTCTAATGGAAGTCAAAGCTTCAAGATTTATGTTCGAATGTTAAGAATGACCAAAACAAGTGGTTTTCATCATTTCTTTGTTTCGTCTAATGGCAAATCATACAAAACAACGCTCTAATCTTTAACCTACCTGAGATTCGTAGTGGTTATTGAGGCCGTCTCTTAACTTCAAACTCGCCATCCCACAGCCTACTGTTACACCTCAAGCCATCCACATGTGGCTTAAAAGATGTCACTCAAACCATCCCTATGGTGAGTAAAAAAGTGTATGATTTACGAAGAGTAAATAGGTTGGTTTGGTTCATGGTCGGATGATTGTTAAGGCGTTTTTCTTTGTGTGTTATCAATTGTTGGAGGCGAACTGATTATGTGAGTTGTTTAGGGTTTGATGTTGAATGTGTGTGATGGTGGCTGGTTAAGTGATATTAGGGTTTGAGATTGAGTATTATTAGGGTATGTATGAGATATGTGTGTTTTATATACTCCACTGAATTAGGGCACTCTTTGATTTGGTTCGTATGTCACACTATTAATACATGGGCCGACCAGATGTGATTTAGACCTTGAGTTATTTGGGCTGCGTGTGAGTTATTTAAATCAGACCAGTTTGTTTTTCACTCTTGTATTCAGGCCTTGTTAATCCGGATGTGATATTTGGACAAATATGATTCTTCACAATCTATCAAATGGACATATTTGGACAAATAATTAATGTAAGGTTGTGTTTAGGAGTTGTTGGATGCGTGTCATAGGTTGAGTTTTTTAAGTTATCAATTGGGCGAATGTTCAATCTATTGGGAAACTTTGTTAAGCTTAAATGATCATTATAACGCAATTTGTTGGGTGTAGTTGTATGAGTTTATCAAATGATATCAATGGGTGATACGAGTTCTTTGGTGATCGGGGTGATAAATGATATCAATGGAGCATGTGTTTAATGGTACTTATTTTGGAGCTAATTATATGGTATCTTTTGAACCTCGCTTTTAATCATTTGAATCGATATCCGTATAATGTGGGCTTGTGTTAGACGACAATATGATGAGTTGGATGGAAATTTAGTCAATGGTTGAACTTGGAATGGATTACGATATGGGTTAAAATTGTTGATGATGGAGTATGAATCATTGAAGAAGCTGCATGTTCCCCTAAAGCAGATATTCACGAAACCAAAGTTGTCATTACACATTCAAGTCGACATTGTTTACGGTTTTGTCTTTATTTTGTAAAATCCGTGAAAGAAACTATTTCTCGGTTTAAATCATAGACTTGTAAAATCCGTGACAATGGAAACATCACAGTAATTGTAAAGTGCATTTAGGATCTATCTTACGGTTTTATTCTTGGTTTTGTAAAATCCATGAAGAAACTATTTCTCGGTTTAAACTATAGAATTGTAAAATCCGTGATGATGGAACCATCTTGGAGAAAGGAAAGCGTATCTCGGGGTCTTCGATCGGTGTTACGGTTACCTTGAAGAAAGGATAAAAGGTGTACTTCATAAATTGGATGTGTGTTTGGATATTCGTCATGGCGGTTTGGTTATTACATGGTTTTCTGGGGTTATGTGCTTTCAACCATGGTCGGGATGAAAACCATTATCAAAGTTCACTTTTAAGGTCAAAGGAGACTTGATTTGAGCTTTTAACAAGATGTGACAACGGAGTTAATTCACTATTATTTATTTGAGGTTGAAGTGAATTATCACGGCCGAGTGTACTTAGTATCGAAGGTATCGGGATGGTTGGATGAAGATATGATAACGCTACACAGCGCCGATTCGGGTCAAAGGAACTTCCTTTTCTTGAGCAAGTTTATAACACCCAAGCGTTGAACCTAATCGTTGTAGTGTAGTAATTAGGGTAAGCCAGCGGGTATTGATATCGTTTCTATGGGAATAGGAATGCTAGTAGGGAGTTACTACGCTAAGGTTAAGGTTGAAGAAGATTATTTTTATCTTTTTATATTTTATGAAAATGGAAAGGTACGAATCTCGGGTATTGGATTTGGGGGTTGGTATTTCACCGATTACTCTACTATTATCTAATTATCTAAACTAAGGTTGTGGGAGTCTATGTCTAATTAATGTGCTCGTATGATAGTTTAAAGATGTGTTTACTTAGTTTGTATTACTCCTTAATTATCTCCTATTGATGGTTGAGTGTCACGTCTTATTCTAGTTGCGTTGTGTTTCTAAAGTTGTGGGGTATCGTTTCTCCCTAACTCTTTGAACTTACCAAAGGGTCTTGTCTACAAATCCACTTAGAGATTATAGACTCTACTCTAAAGGCGCTCTTGGATGGTTTAGCCTACAATCACTCGTGTAATCATACTCTAAGGTTCACAAAGATGAATCAAGCATTAAACACAACGAATGACCTATCGCATTACTAGATCAT